>VZSZ01011371.1:608026-623823 GCA_013398815.1 Ibidorhyncha struthersii | reverse complement strand
GAAAGTTGCAGCTCAGATGTAAGGAAAAGGAGGTGGGTAAGAAAAAAAAAAATCCCTGAAAGTGTGGGTGAATTACTGCCGCGCTTATTTTGCACTGTTTATGTGGGGAGAGGGACTTGTTCGACTTCTTGGTGTTGGCGGTTTATAGGAGTTGAAGTCTCACCTCTGCAGTAAAGTGCCAAAAGGGAGACATATACACGTTACCAGGAAATCATTAAAAGCGCCAATAAAGAGCTCATTGCTCACACATCAGGAGGGTGGGAGCGAGGGGAAGCATCATTACTGTGTGGGTTGAACGGGGGCTGAAGGTGTTTCTGTGGGGAACGGGCCAAAGCGGGGGGCACTAGAGCTGGCGGCGGCAGCAGCGGGGTGTGATCCCGCTCTGCGGGCAGAGGAGGTCCATGGCAATGCCCGGGCCAGCGGGGAGGTGGCTGGAGCATGAGGCTCATTGGTACCAGTATTAGGGGTGTTGGTAGTGGATGCTGCACAGGGGAGACACTCTGTGGGGAGAGTGCCTCATGCCAGCCACCGCGCCATGGACAGCCGAGCATGGAGGCTGCGGGGGAGGTGCAAGCTCTGAGTCCCCTCTGTTTCTCCTCCTTTTCATGCTTGGAGCATCCCCGCTGCTTCTGACCTGGTTGGGGGTGGTGGTGAGAGAGTCCCTTGTCTGTCACAGCCTCAGCAGCGTTGGCAGGTGAGCCTGGGACTCGATTGCAGGAGCTTCTCCCCTTTCACCTTTCCACTTGCCCCACTGCTGTGCGCATGGAGACCCTGCGTGCTTTTATATCACCTCCTGAGGGCAGCTGGAGGCAGGCATGGAAGTTGCAGACCCCCCTCGCTGTCCCTGGGACCCTCCCAGCCGGCATAGGCAGTGCTGAAACACTTATGAGCCATCAGCAAACTGCTAATTGCCTGGAGCAGAGCAGGACGGGAGCAGTCCCCTGGATGGGCGTCTCGGTGCCGCAATGGCTCGCAGGGTGGCACAGCTCGCTCACCAGCTCAGCGTGCCAGGCGGCTCCTCTGGGCACGCTTGAGGCTGGATATGATGAAATCCAAGGGCAGCGCTCTTTGATGCTGGCTGCGCATCCAGGGAAGGGCCTTGCTGCGTGGAGCGTAAACAAAATGCTTAATTTACAGCCATTGATTTATTGTGCTGCTTGCTGAAATGATGTTAGAGCTGGCTGCAAACGGGTTTGCATCCTCTGACGGTGAGCTCCCGTAACGTCAGTGTCGCAGGGGCTATCGCTGCTTGCCGAGAGCGATGCCCGCGGGAGGCTGAGAAATGCCAGCTGCAAGTGAAAAGAAGGGGTCACAGGCTCAGCTGGCGTAAGGCAGGGCAGCACCGCACCGGGCAGCATTTGCCCAGGCCTGGTGTGCTGCGGTGGAGGGATCTGGTCTGTTTTGCGTTTGGGGAGAAGCCCTTTGCACTGACACGATGCACTTGCAGGCTGCGTGCGGAGAAAATTGGGTGTAGCTCCTTTTCATTGGTGGGTATCGAAGAAAAACATTGTCCTACGTGCAGAGGACCTCCTTAATATGAGGAGGAACTTCTTTACTTTGAGGGTGGTGGAGCACTGGCACAGGCTGCCCAGAGAGGTTGTGGAGTCTCCCACTTTGGAGACATTCCAAACCCGCCTGGACGCTGTCCTGTGCAACCTGTTGTAGGTGACCCTGCTCTGGCGGGGGGGTTGGACTGGATGATCTCCAGAGGTCCCTTCCAACCCTGACTATTCTGTGATTCTGTGAATCTGGAGGAAAAGGGAGTTGCGTTTCTTCTGTGTGGTAGTATGGAGGTTTTTGTTCAGTAGAGGTTCTCTTTCTAGGGCTGACGGAGGGACCTGTGTAGTCCGTGCCTCTTCATTGAGCTGCCTGCTCTGTATTTCCAGTTCTGCCTGTACATCGGTGAGGGAAGGACTCTGTGGGCAGCCCTCTTTGTTTCTAGTGCCCTCGTCACCGTGGCACCCTAAACCTCTTGGCCACCATGTGCACACAAATTAAATAAGAAAAAAAAACCCCACTGTGTGTGGCGGGCGATCAAAGGTAGGGAGCTCGCAGCCTAACAGGCATTTAAAACAACACTTGAAATTCTCGTTGATCTTTTATCATTGCTGGCTGTGCCTGCCAACTCTTTGGAAAGCTGCGGTCTGTGTATTACATTTATTGTGGCTCCATTTGTGACAGCTTCTTGGAGACAGAAAGGGAACTCGTGGGGCAAACACTGGATGGTGGCCAAAGAAAGGCAGTGTGCACCAGGAAGATGCTACAACTCATTCAGTGTAATTGTAGCAGCAGAAAGACGTTGACGGTGGGAGAAAAGCTAGCTGAAGTCAGTGATGAGAGATGGCTTGTCAAACGCAGTCCAATTTTGAGATGGTTCCTTCTCCCCCTCCCTCTGTGGACAGCTGCCCAGGTGTGTGGACCTCTGAAACGTGCTCTTCTGTAACATGCCAGATTTGCTTTGGATGACTGTATAATGGGCTACCTTGGAGAAAAATGACATTATCCTTTGAAGTGCACAGGGCTGGATTGCTCAAGGGAAGTCCTTGAGTAGCAGCTGTGCTCCCTGAGCATCCTGCAGGCAGGGGGNCGGGGTGAAACAGCAATCCCAGGCTGGCAACACAAACGGGTGACGGCTCGGTCCAAAGAAACTCAGCTCGGGTGTAACTGCCTCCTGCTGCCTCTTTACCAGTCTGGGGCTGGGAAGTCCCGGAGGAGCTGATGGAAAATAACAGCTAAGCGTTAGGGTATCCTTGGTGGAGAGATGGGGGCTGGAGCGCAGGCAGACCCCCGCCCTCGCCGCCCTCCTGTTGCCTCTCGCGTTGCGTAGTCTGCGTGGCATGTTGAATCCAAGCGCGGGCGGATTTATCATCTGGGCAGGATGCTACCGTGGCATTTAGCCCTGCAGACCTCAACTGGATAAATTAACTCCTTGCCTGTCCCTGTCGGTCGGTGTCCCAGCCGCTGCATGGGGACCAGGGCAGGCAGCAAAGTGTCTCCTTGCCTGCCAGGGCTGCTGTGACCCAGCATCAGTGGACCTCCAGAAATGCCTCCCTCCCCTTGACGCCTTTTCCTTCCTTGGGAGAGGCAGGTTCATCAAGCGAGGAGGCTGATGTGGCAGCAGGGAGCCGGGCTGCTGCGGGGAGAGGATTGCCTGGCACTCAGCTGCGCCGTGCAGGCTGCCTCTCTTAAATCTCTGCCCTGTTAAACGGGATTGGCTTGTTTGGAGCAGGCAAAGTGCCCTCCTAGCACATGGGCATTAGTGGAAGCGGGTGAGGCCGCCAAGCCATCATCGCTGATCATTAAGTGTGTTTATAAAGGCAAGGCCGGGAGCCAGGAGGGCCCCGCTGATCCCCTCCCGCTGCTGTAGCTGAGCCAGCGGCGGGGGATGCAGCGTGTGTAATTCTGCTCCCAACTAGATCAACGTTCAAACTAAAAACGCCCGATGCGCGTCGGGTCCAAGGACTGGCTGGGCGCCTTGCTGGAGGCGGAGTGGTGATGACCGCGAGCGGTGTGCTCTGTGGGCAGGGGGACAGGGGTCTCCTCCCTGGGGCCGCGTGCTTTGCCCCTGCGATGGCCCCGGGGAGGCAGAGCTGCCACTTGCTCTGCAGCAGAGGGATGGGTCTGGGGACAGGAATGTCCTCGCTGGTACCCACTCGTGCATAGGGCTATATGATGGCTGGGTGCAGGCAGGCGATGGGTCTTTGACAGGAGCAGCCTTTGCAGAATAATCCTTCCTCTAGCGTGGACTGTGCTGCAGACTGAATAGGATAACTTTCATATTTTTTTAAAAAAAAGTCCACTAAATTAATTGCGAGAGACTTTGCAGCACTGTACAGAGGCCCGAGCACACCAGAGGCTGCGGGGATGGCCGCGGTGCCCGGGTGAGGGCTCTTTGGGTGGGCAGCACGCAGCGGCACGGGGGGTTCCTGGGGGAGCCGAGCGTGGCTGCTCCACACAGCACGTGCCCCGGGAAGCTGGGAGCAGGCACGGCGGCCAATTCACCGGCTGTTGTCACGCTGCTGTTGACATCTGCTGCTGCGGCGAGCAGTGTGCTCCATAATGGGCTCTCGGCGCCGCTCATCTGGGTGGAAAAGCTCCGAAGGGAGCCAGCACCTGCTCTCGGAAGTTCATGAACTTGCTTCGGTTTCAGTGCTCCTTTGGCCCAGACAAAGGCCGGAGCAATTAGATGTGGTGATGCTGGAGGAGAAAAACCCCAACCTTGGCAAGAACAAAACCTTTCCCCACTATCCTGCTCCTGGGTTTTCTAAGGGGACCAGCAACAAGGGGTTTGGGAGGGTGGGAAGAAGCTTTTGGAACAAACCGACGTGTCCACAACAACCACTCCATGTGGTGTTTGACTGTATCGTGGTGTTCTCCCAGCCCGGCCCCAGCTGAGGCTGGAATTAGCTGTGGGCACAGGGGAGGGAAATGGCAACGCCAGCTTTGCTCCTTGACGGAGGAAGGCCCCGTCTGGAAAAATCATTTGGCTTCAAGTCAAAGCTGCCACTTGAACTTTTGGGGACTATTAGTAGAAGCTGAGTAAACACCCTCCCTTCGCCTCTAAGCCATTATTTTCTAGTTTATTTGGGTACCAGCCAGCAGCAGAAATGCTGAAAATACTACAAGGGTAAGGAGTTGGGTTTGCAGCACCGTCAGAGGCAGAAGGCAGCAAGAAACCATGTCTGAGGAACATCTACTCCTGCAAAATCGACCACCTGGCTAGGCTGCTATGAAGCTGTCACTAAAGAAGAGCCAGTGTTTGTTGCTTTGCTGGGCTTGTGGCATAAGTAATGGAAGAACCACCGTTCCTATTAGGGAATGGAAATGGAAAACGGTCCTATGGAAAGGACTCTCTGCCTGTTTTTTTTTTTTTTTTCCTTCTAATGCTAATTTCCAGATTTCTCAGTCTCTGCTTTCCTGGCTGTGGTCTGGGTGGCTGGCTTAGGAATGGCTGGATTGTTGTAGCTGTTTAAAAATAATTGTGCCTCAGCTCTTTGCCAGCCTGAGTAAAATAATCCCCTGTTACTTTGGTAAAGGATATGGGTGTTTATGGGAACCTGCTGCTGATGCATCCCCTGGAGCCCAGAGTGCATGCAGCATCCCCAGCTGGAGGGCATTGGCCATCACCAGAGAGGGGACAAGTGTCCTGCTGTCCTTGTGGGGACGTGGCTGCACTTAGAGGAGCAGTGGCCATGACACAGGGTAGCAGAGAGGAGCCTTTAGCCAGTGCAGAGATCCTCTGCCTGCCCAGTGTGATGCGCATACTAAGTGCAAAGTAATTTCTTACCTCATTTAATAATTGGAAGAAAAAGGGTTTTTTTTTCCAGCTGTGACTGGCAGTGGAAATCAAATGCTCCTTCGGCGAGGAGGTAGCGTGGCTGTGTGCTGAACATCTGCCAGTGATGGATGGTACTTGGAGAAAAGGTGTCGCAACCCATCACATGCCGGAATCGTGACAACAAAGGGTTTCTTCTTCCATGCCTGTCTTCTCCGCTCTGGCAGGCTTTGCACACATCATTCCTGAGGTTGAGATCATTCATGCTGGAATAACTTACAAAGCATCAATCTACTATAGGGATTTAAACTTCTTTTCCTCTGCAGCCTTAAAAGGAAGGAGCTAAAGGCAGAATACACAAACTGATGAAAATTACTGATTTTATTCACTATTTTTACCACATTTTTTTTCCCAGAATAAAATTGGATGTGGGTAGTTTAATAATCTTTAAGTATTCTGGGCCAGAATGCAGAGCTGAAACGTAGTCAGCGTTCAGCACTTTGGAGAACCACGCCGTATTTCTGGTGTCTAGGGACTGTTTTAGCATTGTGACTTCAGTTGATTAGACAATTGGCTCTAACACATTGCTTCTACCTTGTTTACTTCACATTTTTCATAGCAATTTTTCCTGCAAACAACACAATGTCAGCAGACTCTAGTACACTACTTACTAAGGAGCAGACTTGCAGAAATGAGGCTGGTCCTTCCCCATCCCTGCCTGAGCAGTTCAGGGACATTATTTGATGCACTCAAAGTGTTTGGGGATTGAATGGGGCAGAATGTCTTTCATAGAATCATGGAATGGTTTGGGCTGGAAGGGACCTTAAGGACCATCTCGTTCCAAACCCCCTGCCCTGGGCAGGGACACCTCCCCCCAGCCCAGGTTGCTCCAAGCCTCCTCCAGCCTGGCCTTGGACACCTCCAGGGATGGGGCAGCCACAGCTGCTCTGGGCAACCTGGGCCAGTGTCTCATGGCCCTCAGAGTAAGGAATTTTTTCCTAATATCTAATCTAAATCTCCCTTTTTTCAGTTTAAAACTGTTAGCCCTCGTCCTATCGCTACACTCCCTGATAGAGTCCCTCTCTATCTTTCCTGTAGTTTCCTGGGTGATGTGGACTTTTTCTCCTAGTGCCTTGCGGGACGCCAGGATCTAAACAAAGCTGTAGATCTCCTAATTTGTATTCAAAGAAATAGATAGGAAAATAAAATTAAAGGCAGATACTGGTGTTGCCCTAGGCCAAGCCTGATGGTGGGTGTCAGGCAAGTGGGCTGGTGAGTTGGGAATCCAGGACAAGTGACTAGCCCAACTTCATGGGCTTGTAGCCCAAAATCAAGTTACCGCTTCTTCACTCCTCTTGCTTGTGCTGTGTTTTGTCACTGCCACTGCTGCAAAGTGGTGTTAAATACTGCTGCTTCAGAGGGAATGGCTTGGCCTCTGCAGGGGGCAGGTAAAATATATGTTTTTCAAGACATGCTTGCTGCCAGCCACCTTCCCCGAAGGTGGGACGTTTGTTATTATCCCAGGAAGGTTAAGGATGTGCTACTGTGAGATGTAATTCACCCCGGCAGAGGCCTCCTGCCAGAGCCATCCATCCCGGTGGAGGACAGAGCACAGCCCTTGGCTGTGAATAAGTAGACTGACCCGTCATCCTCTTGTGGGTGGCATCGAAATGGTGCCGTGCCAACACGGTGGCTCTGTGCTGGCAAATGGGAAGGGCTGGCTTTGGCTGAGGTGATAGGAGCCAGGGGTGTACCTTGATCTACCTGGCATGGCTGGTCCGCAGAGCCACCCCTGCTGTCACTGGAGCAGGGACTTGCCATGGATGATGGCAACAGAAAACCTTAAGGTCAGGTTTCATTGGGACAACTGTTCCCACGTGTCTAAATTGCATTTTAAAGCGGGGCTTAAGTGAATAAGTAACCTCAGCACTCTCGTTCCACAGTAATCCCCATGTCTGCTTGATTAGTGGATAGGAAAATGATTAACCAGAAGATAATTTCCCATCATTTGGGTTTTTTTTTTTTTTGAAGGTCTGGGCCTGTGGATAATCCTGGCGCTCTCAAGGGTGAGCAGTTTCTCATGTCCTTGAGAGTAAATGCCAAACTGCTCAGGCTTGGCTGCAGTGTTGGCTTTATTTGCCAAGGACTTCAGAGCGTGCCTGAAGAACAGAGCAAGAGGGAAGAGGGAAAACAGACAAGTAATTCTGACACACTTTAGTATTCCTGGCGGTGCTGCTGCCATCAGCTGTTCTATCAGCTTTCACAGCCCATGCTATAATTAAGATCTGTCAACACTGATAAAAGGGAGAACATTCAGTCAACTAATTAAGTATCGCTTTAATACTCTAATATTTAAATTCAGGTTCCTAAATCAGCAGAATAATAAAATGTTTTATGTCTGCTTAAATGGCAAGGGAACAGAATGTGAATATCTCAATAGCGGATTTAATTATCAATCTGCCTTGCCCCCACGGAGCAGAGCGGATCTCAGCGCTGGTGAAGCGGAACTGGGATCCCTGCCGGCTGCAGGAGGCGAGCGTGGAGGTGCGGAGCCGGCCGGAGAGTGGGTACCCGAGCCGGAGGGGGCCGGGTAACCCCAGCAGCACGGCTGGGGTAGCGAGGGCTTAAAATAAACCCGAGGATGCTCCCAAGGAAGGGAGGTGGACTGGCTAAGCACTGGGAGGGAGACGGCTCCTGGCACTGGAAGGAAGATGGGGGTCTCATCGTCTGGGCTCACAGCCTGAATTCTACACTGCCGCTCTTTGGTTTATCAGCAGCGTGGTGTCAACGTGCACAGACCCCTTCCAGCCAGGAATGGAGGCAGCCGAGGTGTGTGGAGGGCTGCATGCATCTGCCCCGCCGTCCGCCCTTCGCAGGGGTCCTTCCCCGCGCTGGCGGGAGCCGTGTCCCGTGCTGCCGCCCCGGCTGGGCAGCAGGGACAGAAGGGCTCCTCCGAGCATCCCTGCAAACGGCTCGGCTTTGGGCAGCTCATCCTGCCCCGCGCTTGGAGATATGTCTGTGCTGCAGACGTATCCAGGCTACTTTGAGCTGGAATTGTAGCCAATGGTGTTTTTCTGTTGCTTTTTTTCAGCCGGTTGCTCCTTGGGTCGTAGGTTGCAGGCCTTGCTCAAGCGCTAAGTCTGGATGAGATGCAAATGCTTAACTGTAGCGCTGAGAGATGCCTCTTTGTCCTTTCTGAGTTTGCTGTGGTTAGCGATGACTCTGTGCGCTGGGGAGGAGGGAGCGATGCACAGAGATGGCTCAGAGCATCGAGGGCAGCATCCATGAGTTGGGATGCTTAGTGTGTCATCCGTCGCTCCGGATACGGGAAAAGCGCTGAGCAGGGAGAGTTGTGTCTGAGCTGGACCAGGTATTAAGTTGAGCAGAAGCTTCAGCAGGCCTGGCTTCAACATCACCTTTGCTTTGTCCTTTTTGTGTTCGCTTTCTGTGAATATTTTAGTGAGCACGTTTACAGGCAGGAGTGTTCATGGGGAAGGGAAATATTTGTTCAAATTAATCTCCAAGAGGACCGCAAACCTAGATATTCTAAGTATTTGCACTAGAAACTTGATGGTGACTGCTGTACTCATCCTCGCAAGAAACAGGAGCAGCTGCTGCCATTAAACCAAGTGCAGTTTTGCAGTTAGGGTAGCCGTGGTTGTAAAGAGCTGGTTGCTGCTAACGATGGCTACGGTCTGACTGCGAGCTCTGGGCAGGCAAGGATGCCGGGTCTGGAGTTCTTTAAAGGCCTGAAGCTTGAAAGCTGTTCTCAGAAATTACGTGGGATGGAAAAAGGCTTGAAAAAAATCAATTTGGAAAATCCCAGTCTGTTCACGCGTAATTTGCAAACAGAAAAAGAGGCGAAGTTCATCAAGGAAATGAATCATTACAAATGATTTCTTCAGCTGTTGTAGGGAGATGATTTATGAATATCGACCAATTTGTAATTGTGAATATCTCCCTATGGAAGCTGTGTACCATACAAAGTGTTAGGTATTGGAAATCAACTGAAAAGTGCTTTTTTTTTTTTTTTTAATAATGCAGTTGCTCCAAAAGGCTTTAGTCAAGATTGCAGCCTTCTTGCATTGCACTTTTCAGAAGTTACAGTATGAAAGAACACTTGGTCCAAAGAGTTATCAGAAAATACCGTGACTTCCATTTTACAACAGGGCCATGGAAGTACAAAATGACTTGCCCAAGGTCTATTAGAGTCTGTAGCAGACTTTGGGAAAGAATCAAAGTTGACTTAGTCCAAGTCAAATGCTTTGGTTTGCACGAAACAGTCCCAGAGCAGGAACTGTGGATGGTTAGTGTTAACATTATGTACGTCTGCTGTAGAAACCTCACCTTTGCAAAACTGAGGATTTTATCTGAGTTTTGAGGAGGTGGTGTGAAATCCTGTGTAATTTGCCATCTCTGTAGGAAATGGAGTGTGGGTCACCTCCAAACGGCAGCTCAGCTGTCAGGTAAGTTGGGATGGATGAAGTTGGGATGCCCTACTGCATCCCACCTGGAGGTTAGAGCATGGGCAACTGCAGAAGTTATTTTGAATTGAGCAGCTAAGGAGAAAGCATCTCTAGAAGAAAAATGCCACAGACAATTCACAATACAGCACTGGTGTGCAGCTCAAGGGTTATTATCCTTTCTTCTTCTCCTGATGGCTTCACGTCACAATTATTTTGTGGGTGGGCTACGGCTGCTGTAACTGTGTGACTCTGGCATGTCTACTCCATAGCAGATGATTTTCTGTCTGCGCTGCCCGAGTGTTTCTGTCCTGGGCATGCCACTCCGTAAGTGGAATGGGATGACCAGCAAAAGCGTGGGGTTATTTGTTTTAAAATAGAGAAATGTGGCAATTTCATAGCCTGCAGTTCCTTCCTGACAACTCATCCTCCCGCATCACATTGCAGTGAGTGACAGCAACCAGAGGCTATTCATAAGGGTGGCATCTCAGCATGTAATAATCATAATTACATGAAATAATAACTATCTAAAGGGCAGCACGGTGAGTGACAAGCCAGAGAATATACCTTGACACCTGCCAAAGATGTACTAAACACACAGAGAAATTTTCCCCAGGATCCTGTCACTTTGTCAACTAACAGAACCAGCCAGAGTTAATAAAATTACTCCAACAAAGTCAAGCAGGGCTTTTTCCCTTGCTGTCAGAGGCTCGCTGCTCTAACACAGGTTCACAGAGTCCTCGAGGAGTTTGATGTAGGTCTGGCAATGCTTTTGTTGTTACTATTTCTGGCTGTAATTAATTGGAGAAGTTCCTCTGCATGGAGTTTAATCTGATAATTATTAGCGATAATAATAATAATTGGTAAAGTGGAGGTGGCAGCAGGCTTTGGGGACCTGGCAAAAAAACCCTGGAAAGGTTTGACGTTTTCTTTGCCGCTATTCCTTCTAATGTTTAATTCTGCCTGTGTGTAAGGGTTAGAGTCTGGGATGAGGAGTACCGCGTGGCAGCTGATAGCAATTACAATTTTTATCCTGATGTGCAGCAGCAGGTGATCTTATGCTGCGCAGTGTCTAATCCTTTCTGTAAAGCAAACATGGAAATTGTTTGGACAGACCTCCTTCCCTGGAAAAAATGGTTATGGAAGGACAGGAAAAGGGTGTGTGTGTGAGCAGATAATGTGCGTAGATAAAAGATGGACCCCTGCAACTAGAGTTAAGGGTATTGTGTGTCCCACAGGACTTGATCTATTTAAATCCTTTGCAAGTTATCCCAATCACCCTTAAAATGAAACAAAAAATGCTGGCTGAGCGCTGGAGCTTTAGGGGGGTGAGTGCTGGACGCGCTGCCCGAAGGTCCCTGGCGTGCGTTGTGGGTGGGTCCGGAGCAGATGTTCCCAATCATCTTGAGTATCCAACAGAAATCATAATGTTCGGGGTGAGCCTGTGCTCTCCTACCAAAAGTGAGGAGCACAGTAGGAATGGAAGATGCTGAGCTATTTTTTGCATGGCTCCTTAATTATATGCATTTTAGCTGTCTCTTCAGTACTGTTCTCTGTTGTCAGTTTAAAAATTCACACAGGACAATTAAAATAAATGGTAGGACTATTTTTTTCTACATTGTTGTTAGATGTGGTGTTTGACCACATCCTGTTACCTTCCCTGATTTGGTCCCTCAACTTCCTTGGGCTCCTGTGCCTCTGCCTGCGTGTCCTCCCTTGGCTTTTATTTAGATACAAGGGGGAAGAGCACTGTGCCCGTGCACTGCAAACACAGAGGCGCCCATGTCCCCGAATAAGACTGTTAGACATCACGGTTGCGAAATAACACACAGGGTGAAGTTCATAGGAGAGGTTTATTTATACTCCTGGCTGGATGCACCAATGGTTTCCATGGGAATGGGAAGGGCTGCACGGTAGGACGGCTGCTCTTATGGCACGTGATAGAGAGCTAATGGGGAGGGCTGCAGCCTCCGTAAGCCCTTGTTAATCCACCCCCTGCCAGCTCCTCTGCCCCGCGCACCGCTCGGGGCAGGGACCGCTTACAGGCAGGTCGCGGGTCACGATGCGAGAGATGCAATTTTTAGGAAACAAATGGATGCTCCCGTTGCTGTGGAGGGATAAAAATAAATTTCCTGTGCAGCCTTTTGGTGATTATTATTCTGGAGAGTGGAGGTGAGGAGGGTTTTTAATTTATTTATCTTTTTATTTATTTATATTCCCATAATGAAACTGCCACGGGGGAAAGCAGAACTGCAGGCGGAGTTTGCGTCGTTATCACTGGGTCTCACTCCTCTGTGGCTGCACAGAAAACCCAGGGGAGAAGGCAGGTGAATGCCACGTCGGCTGCCGTGCGCCGGTGGAAGTTGTCTCCCCTCTTGAGAAGCTGCCGGCCAAATTCTGCCCCTGGGGCACTTTCTCTGCAGGCATTTTCTACATCTGCACCACGACCTGCCCCATACTTGGTTTTGCAGGGAAAACATCCCAGGGGGAAGAAGCAGTCTCAGGCGGCCGTGAGCTGCACCGTTCCCACAACCCTCCTGGCAATTAAGCATCAGTAACACCTCCCTCCCCTCTTGGCTGCCATGGCAGCTTTTAAAGGACAGTACGAATTTGGTCCCGCTCCTCCCTCCCTTGCAGCCGCACGCCGTGGGCTGGCGTGCTTTGGAAACGTGGGTGCTGTGTCCATCCCCTATCCCAGGATGGGCCCCACGGAGGGGTCGGGGTGACTGCACAGCACCCGTCCCTGTCCTGCAGCCCTCCTGGCAGGGGGGCAGCTGCACCCCAGGTTTCCCTGGATAGCCCTGGGGCGCTCTCGGGCTTTGCATCCCTGAGACCGTGTCAGCTGGAACAAAAATCTCAATTAGCCCATCAGTTGCTCGATGGGCAGGGATTTCTGGAAGCATGTGGGTTTCCCGGGAGCCGCTGAGTGCCATCTGCCGGGCGAGGGGCTTTGCTCCGGGGGCTGCGGCGTGCCGGGAAAACATCCGTGGGGAGACGGAGAGATTGGCAGGGAGAGGCCGAGGGCTGTTAATAATACAGTAGGTGGGGGAAAGCGGAGGATAAAACACTCCAAAAATTACATTCAAACAACACAGATGACAGTTATTTTGATTTGTAAATGTCTACCTAGTCGGAAAAGCTGCCATAAATAATACCCAGCTGTCAGCCTGGCCTGATCCGCGGGCTGAGCGGAGCAGGGCTGCGCTCAGGCGTGGTACCGATGGGGGGCTATATTTTTCACAGTGTATGTACAGGATAAACATACGCTCTTCTCGCACATGTTTGTCATTGACAAATCCCTGCTGCACCTGCACTATGTCATTACCGTGTTCAGTCACTTGAGTCTTACTTCAGAGGCAGAGGGTTGTTGAATTTATCTTTTTTTTTTATGATTTTCCTTCTTGTCCCTCAGTTAAGGCAGGAAAATCCCTCATCCCGCAGCTCTGTTTTTGCTGTAACACAAATTGGCTGTTCGTTTGGGGTTTGCTGGAGCAGCCAGCAGCGGCGTTAGCGCTCGGTGGCAATCTCTGGGTAGCTCGGTAACGCACTGTGCTGCAGATTTCTTCTCCCCAGGCTGGGAAAGCATATAAAACCGAGCCATTTCCAGGAAGATACTTGGCTGTTGCCAAGATTTCACCTGTTTTGTGGATAAACAGAGCACTTAAATCTTCAGGGCTATCAATATTTATAGATTAATCTGTTTGAAGGCCAAGAGGGAGCATTTATCATTATCCACTCTGCCCTCCGTAGGCTGCAGAGCAGCATCAGCCGGCTGCAGCCCGGCCCGTCAGCCGGTGCCCGCAGGCAGTGCGAACGAAATCGTACCTGCTGTCGATCCTGACTGCACTTCAGGGTATGGGCATCAGTTTCTTTACCGGAGCAGGAACCGGCGACAAGGGCAGGTGTTTCCTTGGTGGGATTTGTCTGAAGTGAAGGTGTCTATTAGCCCTTGATGTGCTGCAGGCAAGCTGCCTCCCCGCAGGAGCATCCCACATCAGCACAACGGGCTGCTTGTGCGAACGCTGCTCTGAGCTGCTAACTCTCTTCCCAGAGAGCAGCAACAACCTGCAGTCAAAGCAAAGCTGCTGCCTCTCGAGGACCCCCTTGGTTTTGAGTACCCACTCTTTCCCCGATCTGTTCCCGCACCTCACATTGGCTCTCTGCTCAGTTTTGGGGATAAAGACCGCATCCGAACTCCCACTTCTCTTGTTCGGTGCAGTAAGAGCTGAGCCAAAGGGCTGCCAATGCACTGGTGCTGTAGGGGGTCTGCACCCAGTAAGGATACTTTTGGAACAGAAATCTAACATCCACTTACCCTGCGTTACACTGCAGCCATTGCTGCTCCAGGCTTTATTCTTCTGCTGCTGCCAGCCCTTTCTCTCTGTTTGTTTTCTTTTTTCATTATTTTTATTTTTCATGGTCCTTTGATGCTGGACTGTAGGCTTTCAAGGTGGTGGTCGTCATCTCTTCTTGGTGTTTGTTGATGGTACATGCAGGGGCTGTTGCGTGTGTCTACAACGTGCACAGTCCAATCACCTTGTGTCGTGTTAAAGAGAAATTTCAGCCCCTTCTAGTTGTGGTGTTCAACAACATCAACTGACTCCTGAAATGGCTCTTGATCAGTGAGTTGGATTTATGGTCAGGTAATTGGTGAGAAGGAAGAGAGAGTGAAGAGGATTTTTGCTTTTCCGCATCAGTTCTGAAAACGGCTCAGGAACAAGCCCAGCACCCTCAGAGAGTCACCTTAGCTCTGCTGTGACCTGTGTTTGAAATCCCAGAAATAAATAGCTGAAAAGTTCCCTGAAGGTTTGGGAAACATTTGGGGGCAACCCTAGATGGATTTATAGCTTCCCATCAAGAACTACGTGACATTCATGGCTGTGTATGGCTTTGTCTGGGTATCTGACTGGATTTTGCTTTGCATTCTGGGCTCAGATTTGCAAGATAAATTAGGGGGAGGCAGAGTCTGCACCTTGAACTGGGCGCGATGTTCACATACCCTCAGGAAGCAAAGCTGCTGGGTGTTGTACACAGCTGGGACCTCCAGACTAATAAGGAAATTTCCCTGTTAAAGATGCACAGATCTTCTAACAGTCTTTTCTTTCGAGGTGCAGATCGCTACCAGTAAAGGCCACATCTGAAAATGCGTTTTGCACTGTAGTTGACTGTCCTGCGCCGTTTCAGCTGGCCAGCCCTCCTGGGATCGCAAAGCAGAATTTGCTGTTAAATCAAAGTGCCTTTTTATTTTCTTTGCTCCGTGATTGATACGTCTCATCGTGTCAGGGAACTATATATAGCTTCTTCCTACTGGGAGACGTAGTGGCTGCTCCTGGCCGTGTCACCTCAGGTCGGATTAATTAACCCTGACATCATCCATTTTCGTGGACAGAGATCCCATTCNAGAGGGAATGCGGGCAGGCGGCAATGGGGAGGCTGTGTAAACACCGTCGGTTCGCACCGAGCCAAGGCATTTCCAGTGCCTACTAAAAAAGAGCAGAAGCCAACTTTTCATCTCCGTGTTTTTCTTAGGGCTTAGCAAGGAACCAGTAAGTTTGCAGCAGCTCTGATTACAAACATTTGCTTTTTTCTTTAGCCCCCAATGACTCTGCTGTTGGCTTGGTGACAGCCTTTATCCAGTGTCGGTGCTCCAGCCGTTCAACAGCACTTGGCTCTTCTCTCGGCAGCCACGCTGTCCCCTGTGCCTTGTAAGAATAGCGAGGNCAGTGGCTCTCCCAACCTGCTGCAGGGGTTAAGGCTACAGGCGCAAAGACAAGCAGCTGCTCCAGCTCTGAAATACCGTTTGTCTTTAGGAGCTCTCCAGTGCAGCCAGAGCCGGCAGCATTGCTGCTGGGCCTCTTGGTTTAGTATTTTTCTAACCTGTGCTGCTCATCCTTACTGGCACTGAGTGGCCTCTTTTGAGAGCAGAACAAAACGTGTGCGGTTACAGGGGGGAGATTGCTTCAAACATCAGCTTCAGGTGAGCATTGTTCTCAAGGGAAGTGGTGGAGTCGCCATCCCTGGACGTATGTAAAAGACGGGAAGACGTGGTGCTGAGGGAC
>VZSZ01011371.1:536240-606351 GCA_013398815.1 Ibidorhyncha struthersii | reverse complement strand
CTTTTCATCTCCGTGTTTTTCTTAGGGCTTAGCAAGGAACCAGTAAGTTTGCAGCAGCTCTGATTACAAACATTTGCTTTTTTCTTTAGCCCCCAATGACTCTGCTGTTGGCTTGGTGACAGCCTTTATCCAGTGTCGGTGCTCCAGCCGTTCAACAGCACTTGGCTCTTCTCTCGGCAGCCACGCTGTCCCCTGTGCNTGCTGCTGGGCCTCTTGGTTTAGTATTTTTCTAACCTGTGCTGCTCATCCTTACTGGCACTGAGTGGCCTCTTTTGAGAGCAGAACAAAACGTGTGCGGTTACAGGGGGGAGATTGCTTCAAACATCAGCTTCAGGTGAGCATTGTTCTCAAGGGAAGTGGTGGAGTCGCCATCCCTGGACGTATGTAAAAGACGGGAAGACGTGGTGCTGAGGGACACGGTTTAGTGGTGGTTTGGGCAATGTTAGGTTAACGGTTGGACTCGATGATCTTAAAGGTCCCCTCCAACCCAGACGATTCTATGATTCTACGTGTACAAGCGTTTAGGAAGGGCATTTTCTTCCCCTCTCTTTCCCCTTCCTACCCCTGTCCCAGATTCTCATTTCCCAAGCTAACAGCCTCCTGCCCGTCTGCCTCAGCCCCGCTGGCCACCAATGGCCCGTGCTCTCGCAGAGCCAAACCTGCCGCGAGTGCTGGTGTGCCGGTGCTGGGTGCTGCGGAGCAGATGCTGGGGAGAGCCTTCAGCTGGAGGCACTGGTGGGCTGGGGAAAAGTCCCGGGGACGTGTGGGTTTTTCAGGCTCCTACTGTGACCTGTAAAGAGTTGAAGAGATTTGAAGTCTCTGCAAAGTGTCACATCTTTTGGATGTGGTGCCTTCATGCTGTCAGTCCTATACCTGCCTGTGAACTGGTAATGGCTGGGAGGGGGGAGTTTTTGCAGTCAAGCATAAATTCTCATCCTCTCAAAGCCAGTGGGATTTTCTGTTGATTCCTATAGGACCGATCTTCATGTTCTAGCTGAGCTTTTGTGCATGATGTCCCCTATTTCTGCTTAGCTTTTTAAAACTTACTTTTCTCTAACAATTCTGGAGCTGAACATACGGATACAAGGGAGTAAACTCAGTTCTCTGTCTTTAGGGCCCTGCATTGACTTCACTTCTTTCGAAAGAGCCCCCACCTGTGTAAAGAGTGGAAATGCAGCACGCCCTTTCACTGCTTTGTGCTTGCTGCATTTTAGGACCTCATAGTCTAAGACCCATTCACGCTGCTCTAGTCAGAGAAGTAGCCAAAAAGGGCTTACAAATTAATGCAGGATACCTCATCACGCTCTTTCTTTTCCCCTTTGCGTGGAGGCTTTTGCGAGCCCAGTTCTTCGCAGACTGATGCAAGACGCACAAGACCGAAGGCAAAGGGCTGTTCCTCTTCAGGTTTGGGCTCTCCTCCATTGCTCTTCTGTGATTTTCTTTCTTCGCTGTCTCGTCGGTGTCGTTCCTGCCGCGAGCTGGCAACCGAGACGGCGGTGACTCAGGGGGAGCGGGCGGCAGCTGGGCTGAGACATGCCCGGTTGGTTCCTCCTGGAGTTGTGAATCTGCAGGACGGTTCTGAGGTCACCCCTGTGTTTAGTGATGGCGATGATGATAATTTCCCCGGAGAGCAGCTGGAAAGGCTCTGTGTGGGTCTGGTGATGCAGGATGTACGAGGAAGAAGCAGGTTGGAGGTGAGGACAGGAGGGATGCAGCAAGGCGAGCGTGACAGACGTATTTCTGGAGAAAGAGCATCCAGCCACAGTGCCACCAGCCCTGAGCATCCCACCTTGTTGGCTGGGTTCATGTGGGTTCTGGTCTGCAGGGAGGGAAGGGGGCAGATACCCGAGGTCCCGGCAAACCTTGCCCTGCCACCAGCCCTTGGCAGGCGTTAAAAAATTCAGCCAGAGACAGAGTTTTCAAAAGTTCAGGCAGGCAGGGCTGGGATTTAGGAGATCTGAGTTGGTTTGCTGACTTAGCCCCAGCTTGCCTGGGTGACCTTGGGGTAGCTCCTGTAGCTGACCCTGCTGCTGCCGTTGCCGAGCTTTGGCTTGAGACTTTCAAAAATAAGCATTTTTTTTAATTTTTTTTTTTAACTTGGAGCACAAGTGCTTCCGTTTTATTAGAAAATACTACCAAAGGATGGCAGGGGGAGAGAGCATGAGAGATTAAGTCTAGTCATGGGCTGGATCAGAGTACAATATTTTGTCTCCCACTGTGCTGCCAGCTGTATAAGACGAAAATGTCAGAAATCCTGCAGCAGGCAATTACAGTCCGACGGCAGGCTGCTACCGCCTAACCTCGGGTACTTTGCTCTTGGTTTATCTCCTGAAACAAGGAGTCTTGCTCCCAGAGCTGTTTGCCTTATGCTTTCTTGTTAAAAGTGTGAACTGCCTTCGTATTCCTCGGTATGACCCTCGGAAGAGCTGGGGGTGGTGGGAAGAGGGAGGGAGCTTAGCAGCGGTGTTGCTCTGGCCCCACGGAGAGGACGGGCTGCTGTCAGCCCAGAGCGTTCCCCTTCTCGTGCCTCACCAGCATCTTCCTTCTCCTCAAACTGTTGTATGTGAGATTTATTTCTCCAGCCTCCACAGTATCCATTAGTTCTGCATTTTTCTGGCAGGAATATAATTTTGCTACTTCTTGCCTGTATTTTGTGAACTTCCCCGGGCCTGTTATTTTTCTTTTCTTTCTCTTTGCAACACTTTTCATTCTGTAATGATCCGAGCTTAATTCCTGTATCTTTTGCTCTGTGCTTTACTTTCAGCATGTTAATAAAAATAATTTAAATTGTACTAGGCTACAGACAAACCCCTGTAGTATCCCATGAGTATCTCCCTTCAAGCTGATGCATTTCTGGTCCTTATTTTTCCTTTGTTCGTTATGCTTAAGGCAGCATTAAAGAGGGACAGAGGTGTGTATGGCTGAGCCAAATTGGAAGCTGATGAGGAATAAAAAATTGCTCTACATTTGTGAAATGAGGAGTGGGGTAAACCAGCCTAATGTTGTGAAAACACAGCTGTGAGGAGAGGGGGTGGCTGATGTCGGTGAGCACTGAAGGCATCAATCCAGCACAGCTCGGATGCTGCGATCTTCAGATTAAGCGACTCCTGTCTTCCGATGGCTGGCTGCAAGTCGCTGTGGTGGTGCAGAACCAGCAGCAGACAGGGGCGGTGTGACCGCGGGCGCCGTACCGGTGCCAGAGCCAGGTGTGGGACCCGGCGGCTGCCGGGGTACCTTGGCCATAGGCGTGTGCATCCCCCATCGCCCAGCTGCGGGCAGGAGGATGAGCCTTACACTGGGAAAAATTGCTGTCGCTGCGAGAAGCGTGGGGCGTGCGTGGCTGATGTGCCGGAGGGAGGGCTGACAATAACCAAAGGTTCATTAGCAGGTGCCTCTAACACAAAAGTATGTACTGTACAGTCTACACAGTGCGGAAGTCGAACCCTGCAGACGATTCCCCAGCAGGACTTGTGGCAGGGAGAGCTGCCTCTTAAATACCTTGACAGTGAAAAGCAGAGGCCTGGCTAATTGCCGTTACTGCTTGCCCTAGGAATACCTCGACTAGTCTCTCTGGCCAGTGCCCCGGTGGCACTGGTGGGGACCGGCTATCCCCATCTCTCCTGACATCACCCTCTCCTCAGCAAAACACCAGCAGTTCCTTGGTGGGCTGGGGGGGTGACACGCTGCTGTCCCCCTGCTCCTCGGGTGCTGGGTCCCTTCAGTGCCACCTCTCCTCGTCCCTGCAGGCAGCACGAGCTGCGGCAGCTGCGGGTTTTGCTCATGAGCTGGGAGGAGAGCAAGGGAGTGATGAGCCCGTGCCACCGTGAGACCCGAATGCATTTGTCAATCAGCATGTTTTCTTTATTTTCTCAATGTACTTTGCTGAAGAACTATTATACATAATTGGTTCTGGATTACTGCACAAACCGCATTCTGATAACACTTGTCACCTTGGGAATAGCTAACGATACATAACAAACCAGCAGCAGCCTGCTTGGGCTGAAGGGCTTTATGTGCGTGTATGTTTTGTCTTCTTTTTGTTTTTAAACGTGTCTTGAAGAATAAAAATACACACATATTTTAAGCAAGCCCTTCCTCGCACAGATCTGTTTTGTTTTAAAACATCAAGTGTGTTCCTTTAGCAGATCAACATTATTGTGTTGCTCTTCTGATGCGGTGCCAGTTCTGTTTATTTTCTTAGCTGAAATTATTTCCTCAACAAATTTGCTTTTGAAAGGACACTGTTCTGTGCGTACCTTGTTCAAACCTAAGCTCATCTAGCTCCTGCTCTGCTCTTCCTGTAGAGGTATCTTGCAGGTAGGGAACAATATTAGTGGAAAGCAAATGCTCACATCCAAGCCATCTTACAAGTACATCAAAATCTGTATGAAACAGACTTTAAGCAAATGAACTCTAAAATCCTGGGTTTGATTATCTCAGAGAATCCCTGCTGAAACTAATAAGGCAGCATCATGCAAAAGACATTCTAGGCTCAATATTACCAAGTATTAATTATTGTTATCTCTTTGCTGGCTGATAGCAGTGGTTGCAGCCCTGCAATTTAGCTTTCCAGCAGAAAGAAAGGTATCGGAACAAAACTAGAAAACAAAGCTGGATGTAAACATATCAGACCTGAAACAAAAGCTGTCATGGTGCACTGTGGTTCCTTCCCCAAACCACAGCCCGGCACGCCTCTGCTTTAAGAAACTGGCTCTAAAACCATCCATACTGGAGAGCAAACTTTGCTGCTGCCGCTCTTGTAGCCGCTTTTCTTGGACGGGTGAGGAGAGGCCAAGGGGGCAGGCGAGGGAAAGCCCGAGGCCTCTTTTCAAGTCTACCATGTGCTCGCCAAGAAACGCAACTTGGATGACTTTGTACAACAGTGACATCTGGTGATACCCATCAATATTTACTGTTTCCACCTGCTTTTTAAGAGGGTGGAGTTAGAGCCTGCAGATTCCTTATTACTTGAGAAGTGAGTCAGAGCGAAGCCCTTAGGTTTGACTGCAGACCTGCCAGGGCTCCTCCTGGCAGTCATCTTGCTCGGTTTGGTTTGGGTACGTCGGTGCTACAGTCTGCTGGTGCTTGGTGGGCAAAGGCTGGGTGCAGAGGAACGTCACCGGCCGGGAAGGGTGCTGTGCCGCTGCGTGTGGAGTGGGTTGGGTGACAAGCTGCCCTGTGTTATTCGAGTGAGAAGAAGGGGCGTAAATCTCTGTGACTCCTCTTGAGCCCTTCTCACAGCTCCCCTTAGTGCATCCTGACGGGCGGGGGCTGCGGTCACTGCTGGAAGCGTGTTATTCTCATTGCAGACCTCGAGTCCTGGTTAGGCCTTACTTTTATCCAAACTAGTTCAGCCTTTCTAATTATTAGGGGTAAACTGTTTAAATAAGATGGAAAGTGCTCTCTATTGATGAGAAATATTTTGCCGATCTCTCTGTCAATGCTCCAGAGTCAAATAGCGAAATAGTAGTGGGAGGTGTATGGTTGGGAATTGGCACGGGCAGGTTGTCTGCTGACCACAGCCTCCTCGCAGCGGGGGAGAGAAGAGGGAGAAGAACCACCACTTCTGGTCACCTTTCTTCTCCCTTCCTGAATGTCCTTCAGGAGATGATAACATGCCTTTTCTGTTTCCTTACTACATAGGGCCTCTCCCTGCCTTGCTGCTCAGTTTGCACCCAGGGATCTGATTTGGGGGAAAAGGGCACATTTTGACTAAATGGTGGTGGAGGACATTATCACCTGGAGGTCTATATGCCATAGATTTGTACGTCACCTCTTTTTCTTCCTCCTTCCCAGTATTCGTGCAAATTAAAGCAATTAAATAAAAGAGGTTTCTACGGGTTAGTTCAAATATGTGGAGAGTCGGAAAGAAATCAGGTTATTCCCCCTTCAAGGGATTAGAAATGGCTTTAGGCCTAAATCCTGGCGGCGCATCTCAACCACCTCCCAGTATCAGTGCTTACGTGAACACTCTATGCCTGCTGTTACGTCTCTCAGGAAAACAGATAGCTGTGCTGCCGGGGCAGGGACTGCACTCTCCTGTACCGCATCAAGCATATAAGTGATGCTTAACAGAGAACTAATAAGAAAAATGGTGGTTTGAATGTGCAACCATAGGGGACAGAGGGAGAGGCCTGTAATGAGGCTGAATTCAATTACTTTAATATTCAATATTATACATGCATGCTAGGCAGTGTCAGTGTGGTTATTCCATACCTGTTTCTTTCCAAAGGATGGAGTATGAACTAAATCACCCCTCAGAGAGTAATAGCGAGATAATGTTTTCACACCATTAGTCAGATGCTAAAATAACAATGCCCTTTTTCTTCTCCCTGGTAATATAAAACCAGAAACAATCAAACAGAGGGGTAACAACTCGTATGCTGCTCAGAGAGTTTTCCTTCAGTTTTGGAAACTTTGGTTTAATTGAAAGCGGCAGCCTCTGCACGTTTGTTTCCATAAAGTCCTGGTTCTCTCAGGGAAATCTGTACCTCTGTACTGCTTTCTCTGGTTTGTGTGTGCCTGGAGTTTCTGATGTGACAGTGTTTTACATCTTCACAAAACACCAGTAAATATTCCAAAGGAAAAACTTCAGTTTGGGTGAATTAAAAAGCGGATAATCCCCACAGTCTCAAGAAGAGGGAGACAAGATATCCCATAAGTAAAATCCATGGCACACATCCGTACAGATGGACAAGTGGTTTGAGAATCCTATTGAGAAACCAGACGTATACACCATGTTCAAGACTCTTTAAGGGACAGTTTATTCAAACCCAGCTCCTAGAATTTGCTAAAATGATTCTGTCTGTACTGGTCAGACCACATCAAATAAATCCGTGGTGCTAGATAAATTGTTCATTTTGACAAAAGGCGTATTCTGCCTGTGCCACTGGGATGGAGAGGGCTGACACGACTTGAGATCATACTGTCCAAGGACTTGAAGAATTAATGGAAAACTCAAAGGCAATTTTTTTCCCCATTGATTTCAGGGAGGCAAGGATTATAACAACCGCGTCACAGGTTTAGGATATAAAGGACAGCCAAACAGCTCTGACACTTGTTTTCTGTCGGGCTGTGCTGGTCTGCGGGTAAGGTGGGATGTGGGGAGACAGTATGGAGGGAGTGAATTGATGGTGACTGTTGGGAGCAACAATACTGCAGTTGGTGGGGCTGCACAGGTATAAGAAGTTCAGGCCCTCAGGGTTCCCTTACTGTGTTATTTCTGAAGTAGCAGGAGGACAGGGAGTGCTTCAGCAGTATTTGGTAGTGGCTGATCCCGCCTTCTACAGGAAACTGCAACTTCTGCCCCAACTGTTGCGTAATGATGGGGCGTATTAACATACTAAAAGCAATTTCCCATTTTTGTGAAGGGAAGCGCACACGGCTGGAAAACAAAGTATAGCGATAGGCAGATTCCCCGTGGAGACTTTCCAGTGAGTTTTCTGCAAGGGCCAGAAACCTTCAGGCTTGCTTAGGGGACAACGGGGAGACAATCGATGCAGCCTCTTTCAACAAACTGCTCATTTATACGAAGTCTATCCCGCTGCGTGCTGTTGAGCGTCCCCTCAGCTCTGGTTTATCTCACTGGCTCCAGCTTGGCTGTCCTGAGCTGGGATCGAGGGGCTTTAGCAGGGCAGCCCCAAAGAGCTCCTACCCTCATGCCTCTGGGCTCCTCTACCATCCATAGCGCCGAGGGACTGTGACTGGTTCTCCACACATAACCATGTGCTGGGTTTTCCTTGGAAGCCTCCAGAACCTGCTTCTGCTCCTGGGAAGCCGGGCCTGTCCCACAGCCTGTGCCTCCCCGTGTTTCATCTCCCTAAACCCACCGTTCTGCTGGAAACCAAAAGTTGCCTCATAGTCCCTCAGGGATGCTTACTGACTTTTATGGTCTTTAAAAGACCTCTGCATGGATTTGTAATCATTCTACGTGTACACCGAGCAACACTAACATAACTGGTAATTAATTTGTTTTAATTGTTTTTATATAATCCCCGCGAGCGACCTCATGTTTTGTTTTGCATCTGTTATGTTTCTGACTCAAATTTTAATGCCTTAATGGGAACAGTGCCAACTGCTGTAACACTGAGCTATGAGCAATCTCCTGGCACACTTCCAGTCCTTTATTGTGGAACTAACTATACAGCACTGTAATTTAACTAGCAAAATGTGGCAAATCACTATTATTAATAACAATAAATCTATTTCTGCAGGTTGACAGCATTAAAATAACAAATTACTCTGCAAAGAAAGCTGGTAATTTTGGGTGCTTTCCACTGCGATCATTGCAGAAGTGTAATATCCATTATTAAGAGCCCTTTGGTGTCTCATGAAGGACCTGTTTGCACATGACAATGCATCATGGTACTTACTATGGGGGAGGATACGGAGGCCTTGACCGTGGCTATTTCAGCAATTCATCGTTTTAATTTAAATGTTAATGGCAGGATGGGGCAGGTTAGGGAAAATTGTCTGCCTTCCCCCCTTTTTTAATAATCCTGTCTCATCCAGTTAGTCAAATCTTAATGCCCAAGATCTTAATTTCTCCTCTTCTCTTCCCTTCTCTCCACTCTCTGTTGCTGTCTTCATTCTCGAATCCACGGGGCCCTGCAGTGTGCGAGTCCCCTGAGGTTTAGCCGAGTGCTTGATTTGTGCAAGTCTTCAACCGTGAGAGCAATGCCCACCAGACACTCATATTTTTAAAAGAGTTAGCAGCTGAACTGCTACAGCCTGCCAATGGATTGCAGCAGCCCAGTCACTACAAAAAGACCAAGCCGAAATCAGAGAAGGTGGGATGCGGGGAGACAGAAATCACAGGCTTAAGACTACTTTCAGGCTGAAGTTCCTGCTGGAATTCACACACTGCACCTGGAGGTTGTCCTGAAGGGGTTGTCCATGTCCAACCCCATCCAATTCCCATCAGGGGAAACCTGAGCAGTAACCCTAGTTCCGTGTCGCCCTTGTGTGAGGCAACCCTCATTTTCTACAGCCTAATTGAAGAAAGCCACATCAACCCCCCCACGTCTAAGCAGCTGTAAGAGGGAGAGATCGCGAGGGGAATGAAGCGTGCGTGCCAGCTCCTCGGGGTGAGGGTGGGGAGATGTGGGCTGTGGGTGGTGAGAGGGAGGTAATTGAGGTTACGACAGGGAACTGGTGACTGTACAGGACTTGGGGCTTGACTGACTTAACTGCTTATTTCCTTTGTTTCTGTGTTTTGCGTTGGTGGGATAGACATTCTGGTGAGTCTAAATAGGAGTTAAAATATTATGGAAAAGAGAATCCTGGAATATCTGCCTCATAAGTTGCAGGCGCCGAAATGTTCTTGTATAGTCTGTTTGTAAAGTTACTGTTTGTCTAAGAATTTATGATATACCCAGGGGCTTTATTCACTTTTTGGTTGTTATTTCAGAGCAGTCCTTACCCAAAGCCACTGCAGGTAATGCAGAGATGGTTACTCGCCTCAGCCCCTTCGCTTGTTTGTAGAGCGGGCCGAAAGCTTCAAGGTAGCGTTTACGAACGGGGAACGTGAGACAGGAGTGTCTGTTGGTGCTGTTTCTGCAAGCCGATGAATGCGTTCCCTTGCTCTGTAAGCTCTCCCAGCCCAAGTGGGTAGGTGTCGGTCTGGACAGGGGTTGGAGTGGAACCGTGCTGGAGACCCTCAGAGCGCCTTCTGCAGTCTGTCATCTGCTGTCAGCTACTCATCAGGTGATGCCAATAAACTCCTCTGCAGCTTCAGCATGGGTTACCGGTAGTAAATCTCAGCTCTTTAAAATGCAGCCTCGGGACGAGCAGGATATGCTTAGAGGAATGTCGAGAAGAAAGGGTGCAAGGTCACAAAGAGTAAATTTGTGATGTGGAGATAACTGGATGGAGAATAGTAAAGGAATGGAAACAAAAATATTTGTGGGGAATGAAATTAAAAAGCCATGTGCAAAGAGAACTAGTTGACAAAACTACCGGAAGCGTCAGGCACAGGGAATCAGGGAAGAGGCTATGATCCGAAACCTGGTCACCGCCTGTTTGCCTCTGCACCCATCTCAGGGAGCGTGGAGTCGGGGCGCTGGAAAGTCTGTTGGGTGAGCAGGAGGAGACTGGCACGGTTTGCTAAATGGTGTTTGAACAGAGCAGTAGTGAGTGTGAAGAGGGAGCTGAGACATCCGCAAATCTGCTCGTTGGTGCAGCTGAAGAAGTTGCCGCGGGGTGATTTGCAGCGGGCTGCCACGTTCCCGCTGAACTCCTTCCATGCAAAAGAAGTGGCATAGAGCTGCTGCAGCAGAGGATTGCTCGTGTTTGGACCCGTGGGTTTTTTTATTTTTCTAGTTCTAATTTTGCCGTGGGAACTGGGAAGGGGGGAAGGCTGGGAATCACTTTGACACTTTGCACTTGTTAAAGATGAAGGACATCCACTTCCTCAGCCAGGTAGCTTGCAGCAGGATGGAGCCTGCCTGCTTCTACATGGGAACCCACCTCTGCGTCTGGATGGTGCCTTGAAAGCTCCCCTTGCTGAGCCCAAGCTCGAAGGCACCTTTTGCCGGTAGCTCCAAGTGCTTAGTCAGTTTTCTTAGAGATTGAAGTATCTCCTAGGTAGCTGAGTGGACTCTGCAGGGTTTAACCCACGGCTGTCTGCAGCTAAGGCACCGGCCACACCGTACGGGGCTGCTGAGGGAGATGCAGCCCCTTGCGAGCGCTAATAGTCAAATCCGGCTTTGAGCCCTTATCCAGCCTAATCTGCTGATCAGACTGTGATAATTCAAGTTTAGCCAGTTCAACACCAGCTGCTGCTCTCCCAGACAAGTGCCTACAGCTCTGAGGGGCGGCAGTATTGATGGGTTTCTGAAGGGGGTTGTGGGCCCCAATTCTCCTTAAAAAAAATAATTTAAAAAATCCTAGTTTATTATCTGCTGTTTTTGTTCTTTGCATCCTATGCTTTGCTTTCCGTCAAAGATCCTGTGGCACTTGACAAACCAGATGAAGGCACTTGACCCTTCTGAGTGTTTTCATCCTCTTGATTTGCAAAGCAGCCAAATCCTTGGTCTGGCATGACGGAAGGCGGTGATGTCCCCAAGCCTTGCTCCACCATCGGAGCATTCAGTTTGGAGCGTGCCTCAGATCTGCTGGTCTTTGAAGGGTCAGGACAATTTTAAAGCATGTGTTTGCAGCAAGAGCCTGGCTTTGGTGATCTACTTGATGTTTTACTGTTTTCCCTTTTTGTTGCTTTTGGTCTGACCCTGCCGTTCAGAGGCAGCACCAGGCATGGGCAGAACAGGCAGTTGTCCTGGCAGGCAGACTACTGGGGGCTACAAAACCTCCTTTTTTTATAAAGTCTGGACAAGCATCAGGCAGAAACACGTACATGAGTAAGCTTATACTGGGTGACCTATTTTTCTTCATTTAGGTCCCCCACTATGTGAACCCCGGTTTCCCACCAAGCACCTCACACTGTTTGTATGAATCATATTCTGCAGCTATGTGTATGCAATCTGTGGGGACAGGGGTAATTATTGACATCAGATCTCAGTTCCTTTGTTCCTGGCCTCTAAGGATGTGAATACTGAATTTCTATGCCTCACTCTCTGGTATTGCAGAGCTTCGGCTTCTTGGAAGCAAGTTCATGCAAGCAGTAGGCCATGTACTTGATGAGAGCTCTGCTGTCTGCAGGAGAATGTGGTTAATTTAAATCTGAAGATATTTCCACCGTTTTGTTATTTGAACTTGTTTTCTGCAGGAGTAGAGATATGGAGGAAACGTGCGTTGCTGCAAAACTGCGTTGAACAGAAAGTTGGCAAGTCAAAAGTGGCGTAATTTATGTCTCCAAAAGATTGTTTCACAGTGATTAAACTAAAAAAAAAATATTAAATAATTAATAGTTTCTCTTATCTTAAAAGGCAGAGGCTGATGATACTGGAGATGGAAGGCATTGGCTTCTGTGATGGGAACGGTTATCTGCAAATTAGCAGCTGATGCTGCTGTTTGTGACAAGATAGCGAGATGGTAAAATAATGAACCAAAATACAGACTACCTGGAGCCAATTCCAAGCGTGAAGAACTCCTCTTTTAACGATCCTATTCCTTACTCAGTCTCCAGCAGGAATTTGAAGCAAGATTGTGCATCTCTTGGGACCATCACGGTCCTCAGATCTCCACTGTGCAAAACAAAAGGGTCTTTGCCAAGGGGAATATTTGTGAGATCCTCTGCGTGGTGCAGGCACTGCGCACACTGTCCCATCACTAACAGCAGGGTGATGGTGGGCTCCGTCTTCCCCTGCACACGGCTGGTTTGGATTGGATCCTGTTTCGCAGCAGCCTGGAGGAGCACTGATGGCATGGTTTGTAAGGATTAGGAGCTGGCAACCACAGCAATACCTTTTCTGTGAGAGGTTTTTTTTTTCTTCCCCTTGTTAACTTTATTTCCTATTGCCAGTGGTCATAACAAAGAAACACTGTGAAAAAATATTCTTTTAAACTTTGCTTGAAACTGCTGTGTGAGCGCAGGACATGGTCGCAGACTGTTAGACTTGAAACTACCTTCTGGAGAGAGAGCACAAATGTGTGGTGGTGAAAAACGAACCACAGATCTACAGCTGTCTGAGAATAGATGCCTTGGGATGAAGCAGGCTAGTTGGAGGGCTACGAGAGCGATATAAGTGATTAAAGTCTGTTTTTTTTTCATCTATAGATACTTGAATAACTTTCCATTAGTTGAAATTGGGCTGCGAATGAAGATCACCTTTGATCTATAACGAGACTTTCCAATCAGTGAGGCTTGAGCCCAAAAAATGAAAACAGTTTACATTGATGAGACCAGTAGAAAGACCTGAATCCTGAAGAACAACCTGCTTCAGCATTGAAATAAAAGTGGAGGTGGATCTTTGGGATCCAGGAGGAGCTGAGGGTCAGAGAACTGATGTGGATTGCGGGAGCCCCGGGAAAGGCAGCGACACCACGGAGGTTATTCAAGCCCTGAACTATTTCACAGGACCCTCATTCCAGGTCTAAATCATTAGTGAGAGGGTCTTGACCAGGCTCCTAATTTGAATGATGAGAATATTTTGGGTGGATAGAACGATTGTTTGGTGTGTGCCGCAGAGCAGGGTCGGGGAGAACATTGGGTGGGTTCATTTACTGCTCCTGTTTTCATTAGGGGACTACTGATGCAGAACCAAAACCAGAACCCCTCCCTCCCTTATTTCTGTAGATGCAGACAATATATTGGCTTTATTTAAAAACATAAGTACCTAAATAGTGTGGTTTATTTTATTGATTGGTTAATATCCAGATGATATTCCGTATCAGGTTTGACAGGTCAACTTCTTGACCTAAATTACTTAACAGTGTCTCTTTAATGCTGAATTCACGGCTTTTGTTGGTCTGTCTCATAGCCAGAGTGTTATCTAGCGTATGGAATTTGATTTATTTCTGTGCTGGCATGTCCAGAAAAATCCGTGTAAAGAAAACAAACTGCATGTCCCCTTCACAGGAGATCTTGGCTGCTATTTCTCTACCCACTAAAAGCTTTATCACTCAGCCTTGTTATTACCATACTAAACGGAACACTTCAGAGCTTAGCGGCTTAACAAGATAAAAACATGCTTTGCGGTTAATGTGGTTACTGTAGGCATGCACATGGGGCCGGCGAGGAGAGCTGCTCACTTCCTGCTGGTGCAGCTGCGGATCGGCAGAAAATAACTTTGCTTGATAAAGCCTATGAAAGCAGGCAATTCAAGATATATTTTAGCTTTATCGGGGTAACGTGCTGAAGAATGACTGTAGGTAGAGGAAAGTATCCCTTCCTTCCCGGCCACCCCGCTGTGTATTTTGTATCCAAACCAGATTTGTGGTCTGCCAGGATCTCTTTTCTGTAGCTCTTTCTTTAGGCAAGTGCTATTGCGTGCGAGGGTGTTTTCCAGTTCAGAGGGGCAGGTTGGGATTCCCCTCCTGACACCATGTCTTGAAAATAATCCAGAACGCCTTTTTTTCCCTGTGAGTAATGAGTGTCTCGTGTTGTCTGAAATGTGTAAATTTAGGAAAATTCTCTTCTTTGCATCACTTACTTTTTGGACGTTTGTGACTTTGGGTCCATGATGAAGGCAGATGTCTGGATTCTCAGCTGCTAGAACTTCACAAGAGCTTGATTTTTGGTGTTTCCTCCTCCCAGAGATCCAGGTTTGACTCCTCAGGAGAACACCAAAACACACACCTTCTCCTGAAATACTTCTGAAGAAATAAATTTACAAGTGTAGCTCTGGGATCCTTTTCATGGACCTTCCCAGAATTCCTGAATATATCACAGAATCACAGAATCACAGAATAGTCAGGGTTGGAAGGGACCTCTGGAGATCATCCAGTCCAACCCCCCCGCCAGAGCAGGGTCACCTACAACAGGTTGCACAGGACAGCGTCCAGGCGGGTTTTGAATGTCTCCAGAGTGGGAGACTCCACAACCTCTCTGGGCAGCCTGTGCCAGTGCTCTGCCACCCTCAAAGTAAAGAAGTTCCTCCTCATGTTAAGATGGAACTTCCTATGTTCAAGTTTGTGCCCATTACCCCTCGTCCTATCAATGGGCACCACTGAAAAAAGACTGCTCCCATCCCCCTGGCATCCTCCCTTCAAGTATTTGAAAGCATTAGAGCATAAGAAATACAATAATTAGACAATCTACAGAAGACACCCAAAGGTAGCTTTTTTATTTTAAGCCCAAGAAGCAGGACGCATTATGGTTTGTCTCTTCTGATGTTGGTAGATTCAATGTTCAAGAGGGATATGGGGATCTGACTGTTACAGGAGCACAGTCCATCCTTTTTTCTCCTTTGCAAAACTTCCTGGGCCTGGCTCCCTCATGAGACTTTTCTCAACCTTCCTTGTCTTCTTTTTATGGTTGCTGTTAGTATTCTACTTTTATTGCTTCCTTTCTCATTCCTACATCTTGTTCTTTTCTTTTCTTTTTTTTTATACTGAAGGATGAGCTGTCCTCCTACAGTGCAAGCAAATTTACTATCCCGAGGCTCTTTGCTTAGACAAGGCAGCCATTTTTAACCACAGATTTTGTAAGCAAACAAAATATCCATCCTCCAGGACAGTGCTAACGAGGACATTTTTGTGGTTGTCGTTGCATAGTAACTTCATATCAACTGGGATTGCTGTGAGATGAAAGAGAGCCCAGACCGTTCATGGATCGCACAGCATCACTTCTCTGCTCTTCGCATCCCAACGTGGATACAGGACAAACAAATAACGAGCATCAGGATGAGAAGGGTGGTGACATAGCATGTCACATTGTGCAATCACCTCCAGTCTGTGCTCTGCACATCACATCATTCCATGCAGAGACACCAGTACGTTCTCGTACCAGCTCTTGTACCTTAATCCTCTCTTGCTTCAGCTAAAGCCAGCAGTTAGTTAAACAGTACACAGATGTGTATGTTTAAGCGTATGAATCAGTATTTGGAGCTGTAGGTCAGTTTGCTGTGGAACATATTTTTCAGGCACACAGCATGCAATAAAAAAAAAGTGGTTTCCAGAGCACAGTTCCATCCCAATAATTATGGGGGAACCTTTCACTCACCGAACGCTTCAGCTCACTCCTAAAGGTTCCAGTGAGGAAGGAATAATCACCAATTAACAAATATTATTGAAGTTTACAGATAAGGTGATGAGTGTGCTCCAAGCATCAGGAGCAGGTGTTGCAGGTAGGGGGAAAGGAATACTGATGAGCAACCTCCTGCATCTTCTGCCTTGTGACCTGTCTAGGAACTTTGATTATGAATTTATCAGTGCAGCCCTTTAGATTATGCTTCCTTACATAAATAAGGTGTATTTGAGTGTTTCATTATAGCTCCTGTGCGATGTTGTGATCCTCCTGAGCCCCTTCGCACGTGGTGTGTACCTAGTGGCTTGCTCAGACTCTGTGTGTGATGATCAGAGATGCAGCGTAATCCCTTGCATGGTTACGGGACAGCATCGTGCCACGTGTGAGATCTTTGTAATTATGCTGTGTGTTACAAGTCAAACTGCCTTTCTGTTGGCTCAGAGATGTGCAGCTGGTGTGTTTAGAGCTTTGGAAGCCTACAAACACTGTGTGATATGTCATGAAGAAAGACATCTGCCTGCATAATCATGAGCCAGTTTGAGAGGGAGCGTCCGTTCTGATTCTGGTAGATCCATACAGCACCCATTCCTTCCCAGGGATGTAGGTGAGGGAACGGTGAAGCATTGGTGTCCCTCAAACCTGCACATAACCCTTCCCCAGCATTGTCACCATGCTCACTTCCAGCCCTGCAGATCCATTCCAGGCCTGGCGGCATCGCACGTGAGGAGCAGGGGAAGTTCGGTGAAGGATGTGCTCTGCTCATTGCCAATGACTCCAAAATTCACAGATAAGTCCTGCCAGGGACGTGCTCGCCACATCAATATCTCTAGTTCATACATTATGCAAATTGTTTGCAACAGTGAAATGCTAAAAAGCTGCAAACATTTGAATTTTGTGCAAAATGTACACGTTGCATTACCTATACTGATTGCAAGGTATCTTATTTTAGTTAAGTAAGTATGGAATGTAAATTTTAAGAAGTTGTAATACAAAGTAGTTGAATTGCAATATTTATGTAAGCCTCATATTTCATAAGTATGTGAATTTCATATTAATTGATTTTTTTTTTTGCTATTGATTTTAGCTTTGAACACATGTTGATATATATCCAGTGAATCTGTCCACATTTAGCTGCAGAAAAAATGTTTTGACATCTGTGGAATCTCTTCTTGCAGAGAATGTGCCACAGGAGCCAGCCGTTACCCCCTGCTCGCACTGGGTAGCATCAGTGAGGCACAGAGAAGCGTGGTCTTTGGCCACACACTGCCCTGATATTCCCAGGAGTTGAGGTTTAATTATCAAACCTACATTTGAGACCTTGACCGTGTCCCTGGTGCTTAGCTGAAGTTGCTATGTGTGCTTCAAGGTGCAGTCAGCTCAGTTAGACTGAGCTTGAGTATGGCTGTTAAGTTTTGTGATGGATCTGAGCCCCCTTCCAGCTCCCGTCTGGCTGCCCAGTGGAGGAGCAGCACTGGAGGAGCCCCTCAAGGTGCTTCACTCCCAGCTCGCCTGGGGCCTCCAGGAGCTCCTGCCGTGCCGTGTGTTGCGGTCGGGTGATGAGGGAGGTCTGGGGTGTCCAAAGGAGTTTTTAGTTGGAATTTGAACGTTTAATAAAATAAGTTTCTCAGGACAGTAAAAAAAAGAAAAAAGGGCAAAAAGTAATATAGTGAAATAAGTGCTATCTCTGGAAATTTCAATTATCAGCCAAAATATCCTGAAATCAAAACCTTACTGACGTTCAGCCTCAATTATATAAAAACCATTTGGGATATGGAATATGTTCACATAAATTAGGTCTCTGATAACTGAGGGAATTTTCCATGTACTTAATGGATGTCAAGAGACTTGACCCTGTTTTGAATACCAGGGAGTTTTGGATAATTGAAGTTTGGATAATCTAGGTTGAACTGTAGAATTTAGCAAATTAAGATAACATTGAGAGTGTGTGTGAGTTAATTTTAGTTGTGACAAATGAAACCAGTGTTAACTAGCTTAGCAACTAAAGCCAGCAGACAACACGCGGTGTGCCACAAGCTGCAGTTATCCAAGGCATCGCGTACAACCTCATTAATGCTCTCCTGCCCGGCCTCTGGAAGGATCCACACACAGAGATGAAGGGTGATTTAATTTCTCCAGATTGCATATAGCTCATGCTGTTAATAGGGCTTTCGGTTAGCACGAGGGTGACTTCTGCGATGAGGGTTTGTGTCTGCTTGAAAGTGAGCAGAGACTAGTGAACGCTGGCAGCGCAGCGGGCTGCGCAGCGGCTATTGATGATAATGATACGGCTGATGGGAGACGGATTCAAGACAGAATCTAAGTGCAGTTCTCTCAGGACTGCAGTTCCCAGGGTTGTCTGACGTCCCTAGTGCGTGCGTGTTCATCCTCCTCCCCTCTCTTCCCTCCTCCCTCAACATACATGCCTCAAATGAATATTTTAATATATTTCTAGATTTCCAGGAAGGGGGAGGAATAAATTATTAAAAATGAATTATTAGTACGGTGGTTTAAGCATAGAAGCGGTGCAAGGTCTGTGGGGAACTGTGCCATCCTGCATTAAATCAGCTGACAGCAGTTACCAAAATCTGACAAGCTCACAAAAATGTCTTTATCTGACAGGTCTGAACAGACTCAGTGCCTGGAAGTTTGTTTGTTTCCTCCTGTCTTGTCATAACGAGAAGCAGTACCTCTCTCTCCTTAACAACTTTGGTTGGAGTACTAGACCTTGAAATATTTCAAGAGAGAACTACTGAGGGTCAGGAGAGATGTTCATCAAGTGACAGCCCAGGGGACTCATAGGAGCTGTTACCATTTTCTTGTTTAGCTGCAGGTCTTGGGCAAGACAGCTGACACCCAGAGGACTTTGCCCATGAACTTTTTAGCAATCTCAGTGTGTCTTTGACTGTAATGTTGAGGTGTTAATTCTTCCTTTGCTGGCTGTGGAGGGAAAAATTAGTTAGATGATGTATCGCATAGGAAGTGCTTAAATGTGGATTATATGAATGGCAGGGGAGGAGTTTTTGACTGAGGTATATATTAAATATTTGGCCGGTATGCTGTGTATCACAAAATCTCCTTCTCATCTTTCAGATATATGTTCTCATTCTTAATATAAGCCTTTTTGGCAATAGGAGGGTAGTGCCAACGTGGTAACCAGTGAAGGCGTTCTTCGTGAACATTTTAACTTGACACAGGCTCCGTCTGTCTGCGAGAGTGTTTATTGGAAAGCATAACTGCTATATAACATCAGTGAAAGGATGCAAGAGGCAAGTGGACTGTCTTAGTTTTATTACACTAGCAGCTGGAAACCTCAGATCACCCTGGAGCTGCACTGTGCTGGGCTTTGTATAACCCCCTACCTTCTAAATAGCCAGGAAAAAAAAAGGTGGAATAAATGAAAGGATTGTCCTCTTTTATAGATGGGAATGGAAGCACGATGTTGTCGAGTGAGGTACATAAGGTTAAATGAGAAAGCAGAGACTGTGAATCTCCCCAGCTCTGGTCTGGGGTCTTAAAACACATAACTGTCCTCCCCTCTTGGATCTCAATTTGAAACCCATTATATTAGAGCGGATGGAAAATTAACCAAGAAGGGTTATCTGATCCTGCACTGAAAGAGCAAAAAATGCTCAGTTATGCAGAGACTGAAAGATGAGATGCAGCAAAACTTCAAACAAGTACTCTAGAGGATACTAGCTGGATATCAGAGACTCGTTGGAGAACTGATAGGAAAGCAGTGCCGATCAAAGCGCGGAGGGGAAGCACGAGGGGTAGTTTAGACCAAATGTCAAGGGGGGGCTGTTTTAGGGAACAAAAAAATGAGATAAAAGAAGCAGTATTAACCTGTAGGTGTGTGATAGCTGGAAAGATATTCTCACCCTTACAGCTTTCTTTGGAATTATCACCAAAAAAGGAGACTAGACAATGCCAGCTGTTTTCTACAGCAAAATTACCATATAGAGAACCACAGGGAAAATGCCTGAGACCGCGAACTGTAAACAAGCTGAGCCACTGGCAGGCTTAAAAACCGATGTTTTTTTAAAGTGTATGTTAAAACCAACTTTGTTTACTTAATTGCAACAGAACATTGTATTTTCCTTAAGAGAAAATTGAGAAAACCTGGAGGGCGATTCTGTGGTTTGCAATAAATAAACACAAATGTGAAATCGAACGCTGCCCACATTACGAAAGCTAAGTACACGAAACGCCCCCAGTGCAAACTTGTCACTCAAGTGCCAACTGTCAGGAGTTGGATACTTTTCATAAAGCATAGTTTTAGCCTTTATCTTAATGTCAGTTCTTTGTTATGATCGACCTTCTTCTGGCTGGAAGCCCACTTAAACTAAACAATACTATTCTGTTCTGAAGAGGGTGAATAGAGGAAGCATTGTTACTTGGTAAAATGTCTTTGGCCTGAATCCCAGATGGGAAGGAAGTGCTGTAATTACTGTACTCAATACAGAGCACTGTAGGGGCATGTAAGGCAACCAGTCTGCAGTGAACGAGGAGCAATCCTACACCTCTGCTGACTGTGAGACTCTGCTAACTGAGCAATTTTCATATTACTGTTTTATTTGTTCTGCTTAAGCAAAAAAATCTGCCCTTGACCACTGTAAATCAAAAATTCAAACCAGGCTCCCTAAGCAAATAAGGGAAAAATCTCAGAAGAGCCTGCTCAGCTCCCAGTGGCTGCTTGGCAAGGGTGAGCACAGTCAAACTGAGCTGGTTTTCTTTCTTCTTTACCTGTAGGAGGTAAGCAATATTCTGTTCCAAATCCCACAAAATTATCTTCTGATTACAACTCCATTAAATATACTCTACACTATGAAATGTGTCTGATCCCAAAGCTGGAACCTCTGCTTTTGAACTTGTCACGTAGTAATGTATAAATGGCATTTTAACATGTGTATTTAGTATCAGAGAGTCATTTATTATGATACGTCTTTCCCTGAACGCTGTTTTTATAAAATAGCATAGGAAGCACATTCATTACAAAGCTTTACCATATTGTGATGAGAGACCTCTCTTTTAAGTGGAAAATGAATTCAGTTACGCTATTGAGATTCAGTTTTATCTTAAAAGCATCTCAACAGAGAAGTGGGGAGGGTGAATTATTCCAGATGCTGTATCTACCCATTGTGAGAGATGCTTTTTGCCCCGCACAGCTCAGTCTTAACAGAAATGGGCAGAGGATGCAGGAGGAATTATTATTGCTATTTTACTGAGAAGTAACATAGACATACAATTACTGGCAGCTCCTTGGGAGGTTGGACATAACCAGGAATCGAACGCAGGCTCCTGCAATGCAATCCAGGTGCTTTCCTCCCCAGGAAAAGCTCCAGTTTGGAAAAAGGCTTCGCTATGCCAAGTGCCATCCAAAAATGAGACACAGGCAAAGTCCCCTTCCCAACAGAAGCCCCTGGGAGAGAAGACTTCAGAGCACTCTGCGTGGATTTAATTTTAGTTCCGGAGCTCTGCCTTATGCCGGAAACCAGACAAATGGAAGTGCGGCTTCACTTGAAGGGCATGAAGTGCAGCATGTTCAGGACTAGTCTAAATATCTAGGGAGGTTGGTGAATACATCCTAAAACATGCCTTCTCCTTGCTAGTCTTACGGGGCTTGAGTCAGTCAAAGAGCTAAACCAGGTGCTGCTCTTTAGCTGTATACATAGTGGGGTTTGGTATTCTAGTTAGTACCTCTGCTGCTGGTTTGTACCAGCGCCTGCGATGTCTCACATTGGCATGCTTGGTGTGGCTGGTGGACTGGGTGGCTCTGTTGCTCACATTCATGAATGTTTATCTTATGTTAACACCAGGGTGCAGCTGTCCTTCAAAAATATATAAAAGGTGGTTCATAACCCTTGCCTGACTCTGCTGTCGAGTGCATCCTCTGACTCCGTGGCTTGTTCACTCCTTTCTGGCTGGAAACCTGCAACAAAACCTGGAGAGGCTTTGCTCCGTTTTCTTGCACTCTTCATTAAGAGCTCCTTGGTCTTTAAGTGAGGTACAGCCTGTAACTTCACTGAGGATGTGACTCGGTTAAAAAGAGCTTCCCAACCATAATACTTTCAGTTTGGCTACAGAAAGGATTGGGGTCTAGTGAACACCTACAGCCAAGCAAAAAGCCAAAGTGGTCATAACTTAGTTTGGGAGAAAGCTACTCTGCCTTGCCTACAAGGTGTGACACATCTTCTCTCCTTTCTTACGCTGAATCATTTGGGTTTTGAAGAAGAAAACCATAGGTTTCTCATTTAAATAAAAGTTCCCTGGGTCCCATTTGTTTTTCATGGAACTTTATCCTCTAGAAGTAACACGGAAAATGTTTTATTTCCCAGGATCGGTCCTGGAAGTGCCATGTTTTGAATGGATCCTTTGTTTCAATGTGAAAGAGGCAGCTCCAGCAGTTTTCTGCATCCCTGATGTGTTTTTGAATGGCATCCAAAGTTTGGGTCAGGATGGACAGGAAGCCAGATGGGGATGTTTCTGTATTTTCCGAGTCAAAATGCTTCCCATGCTATAAGGAGTTTTAGTCTCTAGAGCCCCCAGCTGTGATGGAGTCAGAGCTTTTAATTCCTGTAACGCTGACAGATCTACCAGCCGCTGCGTTGAAGACATGTTCTTGCCTGGTGGAGCAGACAGTGGTATCCTGTGTGTTTGGATGGGCGTTTGTTCCTGGAAAACTTCTGTGAAGACATATGTGTGGTCCAGCAGGAGTGAAAGGTTTGGTGCCATATGCCGAAAGATGTATGTTTTCGTGTTCACGGTGATTATTTGAGACAATCACTGGCTTAGTGCTTAGCTTTCCTCGGGGACCATTTTTGCATGATATCTGGTGTTTTCTAAGGGCCCGTGCACTTAGACAGAGGAGCTGGAAGTCAGCCACGGTGATCAGAATTAAATGGAAAAGGATGCAGGTTTTTCAGAATTATTTTTAGGATATTGTTTTTACCATAACAGTTTCACAGAGAACATCACTGATGCACACAAAGGCATTTTAGCAGGGAGGCATTCTACCAGCGTGGCTGTGTTTTATTGCTGGTGGAATTATTATTAGATTAGGGAGAAGATTGCAGCCCAGGGAGGGGGGAGTTCAATGGGAGCTGGAATTTGGATAGATCTGAAGGGGACGACTCATTGCTTGAAGTGCTGCTGGTAATGAAATTGCTTTTGACTAGTCAGAGGGAGCCGCTGGCGTCCAGTACACTGATGATATCGGCGGTGCTCAGGTTGCCGTTGGATGGAGCTAGGGAATTCAAAAGGCTCCGTCTTAATTGTTTTTGCTTAGGCTGTAGGTTGGTTATATTCGAGCAACGACATGCAGAAAGTAAAGCAGGTGCCTAACAGCGACGTTCGGGGCATTGAGCGCTTGACTGGCAAATCCTGTCCCTTTGGCTTTTGGCTTTGTAGGGCTCTGGTGTGCCATGCTGGGGCAGCGATGGGGCACAAGTCCCCAGGTGGGGCTGCTGCGGGCGAGGGCAGCAGCCGAGGACTCTCCCCTCCTTCAGTTACCGAGGGGCAAAGCGGCCAGTTCCGGCAAATTTTCAAAACTCTGGAGGCTGAAAGCCCCAATTCAGTGAAGGCTTGCCAGAGCTTTGGAAGACCCCCTCTGGCTCCCTGACCGTGACTTGTGGGTGGTTTGAGCACCCAAAGCGGGGTGGAACCTCAGGGAAATGGGCCAGCGCTGCTCTGGGGAGCTCTGGGCAGCCCTTTTCCTGGTGTCTTCTTGGAAGAAAGACACATTTGGGTGACCTGCTCTGCCCCAAGGTACGGGATTTGCCATATGTGTGACAGGCAGAGCAACACCATGCAGTTTGGGCATGAAGCTGAAGGGTTGGGTCCAACAGCTTGGAAAATACTCTGTGTCTTGCTTGCAGAGTCTCATGCAAAAAAACAAAAAAGAAGATGAGGTTTTAATTACTGTCCTCTCTTTCCATGCTGGCCCGTTATGAGCAGCTAACTCCTTTTGAATGGAGAGCACTGGAGTGTGATTATTTTTTTTTCTTCCCTGCTCCCCCCCGCCCTCAACCTACTTTAACTAATTTTCAGGATGCTGGCAATTGACATGCATTATTTATACTGCTGCAAACCTCGTATTTGGGATGAGAAATCCTACTGCCAGGCTTCCTGCTTCTAATAAGCATTCCTTTCACTGCATTATCTCCTCGCACAGCCCAGGGCTGCTCTTGCCAGGGACCCAGCTGGTGTTACTCGATGACTTTGTGGCGTGGGGAGCCTGGCTGGTGTAGCAGATCTGCGAGCTCGTGCGATGCTCATCAGCACGGAGACACGGGCTGCTACGCCAGCGAAGGGAGGGGGATGAGGCAGAGGCAGAAACTGCCGTGGGATTGAGTGACAGAAGTCCTGATTTTCCATGACCTGCTGTCTTGTGCTGCTACTCGAACCTGTGCAACCTGAATTTAAAATGCTTACGTCTTCCCCCCCCCGCCGCCCAGTCTGGATGACAACAGAAGGTGAAACAGGAGGACAACCAACGCAGCCCCTGGAACAAAACGCTTTGAGGTTCCTAAATCTGTCTCTGTCACGCTGGATCAATTGCCGGGGCCTACACCGCCACCTCTTTTTGTTCATTTGGAAGATAACTCACTCCTTAACAGCCGAAATGGCTTCTGACAAACTTCTCCTTTGAAAATTGTGCTCAAGGACACTGCTCCTCCACTGTTTGCACAGTCAAAAATATTCTGGGAAGGATTTTTTCCCCCCTCTCTTTTATCTGAGGCAGCATAATAAAATACCTTAGATAAACAAATTTATTCTTGGAGGGATGTTTATTAAGCGCTGGCAATCCCTACGATAAATAATTTCTCTGGGAGGAAAAAAAAAAACCAAGTAGAAAGTAGGCCAAGGAAATTACTTGAGTGCAGGGGATAACGTGGGGAGTGGAGGACGCGGAGGCTCCTCCCAGCTGCGGGGGGCTCGGACGCTCCCGCAGTGCCATCTGCAGGGGAGCCCATGGGGGCCTGGGGCTGGAGGGGGTCTCCCACCATTAGAGGCTCATTTTCTGAGGATTTGGGAAAAGCAGAGAGGCGGCTCGTGGCACAGGATCCCCCCGTGAGAGACACTTTACAGACATAAGGCAGAGGGTCCCACACAGCTTAGGCTGGACGTCACCAGCTGGATGAACGGTGCAAGAAATGAAGCAAATAATATGTGAGAATTACTGCTCTTTCCTGCTAGCTGAGAAACCGAAGATGGGTTTCAAGGCAGGAGGTGTGGGGGGAAACGGTTTGTGTCAGTTTGAGACCGATGTTTTTGTTTTCATTTTTTTCAGTGACATGAAACCCACAAAACTTTCATTTTGGGTCAACCTGAAATGTCTGGTTAGATCCAAAATGAAATGTTCTGTTTTGATTTGGGGTTATGTAACTTCTGCTTTTCCTCTTTTCTCTTAATTTAGGTGAGTTTTAATGCGAGAAGAAACAAAACACTTCAAACTGAAAAGTCAGAAAGTTTCTTTTTGAAAATATTGAAGGAATACTCTTCATCCTTTCCCAAAATGAGGCCGTTCCTTTTAACCGTGTCCTGAAATGCAAGATCTTAATTTCCTTTTTTAGGTTTCCCTCGTAGCAGCAACCTTCCCGCCCCTCATCCTCTTTGCTTCACTGACAACCTTTTGCCAAGTTCATCTGCCGTTCAGTTAGATCCTTTAAAACTCGGTTTCTCAGCAAATTTATTATCTGTCACGCCTCTAATCTCTCTTCTTGAATGAATACACCATTTTACTGGTAAAGAACTGAGTTACAAAGTGACACGTCCCAGATTATGTTAAAAAATGTGTGGCGGTTCCCTGGAGACCCGGTCCCCCCTCCTACCTTCCCACAGCCCCTCTTCCCTGAAGAGCTGGAAACGCCAGTGCCTCAGCGCGCTGATGTGTAATAAAACATAGCTGTCTTGTAGCGGGGCTGCACAAGGATGTGATGCTCCGGTTGTGGGAGGAAATTGGGTGAATTATTTTTTCTTTGAGAAGCTGCTCTGATAAATGATGTGCACTGCACAGCAGAGGTCAGCTCTGTAGGTCGGTTTGGCCACTGAACACAGCCGAGCTGCAGGGAGGTTTTGGAATGTGAGAGGTGAAGATGATCCTTTCAGCTTTACTGTTAATGACTGATCTTGAGGTTTCTGTATTGGCTGAGGTTAGAGAAGGCTCCAAGAGGGTATTTTTGCCTGTGCATAAGAGAGACTGGTTGAGTTTGATACAGAAGGTGTGAACTCTAAGAAGACTGAGATAAGGAGAAGTGTGGCAGCCTTAGGATATACTTCCTCTGTGCACTTTGGGATTTTAAAAGAGGCTGATGGGATACCAAAACCCCACTGAAATTTATTCTTGCAGCAGGAGTAGGTCTTCCTGAAAGCCAATGCCCAGCAGCTGGATTTGACCTTCTTGTAGGTCGTTCTGAACCTCTGCACTCTACCTTTTGTAGGTGTGGGGAAGCCTGCAGGCTGTTTCTGTTCAGGACGCTGCTTGACTCGCTCTTTGGCCATCTGCTAGCTCTGAAGTTTGTCGGTAACAACTGGGCAGTCGCTGACTGCAGTCTTAGCATCATTGCTATGAGTCTTCCACCTGTAACGGGGTTTTTGTATCACCTTGTTTTCTAAGGAAGAGCCTGGATTTAACACCAGTTACCCCAGGTCAATCTGAAGAGCCACTGCAGGCAGGAATGGATGGAGAAGTTGTTCTGACTCTGGTTAAAACTATGCCTAAGCTTAACATACAAAAGGGAAGTGGGTTTTGGCCAGAGGGAAAATCCAGTTTTTCAAGGAAAGGTGAAGTTAGAATGCTTGTAACCGAGAGAGACGGGGACACAGGCAGAGTCCTCGTCAGTGGATTTCAAATACAGAGCCATTTGTTTTATGCAGACGGTAGCTGGGGGTTCCCGCGGGTCAGGCCGGGGCAGATCCTCAGTGACGGTGAAATAGCAGCTCCTGCTGGGGAGCGTGCACCAGCTCGGGAGGCGGTTCGGGGCGCCTAAATGTTGCTGGTGACGCCAGCACTCCTGAAAGAGGGCTTTCCACCTCCGTGTAGACGTGAAGCAGTGGGAAGGCTGTTATTGCTGCTGAGACAGTGCAAGCAATCTCAATTCTGGGAGTGTTTTGAACTTTCAGGTACTGAGGTGGAGAGGGAAAGGAGAGAATCAGAAATGGAAAGCGATTAATTCTTGAAGCCTGTCTGCATTTTTTTACATAAATTCTGCTCTGCATCTGGACGTATGTGGCACAGGCTACAAAAATCCCTGCTTCGGCTGTAGGCAGAGCAGTGGATAAATATATATGGATGAATAAACAAGGCAAGTAATCCAATCTCATTGCTAGTATTCAGTTCCTGCACTGTTGCTCTAGGCAACCAGCTTGAGTGGGGATATTGTCTATAACCTTAAAAACTGATTATAGGCTACTTCACTGCCTCATACTGTCTTAAAGAGGATTAGAAGAGAGTGTAAAGCTGGCTTAGGCACTATGTTAACAAAGCCTCAAAGGCATCTGCAGATTTCCTTGTTCATGAAGTGATTAACTTATTTAGTAACTGTGAAAAAATGTGAACATTCGGGGAGCCAGGCTGGTAATAATTAAGAGATGTAATTCTGCCGTCGTGAGCCTCGCTTGGGCTGACAACTGTCTCTGTTTCACAGGAACGCGTCCAGCTTTGTTTCAGAGGCGCGGGGTTGTTCTGTATTCAGGCTCGTACAGGTTTCCTCCATTGTTTTTTGTCTGGAGGGGAAGGAGTGTGCCTGCTGGAGAGGAGGGGGGCCCTCGCTCGTCAGCAGTGCCTTTCACCGCTCCTGCGTGCGTGCTGTCTGGCATCCTGACGGCTCCGTGTTTGGATTCCGAGCGTCGCCCTGGGCAGGGCGGTTGAGGCGTTTCAGGCGGGTGGCAGCGGCTGTGCTGGGGCAGGGTTGGGGACCCGCGCCCGCCGGAGGAAGCACGCACCAGCACCTTACTTCCCCTTCAGCTGCTTTTAAACTAAAGAATAAAAATGGCAATTAAAACCAACACCCTTATCCTGAGCCGAAGTGTGCTGGGTGGGGGCAAGCACAAAGGAGGGGGTGCCGAGTGACGGTAAATGGTAGGTGAGCCAGTCCTGATTTCGGTTCTTGGCGGTTTGACAGCAAATGCTTTTCTTTGATGGTAACGACGCCAGCAGGCCCACCGGAGAGGGTTGTGATGGGCCTCTCATCTCAGATGATGCTCATGAGGAGGAAGCACTTAGACTCCACGAAGCCCCCGTGCTGTCCTGGCCCTGGGCAGCTCCGTGTCTAGCTTGGTGCTGGGGTCCCATCAGCAGGTTTGAACTGGGGCACTCCTTCCTAATGGAGAAACCCCACCAGGCTGTGGTAGGAGCTGGCATTCCCTGGCTGTACATTTGGGTAAAGACTCATCTGTTCTCCCTCTGGTCTCATGGAAGCTTGTTTTCAGCTTTTGGGATTGATGGGCATTTGTGTCCCTCCATGGGCGGGAGGAATAACCTCTCTTGTGTGATTGTCCACAGAAGGATTGTGGTCCAGAACCACGTGGGGATGGATCACCAGATACCATTTGTTTTATCTCCAGCCTAGGGTGCTTTCCGTCTGATCACCCCAATGCACACTTACTCTGATTTATGAGTGTCCATCCTCCACTCAGGTTGCTTTTGTAATTTAAAATAAAAGCAGGTTTCTTTAACAAAGTCACAAGAAAAGTCCAAGTACATAGTATGACTGGGAATAAGTATATCTGTCCTGGCTCTGAGAAAGGTATCTTTTGTAGTGGGCAAAGGTTTGTATAGACAGGTAGACCACGTTTTCTGCTAGCCTCAAAGCTCTCATCTTTTTAGTCTGGAAAGTTAGAATGGTCACAAGTGTCAAAGAAGTCATATTTTAGGAGAAAAGGTTCTTTCTGGGACAGTTTTCTGTCAGTCTTTCCAGGATCACATCCTTACCTCCTCTGAAGTTTTACAGTGCTTGTCTGCTCCAATCTTGTGTTGTTTTTATGGGTATTTGGGCACATCTCAGATCTGTATGCAAAATCATGTGCTTATTCGTGATTTTTGCTTCACGTATAGACTCCCTATAAACACATCCAGGACATGCGTGACAAATCACTGGTTCATCTGGGCTTTTTTTCTCAAGAGAGTCCCAGCATAGGCTTAACTACATTCAGAAATAATATTTGTACAGGTGATAAGATGTGACTGCACACTCATGTAGTTGAAGGGAGGAGAGCTTTAATAAAAATGTCTGATTGTAGCCATCAATATGCTTCACAGTTTTAAGTATTTGCTCTATACATGAAGGAAGTTTCCTCCGCTGCTTGCTAGCATGGTGCTGGATGTAAGATCTTCCTTCCCCTTTCAAAAATGATTTGTAGTGGTGATTTCAGTTGCTCAACTCGATAGTCTCATCAGGGTTGGATGTCACAAGTGTTGAGAACCCTGTCTCTGACAAAGAAGGCTTTTTAGAACTGAAAATATGCAACATTTTTGGGTACTGCTGGATATCTTGCCTTGCATCTATCCTGAAAATAAAACAAGTAAAAGTGGTTTGAAGTAATGCCAAAACCAAGTCTTCTACTTCAGCGTGTTGTCAGTTTGTGAAGATCCTCAAACATTACAAGGATGAAAGAAAGATCTTGAAAGTGAAGATAACTCCCTCACCAGTGCTTCTGGTATGGAGCCTTCATTTTTGTTGGACCTGACCTGGACAAGCTGCAAGAACTCTGCTACTGATGTGGGGCCCGTACTCCATTGGCTTCTAACTTTAAGTGTTTCCCCCAGGTCAATGTTTTGTTGTTTAATGAGATGGTTTCACGAATTCATACAGAAGTTCTGTGAAAATCTGAATTGATAATGGAAAAAATAAGCAGATAAGAGAATTCCCTGTGCCTTTATAGTGCACTTTACTAATCAAGCTCTTTACCATCCCAAGCTTACATGCATGTAAAGCGACTGGAAGATGAGAACAATGGCTTCAGAAGGGAAAACAGACAGTCTGAAGAAGTAATATAAGAACAATTTCAAACCGAGAATGATTTAAAGAGAGGGAATTAAATGCTTCGTATTGAATCGATATGGGAAGGTGCATGAGGCCTGTTAATAGTGCCGAGCTTTCTGCTAGCGGATGGAGATGTGTTTTGATCTCAGAAGAGCAGAACAGCACGCTGTGTTTTCCATCTCTCCTCGTTTTCCTGTCGTTGCTTCAGCCCCAGATAAAGGATGGGATTTGCAAAGTCACACAGCCTTGACCTGTTCACTTTGTCACCAAATTCAACTCAAACGTTGAAAATTCTGCCTGTCTTTCTATTTCTGCCTTTCCCAGGAGAGGGGAATTGATGAGAATGAATAGAAAAGCAGCATTATTGGTTTAAGGAAAACAATTAGAGACCTATGTGTGCTTCCCCACTTAGCTCCTTGCAGGAAAATAGGTGCTTTCAAATGCTGCTCTGGTGTTAACAGCTCTTCTGAATCTGTCATTGTAACTACGTGTGTTTCATTCAGCATCTCTGGAAGAAACTGAAGTAGCATCTTGTGGATGAAGAATCTCCATTTTAACCTCTACAAATGTCAATTGTTCTAAACCTATATGCAGCACTTAGCATCAGGGCTTACTCACCAATTATTAACAGCATCCTTTGGTACACTTGAAAATACATTCTCAGTAAGTGTTGGCTGGAAAACAGCTTAAGTACTTAGTAGTTGTCCTAGTCCTATCTGGTTTCTTCCCTCCTCTCCTTTTTCTTGAACCGTGCATTGAACTGTGCATTAACAGTTTTCCCATAATGATATCATTTTATCCACTTTCCAGCAGACCAGAAATACTTAATATGTTTAGTGGCTCCCAGGGTACGGCATGAATTCATCTGGATTAGTTGATACTCATCTTTAAAAACCTTACAGTAGGCAAGGTGTCAGATTTTTCTGTCTTGATTCATGGGACCGGCGTTTATGTGCAGCACAGCAAAGGCTAGTCTGCTCCTTTCACCTGTGTCTGGGCAATGTCAAAAGGCAATTACTATTTCGGTTTGGACTAAGAAGTGACTTGGTCAAGAGAAATTTCTTATCTCAAGATCTGCTTCTTTAGGTCATGTCCCCTAAGTTAATTTACTTAGGATGCTGCTGGCATCCAGCAGCAGTGGGTACCGGTGTGGGAGTTGGTGGGAGGAGTGATTACATCAGGTAAGGTCCTCCGAATGGTGTCTGAGGAAGTGGCCTCACACAGGCTGCTTCATCCCAGCACCTGTGTTCATTGTCAGGGAAACTCCTGTGGGCACGTGGAGACCTCGCTAAGGAGAGAAACATAACTGGGGAACTAAGTATCCAAGAATTGCACTGCAGTTTCATTCTCCACATACTTAACGGTGTGTAGTTCCTGCTCAATCTATACCAGAGGGGCTGAATTAGATGCTGCAGGGGAGAATGTTTCTCTGGACATGCAGTGGTGTCTGTTGCACACACAGACATCCCCTGAAGAGCAATAGCTCCTTACGCCAGGGCTGCTCAGCAGAGCGGAAAAGCAGCGGTCTTCATGTGTTGCGTTACAAGAGTCCTGGAATAACGCTTTAGGCCTGGTTCAAAGCCACATTTTTAATGAATGAGTAATCTTTTCTCTTCCTCTCTTTCTAAACTGTTAGCTCCTCAAAACACGAAGGGCAGAGGCAGGGAAATTATTTACCTTCCCACTGGAGGGCTGACCAGTGGATCCAGAGTAGGAGGTTGACAGGTTGAATGTGTCACCAGCTGCTTGGGCAGGGAGAGGGATCCTGCTCCTCCCCTTCCATAAAAACAGACGTGCTCCCTCCACCTGCGAGGAGAATACCAATGTGAATCATTTCATCCCTTCCTCCTCCTGGGAGTCATTTACGTTGCGTTTGAAAGCTGTTCCACGGCTGAAACGCAACCGCCCGTCCATGCTCTCCTTCAGCTGTAGATGGAGCTGCGGGGGGAATTGGGTGCCTTCCAAAGCAAACGGCCCGTTCCCCTGGCCCAGCCAGGCTGCAGCAGCTGTGGCAGGAGGCAGAAGAGGGGGAATATTAGGGACATCGAGCTGGGTTTTGGTAGAGCACTGGCAACTCCTCCTTGGGCGTGAGATGATGCTCCTCCAAGTACTTCCATTGATCTGCGCATGGTGTGATGTGTGGGAAATGGTTAAACAAGATACACCTGCCCGACTAGCGGGGAGTGAATGAGGATACTGGGTACGAATAGCACCGTACATCATCCAGACTAGTGGCTGTGACATCTCTCTGGCTTTGGGCTGTTCCTGACGGTCTCCTGTTCCACCTGCAGGGAGGGGCTATGAGTTGCCTTGGGTCGATCCTTTGCCTCAGACCTAGGGGTGGTCTTTCAGCAGAAGTCAGGGGAGCTTTTCCTCATCGAAACAGCTTAGCAAAATGATGCAGTATGAAAAACTGTGTTTCTATGGAAAAAAGTTGTGTAAGTTGCTTGTGTGACTTATAGAAATGCTTACGTTCATTTACACAAACTGTAAAATGTGTTTTTGCAGTAACATTAGCCTGAAAGGGATCCCTCGGGTTATGAAATCTGGTTCCTTTGAGGCTGTGCAAAATCTCTCTTATGAACTCACTACAGAGTGAATCCCTGTATTTTCCTTGAATGTTCCATGGAAAATAGCTACAATAGGAATATTTAGTTGGCATATTCTCTTCCAGCCATACTTTCACCTCTTATGCACGTTCCCTCTATTCAGTATTTCTTGAAATATTTATATTTGCTCACTTGTAAGCTGTGGCATCTTCCCAAGGAAACGAGTCATTTCAGTAGCTGGGGTGTACTTTTGTGGCTGTATTCAGTAACGCTGAGGTACAGGGTCTTCAGGCTGGGAGAGTCGCCCATCATCCGTGAGCAGGTAAAAGAATCTACTTTTATGCCCCAGGTGTGTAGGCAAAGTGGCCTGGATTTTTTTCCAGCTATAACAGACACTTCATGTGGCAGCAGGCAAGTCCTTCAATTTCTCTTTACAAGATTTCTCCGCTCTGCAGTGCGTATTACAATCTTTATCTGGTTTTGGCAGCTAAGAACAAGTTCTTTAGGAGACAGTATTTCTTCCTATGTTTATGTGTAGCTGTGTCATAATTAGGGTTTCTGGGTATTGCCCTAATTCCCACTATAACGTCACCAAATTATACTTGAATAAATTACACATCATGGATATTAAATGCTTAGTTCGGTTTCAGTGCAAAATAAAAGGTTCAAATGATGGTAACTTAAACTGGCAATAAAATAGCCAGCATTACGCTTGTAAATACTTAATTTGCAAATGTTTAGAGAATTAGGCACCTGCTATAAATCCTTATCGTGGGCTTTGCACCCTGTTGGTAATCGGTGAGCTATATCTCACTTCATTATGCATGAATGTGTAATTTTCCAAAAGCATAAATGTGGCCTCCAAGGGCACGCACATTAATAGCGTTCGAATGAACTAATTTGTTTCCTACCCAACGTGTTTATCTTCCAGCTCTTCGTTGCGAGTGCCAGTGGAAAGGTTAATGGCTCACAGTTCCCTGTCAAATGATGCACTGATTTAACCTCTGCGGTGTCTGGATTTTTCATTGTCTTTGGCCTTTAGCATGTGGAAAGTTAACAGCCGCATCTTGTATGCTAGCTGGGATGTAAGAGGGTCTTCTTTAAATTATTGCACATGTCCAGGATTAAATGGGATCCTGTTTCCCTCCTGCCCGTTGTGGCCCTGATTCGTCGGGTGCATGATGCTTTGGGAGCAGTTGTGCTTACTTCAGCAGAGTCTTTGTGCCATTGTAAACGCACTAATAGCCACCAGAGCAGCTGGGTCTGGTCACCGGCCAGAAGTCAAGCAGTTCTCAGCTGGATCCACGCACAGCATTCCCAAAGCGAGCGGAAATACCTGGGCAGGAGGGAAAGGAATATACAGCCTGAAAGGTGGTATAGTCTAATGGAAGGGATGAAGGGCAAGGCAGGTGCTTTCAGCGATACCAGAACCACTGTGCAGCACATCTAGTTAAGGTTATGCTCAAGTTTGCAAAGTTTTGATGTTAACCAGGCTCAATTTTGACAAACCGAGGGGCAAACCATGTGTTTGGAAAACTATTCGTATGCAACATTTTGCCCAATTCTGACAAAAAAACAAATGAAATGTGCTTTTTTCCCACTAAGATATTGTGTTTCATAAACCCAGAACTCGGCATAAATTAAGAAAGGAAAGTCCAGTTAAAAAAAGCCACCAATCAAACAAGACTTCTCTTAGGGTCGAATAAAAAAATTGCTGATGCCCGTAATTTTTGAGGAAGAAGCCACCTGAAAATCACTGTGAGGCCTGTGAATACAACCACTTTCCCTGTGAACCCAGTAGCTGATGGGCTCAGTCCAACCTGGAAGAGCTGAGAAGGCATTTAGAAATTACGCAGTGGTCTCCCTATCTTGAAGGAAAGCAGGAGAAAAGCTTTCCCCGGAGGTGTGTGGTTTCAAACTCATCCCTCAGGCTGATTTCTGGGGCATCGCTACTGCTGCCAGCCGCCAGCAAGTGGGGACCAGTCGCTGGTGTGAACGCCTTTCCCCGGCAGGATGCGGAGGAGTGTTTCTGGATCCACCAGCAGCTGAATCTGGGATTGCACGTTGCCACGCAGAGGCAGAATTGTTGGCTGAAGTAAATCATTAAGCAAAAGCTGAGAAATCCTAAATGCACTCAGAGATGCAAGGTTTAGTGCTGAATGGTGTGGGAGCAGGGATAAAGGGAAATGAAACATGTGGACATGATTTCCAGATAGAAACAGGCGATATTTTTGTATGCAGATGTCCAAGAAAGTCATCTAATTCAGGATGTACATTTAAAGATGAGTAGAAGTTATCATGATGCTCAGAGGTGTCAGACCCAAGCTCTACCAAAGTCAATATTCAGCCTCTCCGGAAATGAAGATGAATCTTTAGGTACTTAAGTATGACTGCAAGTGTGGCATTTTCAAGGTAACTCAAGTGAATTAGGAGCAGAGCCACACTCAACGGTAATGCATCTCCTTGGGTGCCCAAATTTGAAAACTGCAGCCCAATTAGATACGCTCCAATTATTACTATTATTTGCTCCTTAACGGCTGTCATTAAAGGCTCAGGACAGCTTTATGCTGGATGCTATGAATACATATAAGAAGAAAAAAAAAATAACCTGAAGGCGCTTAAAATCTCTGGCTGAGAGACAATGAATAAATTCAGCCGGCTGGGAAGCCAGAGGTGATGGGAAGATAGCTGCGAAACATTTGATCAAGTCTCAAAAGAATCCGCTGTTGTCTAAATCTGGACTCTGAGCTCTTACGGCGAATAAGTAGCATTAAGTAGGCAGGAATGGCAGTCTCTGAGCAGAAGGAATATTTATTTCTAAGCTTGAGTAATAATTACCATGGTGGAGTCAATGAGTTTTAAAGGAAATAATTAGGCCACAATTACAGAGGTGGGAAGAAAAGCCAAACCCCATGCATGCACGCTCCCTCTTCCTCCACTAACCTTCTCTCCCTTTCTTTCCCTGCTGTCCACTTGCTGTGTTAATCTGGAATCTGAATGAAAATTTAAGCGTATCTAAATGTAGCCTTGCCCCTGGGAGAGGGAGTGGAGATGTCATCAGGGATCTGTCAGAGTCAATAACGCTTCCCCTGCAGCCCCGAGCTGTGCCTCAAGATCTAACATTTCTGTCTGAATTATCAGCTAATGCTCTGACAAATTGCCTGTGATTTTCTTTTTTTCTCCCCGAGTGGATGTGCCTGGTCTGCAGATGAGGTAAACACCGCCTTGCCCTGGTGTACAGCCGTGGCTGATGATTTCCAGCCAGACGTTTCTGTCAAGCCGCGGAAGCGGGAGGGTGTCGGGGCAGCAGCCGGCCGGATTGCCCACGCCGGCTGCGGATGCTCTCGGGTTTTAGGGCTCTTACAGCTGCATCGGTACAAAACACTATAGCTGTCGTGTCGCGGAGATACCCACCGAGGGTGGCAGCGAGGAGCGGTGGAGGTGGGAGTTCGGGAGCTGATAGAGTTGGAGGAGCAGGGCTGCGATTGAGGTTTTGCTCTAACCGAACGGCCGCGGAAGCAAAGCTGGGTGGGGGTTAGCATAAGCTGTGTTGCTAAGATGGGCAGGAGTGCTGGATTTTTTTCCTTCCAGGAGGGAACCAGCTATTGGTGGCTTTGTCCTCAGAGACCGAGGACGTCAAAACCACCAGGTGATTTTGCACTTGGAAAATGAAGTCATCTTTGAGAGGAACAACTGTACGGTGGCTGCTGCAGAGAGGCACCCGAGGGGTTTGTTTCTCTGGCCACAAAATTCAAACACCTCTGGAATGGAGAAAGCCATCATCATTGGCTGCCTCTTCTCAGGCTGTGTGAGATCCGAAGCGTCTGTTTGTGTACTTGCTGTAGAAGTGATTTTCCTTGAAGCATGAGCTGGTTTTTAAACACTGTGGGCGTAGCGACAGTCTGTAATTCTGATCGCGAAATAAGATCATGAATGAGGGAGAGGTAGGAGAAATTCTCATCTGAGCTGTCACCGTCAAGATTTACGTTGTTGCGAGTCTCTCCTCCAGAGGTCGGTGGATACACTCTGCTCCTGCCCTTTTCCTGGTGTCCTTGTTCACACGCACATCCCTGGCAGTGTAACACCTCTGCTCTGCTGCTGCTGCCTCAACAGCCCTCCCAACCCCTCTGCAAAGGGCTTCCAGTGAATTTTAAATTCCAGCTGAAACCACGCTTTGCCCAGCCCTTCCCCTTGCTAGTTAGTAATTGGTGTGATAATATTATTGGCTCTGCTCTGAAGTATTCGGGAATTCAGCAACACTGCGGTCCTCCTTTCGGCTGTGAATTCTGGTGTCCCAAACCCATTTGAAATCAGTAGGATTTGGGTACCTTAGGCTCCCTTTGCAAATTCCAGTCATTTACCAGACTGTGGAGTAGTAAAAGCAATTTGGAGTATGTGACATTTTCTACTGCCTTCTCTAGGGGCGCGTCTAAAGGAAAATAAAACCTCTGGGAGGTTTGTGGGACTAGGGACACACACACCATAAAGACACTGAGCTGCTCAGCAGATGAGCGGTGGCACCAACCAGGAGTATTCCTGTATAGCTCTAGGAAGCCAAATGACTAAAAGGTGGAGAGAGGTATTTATAATCTTTCTCAGTTGTCCATATAAACATGCACAGCAGCCAGTACTAGAAATGCAGTTCTGGATTCTTTCTGAGCAATCTCAGGCTAAGCACTGCTTTTTTTATTACATGCACTGCAAAGACCTGAAAAGGGAGGAATTGAAGAGGAAGGAGAGACAAAGGGTTTTGTAATCTACAGTATCACACTTAAAATAATTATTAGTCACAAGTAATTAAAACAGTGCTACTTGTTATCAATATTTGGTAATTGATATGTAATATACATAAACAAAATTATTAAAATTTAAATTAGTTGTCAAAATTAGCATTTCTTATTTAAAAATATTTTTTCACCTGAAATTCCTAATGGGCTATATGTAACATTTGAACTGCCCAGAATGAAATCCCTCTTGTTTTCATGTAGCAGTACCTGTGTAGAGGGCACGTAGATAAAATCTTTAAAGTCTTGGAAGATAGATTGCATTTTCGATAGACTGGAGGTTCGATAGTGCATAGATACAGCAAAGGCCACCTGAGCAGATGAAGGGAAACGAATGGGTCATTCGTTTCAAGAGTCCCTGTGTGTGTCCAAGGTTTGACTAAATAGAGAAATAGTGGATGGCTTGGGCTTGAGGCTTTTATACTTCTGCAGGGCAGCTGCATCCTTCATGAACCCCACCTGCTGGGAACGTCATCCGGAAGCAGACCTTTAGTGAGCCCTACAGCTGGTCACTGTGATGGGAGTGAAGGTTTCTGGAGAAAGCTGTGAGCTGGGTTGTTTAGTTTTGTTGTTGGTTTTTTTTTTTTCCCCCTTTGAAGAAAATAACTGCCTTTTGCTTGGCTGGAGTGTCCAACTATCCCTGAACTAGGGGAAGGTGGAGGTGCTTGGATGAGGATGGGAAATGAGTCAGTGTTGGTAAGCGGTGCTGTTACTGTCCCGTTCCCTGAATCCAAGGGCAGAGCAAGAGAGGTAACACAGGGGTTAGTACCCAGGCTTTGGGGTAGAGAAGCCTTAAGAAAACTGAGTCATGAACACATAAAGAAATCTTTCCTTGATTCTGCTGCCCACTTTCACACTAAGTTAGCGCAGGCAGAAATGCAATAAAGAGTTTGCCAAGTGCGATACATTAAGGCTATTTCTCTTGCCATTAAAGTTTCATGTAAAAGTTCCACAGACAGGTCTTGATCCTATTTATAGGTATCTATCTTTCTTGCTTTCAACAATATTATTAAACTCTTTTGTTATAGAAAGCTAGTCTGAAAATGACCCTACCTGGTAAATAAAACATAATGTTTGCTTTTGCTAGCATACTTATCTCCACAGAGCAATATACTGAAGAATATTTCCCCCATACGTTTTTGTCAACATGTTATTGCATATGCCTGTTTAAGCAGTAAACCAGTTTGAGTACATTCCCAGAGCACTTGCTTTTCTTATTGATTTGTGGTGGGGATTACGGAAGTCACGAGCAGGCAGCGCTGGGTAATTCCTGACCCCAAATCCAGGAGGGACATGCAGGGGAGAAGGGAAGTTCGTTCCCCGTATATTTTTAGGCACCCCAAGTGTCTGCTTGGGTTCTCATGACCTTGAACTGCATCCCCGCAGGTGCTTTGAGGAGCTGTTGGCATGCTGGTTCGGGCGGTGGTGTGTGGGAGACGGTGCAGAGGTGCTCCCCACACTGCGGGAGAGGCTCAGCTGGGTGCCTCGGTGGCAGTGCAGGGACAGAGCCTGCTTCTGTCCCATCCCCTGGCACCGAATCGTCTTCCTGCATAAGGCAGCGCTGCTCTCATCCCGCTGCGCGCTCCTCTGGATGCTGCGTGAGGACCGAGCCCCGAGGTTAGTGCTCCTGCAGGATGGGGCAGCAGCAGAGCCCGTGGGGTCACGCAGGTGGTTGCAAGAGGTGATGGAGGAGGGCAGCCCCGGCCGTGGCCCTGCCAGGAGAGCCGTGCTGTGGAGCAGCTGCGTGGGAGACTTCTTGGGGCCAGAGCATGGGTCTGGGGTTCATTTTGGATGTGTGGGCCGTGCAGAGCTGGCATTAAAAGCATGGGTCCTTTGGGATGGACTGGGAAGAAGAAGCAGAAAGCAAAGTTTGGAGGGGATAGATCACTTTAGGGGTACATCTCTAAGTATGACTCGGAGTCTTCTCAAAGACTGAAGTTATTTATGCCCTTCATCAGCTTTGCTGAGCAAGATATATTACTGCTTGAACCGTATCCCAGTTTTTCCTCCAGTTCAAAGACTTCACCTACAGTATCTGCTACAATGAAACACGTTACCAAGAAAAACCACCCACAAAAACTTCAGATGCTTGTTAATTATTTTGTTAATCGGGGTTTTCTGCTTTACGTTATTAACAAGGCAAATTAAGGCAGGAGTCTGTGGTGCCCAGAAAACATCTGCTCAACAAAAACGAAACACTAAACAAAATGGCCCCGCTCTGTGGCTTGTTTTTATCCGGCCGTGCCTGCCTTCAGGAGGGTCTAGGGAGGCTGTCCTCGCCCCTGGCGAGAGCTCCGATGTGGTACGTGGTGCCTACAGGGCAGATGCTCTGGTGCGGTGGTTGGTTTGTACTGTGCTCAGCCCTATGTGCTGGAGTAGGATGGCGTAAGCCAGAGACGGGGTAGCTTTCACCGCACTGTGACTGTAGTCATGTTTTGACCTGGGTTTCAACTCCTTTTCGTTTCTAGGCTGTTCTGAACAGTGGTGTTTTCACCTGAAAATGAGCGCGTGGTGGCCTCTGAGCGAGCGCTCCATCACCCCATTTGTGGAGGCAGTTTTTGTTTTAGTGGATGTCTTGGTCTTAACCTCAGTTCTGGGATCTGCTTGCAGTTCACGTTTGTGTATTTGAGTTTCTTCTCCCATTGTCCAGTTTGGGGTTTTTTTGAATCATACTGTGTGGCCAGGATCTTTATCAGCTGTGCCTTCAAACTGTCTGTTTATCCTTAAAAATCCTGCTGCTCCGCTAGCCTGGGTGGAGCGGTCACTGCATTGCTTCTGCTAGCTGACCTGAAATACATTTAAAATGCTGCTATGGATTGTTTGAAAAGCTGTTAATGCAATTAGTTTTGGGACTTCTTCCCTTTTATTTGCAAGTGAAAAAATCCCTATGCAGAAAATACTTGTGAAAAATAATTGTAGGTACTTGGCACCCTAATTCTCTGTACTCTTCTGAAAGTTTTTCCACAAATAGGCATGAAAATATATCTTTAGTCAAGTCTATAGCCCATGAAAGGCAGACTTTTATCAGCTCGTCCAGCTTTTTATACCAGGAAAGCCTTCTGGATACTTTTGAAGTAAGAAACCAATAAGAGTTTTTGATAGTTTTCTATGTTGATAATATGCATTTAGTAGCTCTCTCCAAGATGTTTGAAAACAAAATTCTTTCTCTGTTTGCTTATTAAGCTCTTTCCTTATCTGACAAAGTGTGGATAGCCTACTGCTGTTTCTCTCGCTTAGCAGCTTCAGGAAGCGTGATGGAGTGTGTTGACTCTGGAGTTACTGGAATGGAACCAGATGCGGTAGATAAGGTATCTTATCTCCCAGAGGAGGATATAAACAGCCTTATTTCAGGACATACTCCAGCCGCTGGTTAGGGTGGGAGCTGGGCAGGAATGGCTTTTCTCTGCAGGTTGCCTAGTTTTTTAATTTTTGTTATTTCCGTCTGTTCAGTTTGTTACGCCAGCGTTTTTCAGAGGTGAGGCGTGAAATTACACAGGCCCCTCCTACGTCGTCAATTTTGTCAATGCTAATACTCCAGAACTGGTATTCACTGGTTCCTGTTGTGTCTAAAACTAAATATGAACTTGCTTACAATCATCACAGATAATAGTCCCACTGGCTTTCCTGGGATTTACACCTACATTCAGGGAATTCAACAGCAGAGGTGCATGTGCCTGTGTTGACCAGATTTCATGAAGTCCCATATTCTGTATGGCAGTCAAATGTGGGAAGATCAAGGGTTCTTCCTGCATTTTAAGCTCCCCCATGAGGAGCTGGGCCAGCCTAGGAGAATAACACTCTCCAAGAAAAGAAAGCTGTTGCACAGTTTTGGTGCTTTGCTCTCCCAGATAATCGGCGAATGGTTTAACTAGTTCCAGCTCTTTAAATAGCTTAAAACAAGGAACCGTCTTTCGAAATTATTATGTCTCAGTTCATATCCAACAAATGTGTGGCTTTTATGATATCTTTACATTCAGAGCTTCCAAAACCTCTCGTAAAAGGAATTTCCAATATCGCAACCACTCTGCAACCGTAGAGGATTGTCCTTTACTAAAACACAGTAAAATGAAAAATCCGTCTGCTGGAGATTAAATCCTCTACTAGTTTGTGTGAACTCAACACAGATTAATCACCTTTTAGCTCAGCTGGAAAGATACCCGTGCATTATGCTCCTAGCTAAAAATGCACAGGGCTACACCTGTTTTTCAAAGGCACAGAAGAAAACTGCTCTAGGTGACTCAGTTACGAGTCGAGCAAGTCATTTTCAGTGCTGCCTCATAAAGAACAAAGATAAGAACTGGAGAAAATTAAATCAGCCGGGGAGGGAAAATGATGTCATGCTGGCTGAAGCTTTGTCCACATTACTGTTTTTCAGCGGTGGGCATGTCTGTGTGGCTTCACCGTGCTGTTGGTGGTAGGCAGTCTGGGAAGTCCTGGCATCTGTTGTTCCACCTTAGTGGCCAGTCCGGCCACGTGTTGTTTTATCAAAGGCTCCGTTTACGTGTGTTTATACTGTACTCCTTGGTACCTGTGCACAGTGTCAGGATGGAGGTGAACCTTGGATGCTCCAACACCAAACAGAGTGGAAAACACAGAGGAACCGGTGTGGTGCATGTGTGGGATGCGGTGGCCCTATGGATAGATGCTGAGATTCCCCTCAGTGCCTCGGTCAAATGCCAGTTTACTGTGTTTTGCTGTGGCAGTGTGAACTATAGTTATATGTAAGGAGGGTTCTATCTGACTCCACCCAGATCTCTGGAGAAGCCGTTTGGCAGTGTAGCTCCTTATGAACGTGAAGTGCAACATGCTACTACATGCAAGGCAGGGACAGGGACACAGCATTCGAGCTGGAGCACCGAACGCTGTCTTACTTCATGACTAGTGCATCAGTGCCATCATCAGGGTGGCTGAAAAACAGAAGTTCCACATGACTAACTCTGTTGGTATCCGCACTGGAACAAAACTTGAATAAAGTTCATGAAATAACATGAAGCGTGCCTTTCAAGATAACCCCACAGCTGGCAAATAAGAGAGTTGGCTGGGAACGTGAGAGGCTTTGTTCAGACCCTTGCACCTGGGTACTAGCTGATGGTTCATTGCGTTGGACCTGGGAGGGAAATGGCTATGCTTCTTTGCAAAGCTTTAGGGAATGATAGTCATTTCAGTGTAGAAATGACATTTTCTCAATAGAAGAAAGTACGTGAGGAGCTCGAGCTTGGCACCAGAGATGTCAAAAGGAAGTAACTGTCTGGCTCACCTGGAAGTATTTCTGGATTTACAACTTTTCACAACCCCCTGTATTTGATGGGATGAAGCAAGAACCACTGTTCTGAAATAGCTCAATTACTACAGAGAGTGCACTTCCAGATATGGGTAGAGCAAAGTTACAATCATTAGAGTTATAAAAAGAGCCTAAGATGACATCTAATCTAAATCAGGTCTTGAAAAATCAATCAGCGATTGTCCCTGTCATCAGTGGTAACATCATCTCACTCTGAGTTCCTTTGATGCCAGAGATAAGCCTGACGTAAGAACCACAGATCTGAATTCAAATGGGGGAATGAAGAAGTTATTTCTAGCTCGATTTTTTTCCCCTCAGTGTGAGCTGTGGATGTGTTTATTAGAAACTTGTTCTCAGCTTCCTTGATGGTAACTCAAAACTCCCATTGATGTGGTGTGCTGTCCACGCCTCTTTCTAGAAATTAGCCTTTAAAAGGTTCGTGAACCAGGTGTTTTTAGGTTAAAACAACAACAAAAAAATCCCATCAGAGATACTTTGGCTGTCTGCCCACATCTGCCCAGTCTTCCTCTCTGAAAGGAGCCCCTTCTCAGGCCATCTGCTGCTTTCTTGCCCTGAGTACACACTGCAGCGCCAAGTACCCACTGACACCCATCACGGGCAGCCCCTCGCACCCAGCCGGGCTCTCCCACGCGGGGTGCAGGGGACCCTGGCTCAGCTGCTCACGAGCTGCACCGGGTTGCCAGCAGCGCTCTCCATTTCCTCAGGGGGTCCTAAAAGAGAAAAAGTTAATATATAACCGCAAGCACCAAAAAGTTACTGAGTGCCTGTGCTGTTGTTTATACATTTAGATACTGTGATTAAATTACATACATAATGCATAGTGTTTGTAATACATTATTAATAATAATAATACTGTCTTGTGTTATTCGGCTAGAAGAAGCATGCTCCGAGTGATGGTTCATTGGTCTATTCACACACAATTTTCATACATCTCTAAAGATTACCATTTTAACAGCTTTCTGTATGGCTACTGCCAGGCAGTTACATTTAACAGTGCATAAATCTAATTCCCTCCGCACTCAATTTTCTCAGGCAGCAGAATCAATTTGAATCTGTCAGGATTTTATTCTAAAGTCTATTAATGCCTCCTGCCTTTTTCTGTATTTCCCCCCCCTCTCTCTGTCTCTCTCTTAACAATCTCACTCTTTCATGAATTCATTCAGCTGCAGAAAAAGATGCCCCACTGATACAAACACTCTTTTATCTCTTTACAACGGAAACCTAATTAGGTGTGAAGGAGACACAAGGAAGGTCACAATTAGCCCTCCGGCAATAAAGGTTAACAGTTGTGAAATCCTATAATAATGCTGTTGAACTTTGTTATTATCAATAATGACGGCCTTTGACAAGGTCAAGTTCATTATTCTTAACAGCTATCCCCGAGGCACTTAACATCCCCACCTCGCCAGCGTGGCTGCGCGACCCCTTCCCTACCCTTCCCTTCCCCTGCACGCTCACGCGAGCGCGCTGGCTCCGAACGCGGGACCTGCTCACACCTCGTCCGGCAGTTCGACCCGTTGGGTGGTTTTCAAGACAGGCTTTAATACGTTTTTGTGCTGAAGGATCGCTCGCCGTGCCTTTTAATTATTGTTTCAAAAAATAACCCGCGTGGGCTTTCTTCTCCATGCTTGAGTGACATGATTCTGCCCAATTAAGAACTTAAATGGAGATGGTAACAAGAAAGTAACAGGAAGTGTATCCTGGTAACACAGCATTTCAGAATGGAGTGGAAACAATGACGTGCTTTGCCATTAACAGCCAACGGATCTCTGAGATCCTCAAAAGGCTTCTGGGGAACGATGCCAGTGTTGGGTACCTGTTGTGTCTGCATCCACTCTTAAATCTATAGAAATGACCGGATTATAACCAAACATTTTAAACAGCTATTTATGGGGTTGTTTTTATGCCTGTTGAAGAGGCTTCCCAGCAACTTGAATCCACCAGAGATGTTAATCTCTCTGTTTCTTTTCGGTAGGGCTCTTGAAGAAGCAGGATCCCATCCATGATTGCTAAACCTGTAACTTGGTTCTCAGGTTTCCTTTACACTGAAAAAATGTGGTTCCACAGCCGTTAATATCAGATCTGCACTCTGCCAGATCATCTTGCCCCAGTCCAGTGTGGGCATGTGATTTCATTTCCTTTTTAAGAAGCAGAGCACATGATGGGGACTTAATGCCAACTGTACTTTTCCTCACCTGCAGTTTCAGTTCGGATGAGCCCCCCTATGGTGGGAAAGTACCCAGGTACAAAGTGAACAAGCAGAGTGAGTGGTCTTTTGGGCCATCTGACAACGTTGGTTTGGGTCTATTATGCCAGATTTATAGGGCATCTGGCCTGAGGTATTAGAAAGTGGCAAAGTTGTAATTTACTGCTGTTTCTGTATGTTTATTTCATTCTGAGGTATATGCTAAAAAAAATTGCTTCCTTTTGGTGCATTGAGCGTGCCTTCACTCTTTCACCTGCTTGCTCTTGAGTTTCTAAGGGTCAAGAATCATATTTAACCTTTATTTTCCCGTTCACCGGGAATTTGGACAATTATTTAGTGATGCATAAGTTGGAAAACTCTTGTCCTAGGCTACTCCTAGACTGAGTGGAGGGAAAGAGAGGCAGAGAGACGGGCAATTCAGATCTTAGGTGGGCTGAGCAGTCCTTGGAAGCTGCCTCCCTCTTTTCCCTGTCTTCGAGGGACTCTTGGATGATTACACTTCTAACTTAGACACCTCAGGAAAATACTTAATAATGTTTAACAGTAAGTGTTTAATTTACAGAAAGTCATGCCACAAAATGTGTATTAAGGGTAGAGGGCCAGAAATACCAAGTATTTGATGTACACACACACACACACAAAAATGTTATAGGTAAACATAGATGTTTAGTTCTCTCACTTCTACCACTTCTCAAGGAAGATCCTCGTCTTCTCAAGGAAGATAGCACTGTATCATGATAGGCAGCACTTGCTGCTTCCTGCCAGGGCTCCAGATAGTGCTGCAGTTGGACTTCTACTGACGTTAAGTCGTATCCCATTTAGTATTTAAAAATATTTGTAACTTTTAAAATACTCTGTCTGACCAGCCCGCTGGAAAAATATCCATAAACCAGGATATTCTTGAGGTTATTTATGCCTTCTAGAAAAGACTGGGTGCTTGCACAGGCAGTTGTACAGTTTCAAAAGCTTGTATGAGCAGCATCCACAAGTACCGAAGCGTAAAGACATCCGTGCTGCCCGCAAACTCCAGGGTGCGTGCAGTGCTTGACAAGAAAAAACGTGCTGCGAGTAGTTCCTAATTCATGATTCAAGGCTGAAGTTCAAACCGCGTTTTCAGAGAGTGCGGACACAGATCACTGGCCACCTTAAGGATGCTCTTCCCGTTATCTTGCTTCATTGACTCCCTGCTTCCAAGTGCACCAAACGCCGAGAGGCCCATTTGAAGCTGGTGTGAGCTGGCGCTGCTCCGCTGCTGTTTGCAGAATTGTGCTGATTTACACCAGCTGAGGGTCTGGCGGAGTGAACACTGCAATTGAATGAAAATACCTGAATGTGCAGACAGCGGGAAAAGGGATAATAGAGGCCAAAATTGCTTAACGTCTAAACCAGATGCCAACAGCTGTACCATCATTAAGCTAAAAAAAGGAATTAACAACCTGCCAGGAAAGAATTGTTTCCAATTTGATATTCCAATTTGAAAAGCAACATTAGTCATGTTGCTTGCTTGTAAAATTTGCTGACACGGTCCCTGATACTTTTAACCTCCGGTTCGGAGGACAGCAGAATATTGCATCCCAAGCACAGATGGCGAAGGCACCTTATAACGAACATTGTGATGCGAATCCTCCTGACTGTACAACCAATCAGACATGCCCGTCAGATGTATCTTCCACATGACTGCACTCTCCTACACCCCTCCCTCTGACGGAGCAGACAATATGCAAAAACTTGCAGAAAGGACATGTTACGGCAGAAAATTGGGACCTTAGTGCGTTAAGTGATTCAACTATAGGAGGAAGCTGTTCAGTTTCCCAGTTGTCCTCATAGCAGTCACCGGCCATTTATCTTGCCGGTGTTTCTGTATCGCCCTTCCTATGCAGTTGGTTGGAACTTTTATTTGTATAAGGCAGCAGTTTTTTTATTTATAAAGCCAAGGACATGTCCTTGTACTTCGGCAAGAAGTTTATTGAATGATTGACATTAAACGACAATTTTATCAAAATATTGATTGGAAAAGTTCTTGTGCTTCCATTGTATCATATAGATATATCTAATAGCAGCTCTATGCAGCCAGTGCAATATGTTGCTTGCCAGACTAGAAAATGATGTATTAGCCATCTGGGCAATGGGCCCAACCCTGGGCAAGATTAGTGCTTCAATTAGCTGTTGATAGCATTCCATTAGAATATTGGTTTCAAAGAATACTAAACAAGAATGTTGTGCTTTGATTTTCAGATTTAATTACTTCCATCAGGGCTATAAATGAACTCATTAGTCTTAGTGGCTCTAAAACCTAGAGACAATAGAACGTTATTGCTATTGTTCTTATGGTTTGTGCAAACATTACTTTCAAAATGCTATTAGGAATGGCTATCAACCTCTCCTCTCTCCCTAATGCAGCTGGCTGGCTGACCCCACAGAGCAGCTCTGGGCTAAACGTGAGCTTGAGTTCGTTACTGTGCTCCGTGGTGGGGGTCCAGTGCCTGGGAGCAAACGGCTGCTTTATTTGGGCGGTCATTACATAGAGAGAAAGTTACTGAGGATGAAACCTTGGCAGTACTTGGCTTATTTTCTTTTCAAGGTATTTGTGTGTTCTCTTTTTCTTTCTTTCCCCTCTATCTTGTAATTTGTTTTAAGGTTTGCCAGGGTTTCTGGGGATTCTTGAGGCTTTTTTTTTTTTTTTTTTTGGTTAATCCACTGCATCAGGGTTTCAGGATTTAATGACACATTTTCCCTTAATTTTGTGAAAGAATATTTGGTTTTGTTTGACTTTTTTTTTTTTTTTGTCTTTGCCTTTTCCCCTTGACCTAAGTGGGTGGTGCACTGTGTTCCACAAACACTGGGTTCTTCTTTGAAGATGATTCTTGCCCTGTTCCTCCCAAAATAGAAGATGAAAAAGTGCATGGAGAAGTGGAATGCAGATGCTGACAGTCCCTGCAGCCCTCCTGCCCCGCGGCACTCCCACTGAACCCCGTATAGTGTTGCCATTACTTCAGCAGCATATCATGGCGTTTGTTAAAACCTTAAATCTCACAGAGCTTCCTTTACTCTGAGGTGAACTTCACTTTGTAAAAGTCCCTTTGTTTTTTCTGGCTTCTTTCTTCTGCAGAGGAAGGATGCCGTGTGTAAATAGAGGATGTGATGCTCTGCATCACTGACATTTATTAAATTAAAGCCATAATCAGTACAGTATGTCTTAACCATGATATTAATGTGGCTAAAACAGTAAATGCTATCATGTTTAAAGCCTAACACCTGTTTTGTGTTAGCATCTGGATAGTTATTTCAGTTTTCATTTTAATAGAATATTCTTCGATGAAATCCATAACTCAGTTGCAATTTTTAGCTGCCAGCCCTGTATAAATCCCAGCATATGATTCAAAAAGCCTATTCTCAGATCTTAAAGAAGTTTCTCCTAAATTTTGCTAGACTGTTGGGATAATGTTGGGAACATAGGGAAGTGAATAAAAATGCTGAATCCTTTGACATCGCTCAGGATTTTACCCTTGATTTCCAGCAAGCAAGTCCTCCGCAGTTCGGAAGAACAGCGTGACTCCATCCTTTTTAGGCTTCTGGTCCCACACCTCTTTCCCCTTTGCCCTCTGCCCTGCGGTTTTCTGGGAATCTGTGGTGGGAATGCCAGCGTTCGTAGGGCTTGTAGGCAAAGCGAAGGAGAAGGGGAAAGCAACCTGGGGAGATGGAGCTGTATGGGGCACAGAGAGGTTTGAGCCAGCCCAGCCAGGAGGCAAGAAAACATCCCTGCCTAGTCTGGTGGAGTGCAGAGCCCCTGGTGGAGTCAGTCAGACGAGTGTGGATGTGTGCTTGGGTGATTTTTTTCTAAGTGCTTTCCATGCCATTCTCAGTAGTTCTGGAGCCATTTCCAAGTGTTTAAAAATAGGATGATGTCTCTCACGCTTTCCCTCTCTCCCCCCCTTCTTGCATTTCCCGTCTTCAGGGGAACATTCTGATGGATGTGTTTGTTTTTCTGGATCTGTTATGCTGAAGAGATGGGCAGAAAGAGTGGGGAGTCTTCCTCTATGGTCGCTGTTTTGTCTAGCAAGATTTCTGTTCTCCAGGGCCAGCTCCCGTAAAAACTAAACTACTTCTATTTTTAAGACTATTTGGACTAGAGAAAATCAGGCAGATTATACACAGTTGTCAGAGTTTCTGTCAGCAGATGAAAGCAAGATCACTGTTGGCTTCTGGCAAGTATTTCTAACCTGATCCTGTTCTGCTCCTGCTTTCCTGGTGTATCCTGCCCCAGCTGTGGCAGTCAGAACTCACGAGGTTCCCGTCTCCCATGGCAGGCAGGCCCTGGGGGAGTAGAGAACTGCCGCGCTGGGGTGCCAGGAGGGACTTTGCCTTCTCGTGAGCCCAAGCCTGATGGTTTCTTGAGCTGGCTGGTGCTCACAGGGTGTTTCATATCTAGCGTATACCGAGCAGAAGGGAGACGTGCTATGTATTCGTAAGGGGTGATCTTACCAAGAGTGGGAGAGGACCATGCAAATACCTAAGTCCTGTGCTTAGGCCGTCCTGACTTAGCAATAGCACAGACCTTCCCATCACCCTGCTCAGCCTGACTGCAGCCTTGGCCTTGGAGGATGACACAAGTTTAACTGAGTGAATGAATTAGCAGAGCTCCTGCGTAAAGCTCATCAAAGACCTTGTTTTTTGTGTTACCAGCCATAGGTTTGGGCAGTATTATCCTAAAAATCCTGAAATAAATTAGAACGAACCCAAACTCTAATGGGTTGTCACGTTTGACATACAGACTATCCAAACACCGCTTGCTTTCAGTGTGTCACAAACCATGCGAGACTGAGGAATAAATGACAGATGTTGAAAATGAAGGATTTTTCTTCGACAGTCGGTTGCCTCCAGCCGGTCTGCTGCTGTTCCTGAGCCACGTTCAGCCTGAGAGCACGGCTGCACCCCAGCACCGACTGGTATTGCTGCTCGGAGACCTCTCCAGTGAAATCACTTAAGAGCTCCTGTTTCGTAACGACAATACAGCAGTGGTTTATTTGAAGGCTGAGCCAACTTTGTATCAAAGCCAAATATGTCTGACTTGGCACCATGAGCTAGCACCGGAGCCAAGCAGCTGGAGCAGACTGTACGTGTATTTAAAAGAACAAAAACAGAGAGACTCTTAAGTTATCTCCTGTAAGAGGTCAATCAGAGTGCCAGAATGCAGTGCCAGGTTTTGCATCAAGCTTTCTCTGGTCTATCCCTGCATACCGACAGATCCAACTTCCAGCCTAAGGCTTGATTGTCCTCTGATTTCCCACCTCTCCTTCTGGCTTTTTGCTTAGTCTGCTAATTGCAGGAATTACACCCCTGTAAAGTGTCAGTATCTTGCCCCTTTGCCCACCTTTTTTCTTTTTGGTCCAGATCACATTCTTTGCAATCCACACCAGCACAAGGAAAAGCACTCCAGGGTTTTCCGCGTGGACTTGTCTTGAAGCCATGTCTGTCTGAGAGCTAAAGGGGTGACTTTTCCCATCTCACAAAGAAGCAGCAATGATTCTTTGGCCTCAAGATTTCAGTCATATTCTGTGACTTCAGGGATGTGCTGCTGGTCTGCCAGCTCCACTGAATGGTGGCTTAGAGGATAATTAACGATTATCAAGGCTGAGGTGGAGAAGTGGTGTTCTCTGAGCTCAAGGCTGCTGACGGTCTTCTGCATACAGCATGTGGAGAACCATCCTCCCCTGAAAACCGGACACGCCTCAAGAGCAGAGAGGGCTCTAATGGGGATGCTCACAAGTGGGACAGTTGACTGTAGATGTCTGCTCCACTTTATCCATCTCCCAGAGCTTGTCTCCCCCGCTGCTGGGGTAGCTCAGACCTTTGTGGAGCAGCTGCTGAGATGTTGTGTTACATGGGCCAATATACTGAGGCTACAAGGGCAACACCCCGAGCAGAGCTGTGCCATCACCTGAGTGACATAAGAGTACACTTTCCATTCTAGAGTAGGGATAAGCACAATTACTATGTTTGTTTTTTTTTTTTTAATCCTTCTCTCACCTGCTAATTTTCCACTATAGCCATTTGCCGCTGGGCCAAGATCAGGACAGAGCTGTCAGGAAAGTCTTGTCACATCCAAGAGGTTCAAGCCGTCTTGTAAGACACCTGCCCTATTGAGAAATTCAGGTTTTCTTAGTTAGAAACATTTAAATTTGAGTGACCCTGAAAAGGTTTGTTTTCATCCAGGGTGCAATTCATCACTAATTTAACCCCCTTTCTTTGAACTAGGTATGTGTTCAGATGCTGGATAAGATGGATCCTCTTCCCTCCTCGGGCCCAAGAAATGCTTCAGGACTCTGTCTGAAACATAGACTGAGAATGAGAAGGAATCATATTGGATCACGAGATATTATGAACCCAAGGCACCTTTTAATTGTCTAATTAACAGTTTTACCCATGATATTAAATTCACGTGTGCTCATAACACACCACAAATGAGAAATCTGGAAACCCATTTTCAAAGCACTTTCCATTATGCAAGTAGCAGGAGATGTACCGTAGCTTTTCAGTAAATCGGTTGGTAAATTGTTTTCTCTCTCATCTTTACTGCTATAACAAAAACATGTTAGCTTTAGGTTTCCATTTTTTTTTTAATTTGTTTACTGATTTGTGCTTCTATCTATTAGCTTGAATCAAGGAAATAACCCGGATAAACATGTCTGACCTGAAAACAACTGAATGAATAAGGGGAAAAACCCGTTTACTAAGTAAATCTTGGAGAGATTCTGGTGGTGAGGTGAATCGTCATGTTCAGTGGTCATTCATACTATCTTGCTTCAACACACGTGACTACTGAAAGTGCTCTTCATTTTGTGCAAAATATCTTGGGGAAGTGCTCAGCTGCCAGCTCATTCCTTGCCCTGGATTCAGAAGGGAATTGAGGTGCGACCCAGTTAAAGGTAATTACCTCTAACCCGTTTCTGTACTCTCTGAATTGCCTGTGAGATTCACAGCCCTTGAAATGAGAAATCTGAGCCCTTTGCATAAAATGTTTGTTCAAGACTCTTTATAATGAGGGAATGTGATTGAATCGGAGTCCTGGTGAAGGTGGGCTGATTTCAGCCGCGCTGTGTTAATATTGCATCGGATGAAGTCTTCACTCCGTACTGCTGCTGGAAAGCCGATGTCCTCCTACAGCACAGACAGATGTTGAATGAGTGACTCTGTCTCAGCTCCATTAGGGACCAACTTGGGGCTTTTAGCCATTTCTGCAAAGATGATATGCAGGCAAGGAGGAGAAACGGTGGCGGCTGAAGACATTATTTCTGCATGGGAGAGACAGCTAAGGGGGCTTCTGCCTCCTCCCACACGGGTTTTACTCCCCGTTCCTGGTAAGCTGATGTGCGAGTGAGGAACACCTGCGCTGCGCCGACTGCACATGGAAACATTAATAATGCGGGTCCAGTTGCGAAGGGCCGGACACATGGTCCAGGCTGACAGCACACGAACACAACCCAAGTTTTTAAGCAGAAGCAGATGGCTACTGTGAAAGAAGCAAATCGTTGCCCACAAAGACTGAGCTGGGGGCAACCAATATTCTTTAGGGGAGCGGGGGTGTGACAGTCTCATATGAGTACACTGTGACGATGGGTGGAAGCTCACAGGGAATAGGAGAGCCTTTTGCTTCAGACCTCTTGGTCAGGGCTCCTTGGCCGACTCCTGTCTCAGGCACAGCGGGACACCACAGGACGAGCGGCAGGAGCAGACCTTTTGTTTCATGAGTTACTGCCCGGGTTCAGGAGGAGCAGTTGCTATGCAGCGTGCGCTGCAGGCATTCGTCTTAGCAGAAACGCTTGCATTGAATAATGCAGAGTGGAGCTGCGGGGGCTGCAGACCGCACAGGGCACGTGTCTGCCCCAGCGAGGAAGGGAGGAGAGGTTTGGGGAGCGCCTCGTGGGGGTTATCCCCGGCGTTCGCAAGGCTTGAGCTGTCCTGTGCAAGCCTTGGCTTTGCTCTGCCACTCCTGTTCAAATCCGGGCCGCTGTCCCTTTGTGTCAGCTCAGGTTTTTTAAAAAATTCACACCAGCAGATCACCCGCGCGGAGAGATCCAGCACTGGGGCTTGGTGAGCAGCTGAACCCGCTTCTCCCCTCGCGCTCATCTGGAAGCACAGTCTTAAGATTGTTGCCTTGGCAGGTAAATGGGAATGTCACCAGCCTTGGCTGCAGTGCTTAGTAGGTGAAATACCCTTTCAGAGTTCCTTATTCTGGCAACTGCCGGCTTTTAATGATCACGCAGGCGTGCACAGGAAAATATAGGGAGAATGTGTGTTAGGGGGTGTTGTGCCTGTTATCTACGTATAGGTAGCGTTGTGTGCATTATCTATGTTTGTTTAGCTGAAGTAAGGCGGGCATTAACATTCTGCTTCAGTCTTAATTAGTGGCTGATAAAAGCACAAGGTGATACTTAACAGTCTTGACAGTGTAATTTATCTAAAATTTCCTAATAATACAGTTGCAGCAGTCTTGGAAGGGCTGCTTTAATGACTTTCACACACTTAAGGTTTGGTACCGACATTATCCAATATGTTGGTTGCTTAGGAGACAAAATTAAACAAAGCCAAACGCATTTATTTCTCCCTGTTTTTACTGCACAGAGGATTATCTCACTGCAATATTTTTCTCTATTAAATGCCTAAGCTTTAGGTGTTTATAAGAATGAAAAAAAACAAAACCCTAACAATCCAGATCCTCTATTAAATCAGCAGATGGCTCCTAGAACCAAATTAGGGACCTGTGATAGAACAATAAAAGCTCTGCTTTATACAGTGCACATGTTCAGAGTTGGCAGTGTTAAATGAGACCTCCATGCAATCTGCTCTGAGAAATAGCCTTACTGGCATTGACCTCCTCCTTTGTATAATTCAGCACTGTGTCATCAATTGCAATTGCACAGACGGCTTTGCAATTTAGCAGACCTTGTATGGACTGACTTTCCCAATATTTGTTTAAGATGAACTGTATAAACTTGTTATTAGTAGTCGGCCAGGGTAAGGGAGATAACAGTGTTTGTATTGGGCTACATAAAACACAGCGCCTGGGCAAGGTGCGCTGAGCACGTTCCTCGCAAATGTTCTTGTTTCAGGGTCTGCTGCTGATCCTGCTGAAGGCAAAAGTAAAACTCCCAGCAGCATAAGAGCGTGTCTTGTGTAGGTTGTGCGGAGGTTCTGAGCTCAGTATGGCTGAGTTATTAAATTTACGATGTTTTAAAAAAGTCTCTGAATTCACCTGAGAAATGCAGGCAGCAGAACAAGACTGCGGTGGGGTCTGACTGATCTCATCTCCGTTGTACATCTGTACAGTCCTACTGATTTCATTGAGTCTTAGTCCTGCTTTTCAGCAGCTTATATGATGTAGGGACACGGCCCTTTTGGAGTCTATTCTCAGGGTAATCGCTGAGCTGCGGTGCAAGCTGGGGGAAATTTTGCATCTCTGTGTTTCCATGCTCCCTCTGGCAGCATCAGAACAGCAATCTCAGCACGCACTGGGGAATATTCTGGGGTGGATAAATAATGTCCTTGAGAAGTTGCTTCTCAGCTAAAAGGTTGTCCCGTGCAGCGATCCCCTTCTCGGGAAATAACTGGAGTAAGTAAAGTGGATGTCTGATGGGGAGTCACTAATACTGGTAACTGGAGCGTCCGATTAGAGGTCGGGGAAAGCACCCCAGCATCTGCACGTATGGAAGCCTTTCATAAGCAAGGAAATTAATTTTCACTGCTTGATCATCAACTCTTACTACTTAAGGCTCACCAAGGAAATTGAATTCTTCGGTAACCTGGCAGTAGACTTCTCCCCCTTAACCTCAGTCCTTCCAGGGGCACGGTACTGATTTACAAATGTAAGTAACAGAAAGGGCAAAGGGTTTGTACGGGACAGTTGCCTTGCCGTCGCTCTGTCACGATTCCCCGCCGGAGGGGATGGGTGGGCAGGGACAGGAGCCTGCCCGCAGGCGAGACAGCGCCGAGCGGCACCGTGGGCTCCGCTTCCCATTGAGCTGGTGAGCTGTGCTTTTGGGGACCGGCCTTCATTGGCTGCGTTCTCACGGAAGGCTGCTCACGTTGATCCTGTGGGATGTACCTGAAACGTGGCAGTGGAGCCTGGTGACAGCCCTGGGGCTCCAGGCCAGGCCACCAGCACTAATTATGCAGTTAGGAGCGGTCAGGGCTCCAGAACGAAGTTGTTTGCAGTTGTTTCTTTCAGTTGATCATTACAAAACGTCTGGGTTTTCCCCGAAAGCCTGGGATAGGGAGGAGTGAGGAAAAAGCCCTGGAACAGCAAGGCTGATGGTAGCTAACGTATGGGCACTATTTCATTTTTCATTGAGTTTGTCTTTTCTTTCCATGCTCTCTCTTCCTCCCCACAGTGTCTCTGCATTGATTTTTCACTCTGCCTGTTTATAAATGTTTATAAAGCATTTAGGGAGCCTAGGGAAGAAAAGGTCTCTAAGTACTTAGCAGAGGAAAAACTTAAACGATGACCTACTGTATTCTTGCTGACACTGGACAGTATTTCATGCCGTGCAGAGTCCTGCTCCTAGGATGCGGTGCTGCTTGGGTGGGGACAATTAAAGCAGGCAAAATCTTAGCGCAGCCCATCTACAGCCACCACAGGGCAGCCAGCGTTGCAGGGAGCAGGAGGACTTGAAACAGTATTAGTATTTACAGCTTGAGCAAAACCAACACACCAGTAGACGGTAAAGGAGACAAGCACACATTATTCCATATTTACTGTTTGCTTTGATCAATGAACTTTATTTTCACATGAAACACTCAATGACCTCCTTGTCTTCCTTGCCACCCACCGAGTGAAGTCTTCTTGATGAAATCCAAATGGAGATGTTATTAAGCCAATAAATACATTTATTGGTGCCATCATGCTGTTCATTAGAGAAATGAAACTAATCAGGGTCTTCATTGAAACTCACAGAAAAGATGTAAGAATTCATATCCCAGGCTTCCCGATGTTTCTGATACCTGGAGTGTTAGTGCAGCAGCAATCCTGCCTTCTCATTAGCACGTCTCTCTCTCTGCTACATCGCTGGGAGTTCCTGTTTCCCCATACCACTTTGGCAACCTTACAGCACCCAGCCATATAACCGTGTCCTTAATGAGGATAGAAAACTGCATATGCAAAGGTGGAAATCGCCTCTGCCTCACACAGGTGCAGGAGGTTCCACAAAGCACTGGAGGAGACAGGTTCAATCTGTTTTGCATCAAACACTAATTTCACTATAAGCTTTCAGCGTTAGTGAAAGATAGAACATTCACTGCTTAAAAAGGGATGAGGAATGAGGGAAATCCTGAAAAGGTATTATTTTAGTTTGACATCCCTGTTTCCCCCTCATCCGTCCTTCTTAAACGTATCAAATGGGGCACCTTTGAAAGCACTGAGGCTTGGCTGATGCTCCATTCCCCACCCCTTTTCACACAGCTTCATCCAATTCCTCACCAGTGATCTGACAGCTAATTAAGGAATCCTCCCTTTTGCTCCTGCTTGAGGATGCTACCTTGCATTGCTGCTCTGACACGTGCTTACCTGGGCCCCTCTGGTCACGGAGGTCGGTGGGCTGGAAATCAGGAAAGCAGCTAGATGTCTGTGTTGGAGGTGAGTGGGTTGAAGGGGCACAGGTGAGACAGCGAAAGCTCAAGTTCTTCCTGCTGCCCTCAAGGCTGTTTGCAGTGTGGTTCCTTGCAGGAGATGCGTGGCACTACCAGGGCTGGGTAAGTTGTAATGGAAGAGGCAAAGTGCCACTGGTGTGTTTTGAACGTCAACCGCTGTAATATTCCAAAGGGGTGGAGGGTGTCTCAACAAGGTGGGAAGCTAAAAATGAGTCTTATGGCAATTCCCTTCTGCTGCTCTATGTTGAATGCTCATTTTTTATTCTTGAAGGCTTAATTTTAGCAAAGTGCTGTTCGTCTAACTTCTGCTGATCACTCTGCTTGAATGTTGTGAAGCTCTGCTCTTTAGAGCACTGTGTTGTATTGGAGGCTCAGATGCTGAAGGTGCCCAGATAATTAGACTGCCCTAGCTAGGGGATGACAGGGAAGCCACCGCTTCTGAACCACAGTGGATGACTGCATGTTACGGATCTACTTATAACTGTTCCATGGGGAAAGTTAGCAGAGTTAGTATCTTTTATAAGCAGTTTTCCAAAGGAAGCTCTCTTTCTGCTGCAGTTGAAATGTTTTGCAGGAAGGTGTCTATTTCAACGATATTTTGGCAGAAAACTTTGGAAAGGACTGTTTGCTTTGACTCCTTTGTTTCGTTTGAGGTGGGTTTTTTTCAATGCTGCAGTAAAGTGACTGCTTGTTTCTAGACAGAAGCATTTTGAAATTTTTGTTCTGCAGAATAACTTGATTTTTTTTTTTCTAATTCAGAATAGCAGCAACCTTTGAAACATCAAGGTACAGAATTCATCCATCACCAGGTAGTAGTCTTTGTAAGCACCATTTGTAATTGCTGCTTCTTTCACCTCCAGGGGTCTTCAGCTTGGCCCTTGGTTGTGAGAATGTGTTTGCTCGTGTGCCTATGGGAAAGGTCTTCTCATCTGGGAATTGCATGAGTTTAGTTATTTGTGCAATTAAGAGTTTTGCTTCCAAAAGAAGAAGTCTTATCAAATGCAGCACTCAGAATTTTGCTGGGCTAGTGCTTGGCTGAGCCTTCACAGTGCATCTGATACCGAATGGTCCGGTTCTTAACAAAAAATATTAAAGAGGGCTCGGACCTGCAGCGCAGGCAGGGCCCGTGGGGCTGCAAGAATTGGAAATGCTGGTGGAGGAGGGCGTTATTTCTGGAGGATGAAGAGCTCCATCTGAGATGGAGCAGCAGGGGTAGGCCTCCAGACTGAGAGTTTGTGCCCTAAATGGACGTTGGCTCTTTTCCACACTAATGTCTTGGAGAGGAGACATCTGCATGGGCAGGGATGGAACCCGGGGCAGGGATAACGTTCCATCCGGGCATTTTCCTGGATCAGGTTGCTATTTTTTAATAGCAGCTAGCATATTGTCACTGTGGAGAAGTCCCTTTTTGTGCATGCCTTAGAATGACAGAAATGACAAGTGTGGTTATTGTGGTGGGTGGGACTGGGAAAGCCATGCTGGCAGGAGGCAGAGAAGGGGCAGTTGTCCCGGGCCACCAGCGCACGGCAGCCGGGACTCCCCGTGGGCTGCTTTCCGTGCCGCTGGCCCCCAAGGGCAGGACACAGTGCCCTGGAGATCCCAGGTGTTCCTTAGACTTTCATATCTTGGCTGTATGCTGATAAACCAATAAAGCTCAGAATTATTTTGATTTAGATAATCCCAAACTTGAAAACAGCTAGGCTTACACAGTCAATAAAACAAAACTGTCTCTTCAGCGCTGCACTGACGAGGCTCTGAAGAAAGACACACAGAGAACCTCTCCACTAATATTAAACTGATTTGGCCATTTTTATTCTATAAAGGAGGCTGGTTATGAGATTTAAAAAGACTCATATATCATGCTGCCTCATTAATTTTCCATTTGGGCTCAGCTGTCAGAGGATACCATATTAAACTGCTGCCTGGAGTAGTCTTCGGTGGCAGAGAAATGATGTTTGATACCCTTTGCATTTCACACAGTCTGTATAAAAGGTCTCCTTGATTTGCCATCCCTATTATTTTCTGTCAGAGAACCCTACACGGCCTCTCCAAAATAATATCACCTCTCCAAAACCCTGAAGGTCTATTTGTGGTTTCCATGGTGACGAAATGACCCATAATATTCTTTGACTACTTCAGTAAATGAAGGACACAACTGGGTCTTTGAAGTATAATAGATTTTTTTCTTTTTCTTAAGAAAAGACATACTTGTGAGCTCAAAAAGGGGGAGAAAAAAAAGGATGAAAAAGATATTAAGGGAAGAGATTTGGCTTGTAACTCAAAGGGCTTTGTGTCAGCAAGTGCAGCAGACAGCACTTGTTGAAAAATAGACCTTGAGCCATCTGGTACCAAAACAGAAGTGGGATATAGCCCTTGTGATGACTGAGATGAAGGAGCTTTTGCTGTAACTCATTTTTACAATAGCTGTGCTACTTAATTCTGAATTTGGTGACACGCGGGGCCGGGCGCTGCAGGTGCAAGCGTGTGGTTAAAACATTTTCTTCCAGGAACTGTCAAAACCCTGCTCTGTGCTGTGTAGGAGGGAGGATGGGATTTTCCAGCTGAGCTGGCCTGGGGGAGAAGTGGGTGGGAAGGAAGCAGCGAGGCTTTTCTCAGGGTATTTGTAGGCTTTGTGGAAGGAGCAGGTTTCCAGCTGTAGCGCTGTTAACGATGTGCCTTCGCCGCTGAGCCGGCACTGTGGGTGCTGAGGGCAGGCGCTGGGCAGGGTGCGTGCTCTCTGGACCCTCTGCTTGCTCGTCTGCTCTTTCCTCCCACCATCGTGGGACTCTCTGGGCTATTTTGCCTGCAACCTCTCTAGGGTAGAGAGCATCCTTTACTGTGTGATGAACCATAGGACCCACGTCTCTTGGCTGCTTTGCATAAAACCAGTAAGAGATTTGTAAACTACTTAGTTTTGTGAGAGCTGCTCACCCGAGAGCATTCGCAGCGTGCTCTGGAAACAGGTTTTTAAACAAAACCTCATCTTACAGGTGAAGAAACTGAGTCAGAAAGCAGATAACTGAGCTCAGTGGAGCACTGCAGAAGCTTTGCTGGGTACGTTGGGGAGGAGAGTGCAGGGCTGCTCGTTCCTTCCCCGGGGTGCTTAGGGATAATGCCGTTTCCTTCAACGAGTTATAATTCTGTTTTCTTTAGTACGTGTTTCCAGCCTGTCCAGTGATGCTCTCCACGATGGTAAGCTGCTGGCCTCATCGTGCGCTGGGGCAGAACTGGGTAGTCATTCAGCCAGAAATCCGGAGCAAGGACAATTGAAATGCCTCAGGGCACCTACTCGTCCACTGCGAGGTTCCTGGACCGCAGGAGCAGGCGCTTCCAGGGGGTTGAGGTTAGCCTGGGTGGGTAAATTCCCAGCCTCTGAGCACTGAGGGGGCTGCACTGCAGAGCAGGAAAACTCAGGAGGTTCCCAGGAGCCTGACAGTAATTCCTGCTTCTGGAGTTAATTGAGCTTTTCTTGTGGTGTTTCTGGCCTTCTGGGTGTATTCTAGCACTTCACCTCCCAGTCCTGGATGAAAAAGGAAAGGACGAAAGATGACTAAAACTTGAAATGTAATTCCAGAGTGTCCTGGTGGTTTGCAGATGTCCCTGAAATGACTTTAACAGCTCTTCCTTCTAAGTATGCTGGTGTTGCTAGGGGGGACCAAAGTCTGATGCAATTCGTTACTCGCTATTTACCTTGCATTTTGGCGTTTTTCTAGTTTGGATGGGTTTTTTTTTGTCCTGAAAATAAATGAACAATAACTTAAAAAAACCCCAGACCAACAAACAAAACCATTTGCGTGACTGGCTGCTTGCTTAATACAGGACTGTACTTGAGGCAACTTAAATAATATAAACAGAAATAAATGAGGGTTGAGACTAAGCTAAAAACCAGTCTAAAACCACATTTACCACCAGCCTCAACAATTTGAGGCAAAATCTTTCTTGGTTCCTCCGCTCCTTACGTGTGTGTGCCTTTGGCAGGGATGATTAAAGTCTCTGCTGCTTCCCCTCTAATGTGAGCAAAGCCCTTTCCAGCCCTATTCTAGTTTCCTCTTAGCATCGTATTGGGCTTCCTTTGGGACTGGCCTTTTGCTGCCCACAGCCCACCTTCATCCTGTTAGAGGGCCTGCAGAGAGTTGCTAAGTTAAACATCATAAATCCCACTATAAATGATTACACAGAGCTTTTCACTAACAATCTTCTGTGGGGATATCAAGCTTGATAGAAGCATAAATCATTTAAAGAACATCTGCCTAATGAGGGGTAACCTGGAACTGCTTCCCCGAGCCTGAGTGTACCAAGGGAAAAAAAAATGTAGGCAATCAGACTATTTTAGCTAGTGCCTGCTGGATGCAAGTGGCTGATTTCTGTTGTCACAACGATGCCTTGCTGGACACATGGGTCTCGCCCACATTCCCTGACAGCAACGTTTGCTTCGCCTGCAGCCCATGGCACGAGAATGAGGGATGTAAGCGTAGTTTAGTGCATGTGGTTGTAAAGAAAGTCTACTAATGTGTCTAGACGAAAAGTTCTCCAGAGGCAGATGAGACAGAAGAGGAAACACAAGCAGATGGTTTTGGAGGCAAGTTGAGCAAAGATGTGCGGTGGTCTGGGAGCTCTGGTTTGTGAAGTGGCCACAGAACTGGGGATGCCAAGAACAGCAGCCGTGGTTTAGAACGTGGGTAGAGACTGTGCCTGGACTTACCTTACCAAGCTCTTGCTTGAAACATCAAGAACATCTGTTTATGGGAATACAGGAGGGTGTTGAAGGCAAGACTTGTAGTCAATGCAATGCTTGCATTTGTCAGGGAAAGAACAACGTGAACTTGAAGGAGGGAGTGTAATAAAATATGACTAGTAGATAAGGAAATTGCTGATAAATGCAAAGGGTGAGTTTGCAGGAGATTCTGATGTGTTTCTTAGGACCCATCAAGTCTGAATCAGGGCTAACAAGTCTGTTTACAGATGATCCTGTGGGCAGAAAATAAACTCAGCACTTGAAAAGCTCTTTCTGTCCATTCATTAGGTGTGCTGGGAAGAGTTTGAGTTTCCCGTTGTCAGCCACAGTTAAGCTAACCTGTGACTTTGACCATCTGAAAGATACCTGACTGTCAAACTGATGGTCAGTGGGTGAGGAGGAGCAAATGGAAGCTTTTCCATTTAAAGTCACTGGATCATCAGGAAAGGTGTAAATAAACAGCAGTAACCTTGGAATGCAATTGAATCACTGTGGCAGTGCAAATTTGACTGCCAGGTGCTCATAGCAAGTCTTCACATCATGGTTTGAAGCCATGATGATAGATTTAACAGACATGACTAACAATAGGAGCAGGATAATTTTTAAACTAAAGCTCTTGTCGCACAGAACTGGCCATGAGATTTCAGGGAACTTGTTGCCTCCCTGCATAAATAAACTCGTTGGATGCATGACTTGTCCATCACCTTATGGTGGGGTCATTGTTGGGTGTTACTTCTCTCTCTGACCTGCAGAGATGATGCTTTGGATCTTACTACTGTGATTAGAATGGAGACAGGGAGGTCAAGAATAGTTCAGTCTTTTCCTTGTGCTGTTGAGGATGAAGTCAATGGGAAGTAAATATTATTGACTGCTGTTTTCATTCAAAAATCAAGATTCATTGAGGTGAATCTGAGGTCAATAGAAGCCCTCAAGGGGGAGGGGACCGATAAATCATGACACTGCATGAAACAATATTTGTAATGCAGCTAATTTGGGATATTGAGCGCTATTTGATCTAATGGGTCTTGGTTTTTTTAATTGTCCTGTTAACCAGATTGGTAGGTTGTACCATTTTAAAAAAGACTTATAGTCTTACTCCAGTTATGTACTTTTAACTACACTGGATTGAGTTTCACCCACGTGTAAAGAAATTGTAGAGTAAGTTAAGTTGGAAGGGATCTTTGGAGTTTACCTGGTCCAAGCTCTGCTTGGAGTACGGCCAACCTTCAATGGAAACTCAGTAGTATTCTGTGTTGCGATGATCCCAACCATGGGCACTTTACAGAGATTGAACCAAACAGCAGTCCTTTCCCAAGGAGCTTTCTCACTTCTCCTTAGGTCTTGGGCCTAAAGAAGCAACCAAGACAACGTGTGTGAGTAAAGTATAAGAACAGCTTTTAAAGAGATGAATCTGCCTTTAATGTCTCATTACTTTATAGCTTTGGAGATGGAATGGGCTTGTGCAAATAAAATGATAATGAAGCTAGATAACTGGTACACTTGGATCAAATATGTGAAGACAAAGTTTATTATTATGTTTGTCCTGTGCCTGAGGCAGTTAAAGTTTACTGTATGGGTAGTGTGGGACTGTGGAGTACCTCATTTGGGGTTGTAAAATCTATGAGAAAACGTCACACAGTATGTTAACATAGTCATGGCCTGTCCATCTTCCTGCTGGAAGGCAGACTACTTAAAAGTCTACATTTCTGGCATTCGCTGAGGATTTGAGACGGTAGTTTGAAGATGCCTCGTATTTAAGAAGTGCTAGGGACCCTCTTTTAAAAATCAGGCCACCTAAACATGTTACAAGTGAGGCACCGTAAAGCTCGCTAGACTATAAAAAGTTTGACCACTCTTAAGTCAAAGGTAGCCTTCTATGCATCTTCATGAAGGGGGCTAAGGACATGGCTATAAAGCACGGAGCGGCATGGGGAATTCTGGCTAGTTTTAAATGACCGAGCTTGGATACTAAAAGCAGTGTAGGTGAACTTGCACAGAGTTCAGGTAGGGCTAATTAGTCTTGGTTGATATATTTGCCTGGGTGGAGCTCTTTCTCTACTTAAACCTTAACTGGATGTAATTGAGTTCTCTTTATGGTGTTTGTGCCCTGTAAGCCTATGCAAGTAGGACATGTTTACCAGAGATGATAGGATAGGTTTTGGGGAAGGGGCACAAGCAGAGATGGAGGGGGAAGTGCTTAAAGCACAATCCTTGGCAGGTGGGAGTCTTTTATATCATCTTTTTCCTTTAATTGAATAAGGCCATATGGATTAAATGGTTATCTCACTAAAGATTTTACAGTTTCTTTGGACAGTGTTTCCTTTTTCCTGCGTGTGCGTACATGGCCTTGATCAATGTGTGCGCGTTCTGTGGTTGAGAACTGTGTACCTTCTCTCAGTCCAAAGCAGGGTAATTTGATTAGACTGTCAGCTGGTCTAAATAGCTGTTGCTCCACTTGAAGTCGGTGGAGTTATGCCAGATTATACCAGCTGAGACTGTGACCATCATTTTTACTGAGTCACACTTCTAACCCTTGCTACGCTCTTAAATTCCTGAGCTGAAGCCAGTCCTTGTGATAGCTGCAGGGTAGGATTTTCAGAAGCATCCAGCCTTGGCCGAACTCCGCTCCCTCGGCAGTCAAGGGATGTTTGTTGTGTTGCTGCATCCAGCCCCAGAGTCAAATGGGTTGGATTCAATTAGACTGCTGCTCTAATGCTGAGGATCTAGTCCTCCACTGAAGCGTATCAGCGTCAGTCTACTGAAATCAGCAGGGCTGGGATGGTTTACAGCACCCTGAGGATCAGGCCTTGAGTCTGCTTGTTGTATTAACGAAAGAAGGTTGCAAAACTATAGTAAAAGCCATGTTCTTTACCACAACAGTGCATTTCCTTCCCCACCTGGAAATGGCGGGTTCTGGTTTGGCTTTCTCTGGGACGGCTCTTGAGAAGCAATGCAGAGCTAAAGGGGTAAAAGCGTTGCCTCCTGGCTGGTTTCCCAATGACCTGGCGGATGTCAGCGTGGCCTTGTCATGTGCTGTCGGAGCTACTGGGCGTGCATGGGTTGCCGTGCACACACGGCAGCCATTTGGCCATTTGTTGGCTTTTAAGTAGCATTTCAGCCCTACTGCAGATGGTCAACTACCCACGGTTGCTTTATGTTTGTGCAAAAGAAAATTGCAGGCTGCCTTTGTGGATGAGAGCTGCTCTGTCAAACCAGATATTGTGCTTCTAGGAGTGCAGTTACTGGTTTTGTTTCTGTATTTTTGGCTAGGGGATATTTAGGGTTTGGACGTGTTATTGCCAGTCACTCAAAGGAGGAAGGTGGAAGAAGGGATGGCCGCCTGGTTGGCTCTCGCTAAGGCGTTTGCCTTAAGCAGGGATTTCAGAGGAGGAAATCATAATCTGCACACTCTTTCCTCAAATCTGCCTCCTACTCTAACATTAGAGAGCATCTAAAAGTAGCTGCCAGAGTGGCTGCAGTGCCAAGTACAACATTCCCCAGTGGGGTCTTCCCAGAGCAAGCTTGAGCCTGTGATGGGAATTAAGGCTGGAGATAAGGTGCTTGTGCTGACTGACTCAACGCTGTTCTTCCAGCTGGCTCACTGGAAATGACTCGCTCTCCAGCCTGCGTGTAACCCTTACCTTCCCTCCTACCTACAGCCTTACGTGGCTTTTACCTTTTCCCTCACCGTGCTCCTATCTTCTGCTGTGTGGAGAGCTGGAGGTGCCAATGCAGCTTTGCCTCTGGCTCAGCGCCGTGAGATTTGTCTGAAAGAGGGTGGCAGCTTGCCAGCCCCCATCACGCCTCTTCCAGCGTGAAATCCCGGTGGGTAAATTCCAGCTACTTCAGTGGAAAATGGGAGAGGTTGCTCTGCAGCCAGGGAGGGCTGCTGGAGCCCGAAAGCACCGTTGGGCTCCAAATTGTGAGTGGAAAACTTAGCACGTGGCTATATATAACACACACTGGTTCTTCTGATGCACAGGAAACTGTCTGTGTAACTGGGAATCCCAACGTGCTTATCTGGAATAAATCCTGAGCGGCTCTGCTTCAGGAGCTGACTGTAGTGTTTTGCAGGTCTAAGGTTGCGCCGACTGAAATTTTGTGAATTCCTGAGTTTCACGTTTGTTTCGTTACTGTTTTCCAGTGCTTCATATTAGGCACTAATACCGGATGAAGGCTTTATAGCTGCCTGGTTTTTGTGTTGCCTAATTCTGTATGATCTGGGGCAATATGGGTTAAACCCTGAGATAAGGAATACATTAAAATTCTTTCTTCTCTCCTGTTACTGCCAAGCCCTCCGGCATGGGGTTGGATTTTGAAGCGAATCAGGTGCAGGGTGCTGTTTTAGCAGGTCTTTGCTTGAAGCGTAGCGTTCCCCACTCCAGCAGTTGGGTTCTTTTTAGTCTATAACATGCCCAGCCTTGTTCTGCCACTGTTTGAATCCACGCAACATCTGCTGCAGGACCTGCTCTGACTCAAATAGGGTTCCGTAGGTCTAGAAAAGGGCCAGGGCTCTCCTCCTGAGAAAGAGAACTGAAGAGGATACGGCCGAGGGCTGTAAAATCCTGAGTGAAACAGGAAAACTGGACAGGGAACGACCATGCGTTCTCTCTTCCAGGGTGCGACTTAAGGGGCATCAAATGAAATGATCAGGTGGCAGATCTGAGTCAGAACATCCTTCCTCACACAGGGCACTGCCAAGCTGCGGCCTGCCTTGCCGCAAGGTGTGGTGAATGTTGAATTTTTATGTGGCCCTAAAAGCAATTGGATGAGTTTGAGGAAGAGAAGTCCATTGAGGGCTATTAAATATAAAAGCTTTCATCAGCTGTGGCTGTGGCGTGGGCTCATGGCACAGACACACGGTAACAAGTTCCAGCGAAAGGGGCTTTAAGGACTACACGGATCATCTCAGCTAACTTCATCAGGGATCTGTCAGGCCACTGAGAAATGTTTCCAGTGCTAACCTACATACTGTATCAGCAGCCCACTGCTTCTGCTCCCTTTGCTGCCTGCAGAAAGGTCAAAGATAATGATTAAAAATAAATAAATAACCCGAGAAAACCCCGCTGCCTCCTTTTCAGGTCGTTCAGGTTTGAAATAAATCATCTTTCTATTTCTGAAGGCACAGATGACTTAAGCCAAATTGCATTTGGAGCTGTTATCCTCACACTTCTGTTTTATTTATGCTGTCGTGTCTTGTGCTAACACTTTGTGAAATATTTATTTGCTTCTGGTCTCCCGCAGCTTAGCTCTGGATTCATGAGACTCTCGCGTTATGTCTCAATTCCGTGCAGCTGCATTATGTCAAGGAAGGAGAAAATGAAGACTCCAATCTGTGTTTTACATTATAACAATATACTGCACATCACTGTAGGTAATGCCGTTCAACAGGTGGACATTTTGTTTGCAGGTGTCTGGGCTGTGGGTTGTGTCAGAGCAGTAAAACGTACGTGTGGTCACAAAACATTATTGTCTGATGGACAGTTCTTCTGTATTTGCTTCCCGGCCTCCCCTGTGCTCTGCAGGTCCCAGGTAACTTGCATGAAAGGGTTTGGGAGGAGATGGGCATATCCTAAAAGACACCAACATGTGATTTAGTGGTTCAAGGGATGCGTTAATTAAAAATTTCAGATTATCTCTGCAAGAAATGCTGTAAACACCTTTATCTTCTATCCAGGGGTGAAAGTGTGTGCCCAGCGTCACTGCAGTAAGCATCTGAACTGGGTTCCCCAGGCAGGGTGCCAGCTGCCCTTGCTGGCTCTGGAGGGGAACTGAGCTGCGGCAGTGCTCTCTGAGGCTCTGCTGCTGCTGGCGAGCCAGGGAGGATGAAATCCGTGTGCTAGGTTTCCCTCCTCTTCCCTCCCTTTATGAGAAACACTAGTGCAAGTCTCCCAGTTTGAGTCCCCGCAAGAAGATCAACTGCGTTTTCTGTGTTGGGGTCGGAGTGTTGGGTGATGTGAGATCCTGAGGTGCAGCTCTGACACTCGGCCGGGCAGAGAAACTGTGCTCCTCTTTCCAGCTCCCGGCTGAAATCCAGACTAGCAGTGGCTGGCTGCCATTTGAGTTGAATTGTTGTTCAGTGTTTAGTGTAAAATGTGTAAACGATTCTCAGTCCAGTTACGGATGGACAAGTTGATCTAGTGTGAGAGCCACCGACGGGGCTGGCCCCCTTGGCTGAGCGGAGCTGCCAAAGATTTAGCCAACGCTGACCATAAACTGCCTGCATCTTCTGAAACGGTGTCTCAAAAATGCCTGGGTTGTGGCATGTGATTGTACCACGTAGGAGATTTAATTGCTGTAAACTCGAGCTTCGCGCACTGATGTCATCACTAGAAAACCTTTCAGAGTCTAAATCCAGTTTTGGATAAATATATTTTTATATATACGCATGTCTGTGGGAAAAGAGCTGCTAAGCTGCTGTTGCCACTTCTTGCTGAATTATACCAACAAGCTCCTTCTGGTGTTAGCTTTAAGTGACATTTACTGTGTAAATGACACTGACATGCAAGATGAGATGTTGGCTTTTGCAGCGGTTTGCTAATTCCTCCCGGGGTCTCCCAGGAGGAGAGCCTGCAGCAAAGAACGGCTGTTTTGCAAGGGGTGCTGCTTTGGCCTCCCGAGCCGGTTGCGGTTTGGGGAGGAGAGCGAGCAAGCAGAGCCTTGTCCTCACTTCAGACCTTCTTGCTTCCTTTCGTGTCTCCAGGAAACCTGGTGGGGCATAGTGATTTAATCGTCACGTTTCCGCAACCGGTGACAGCGGAAGCCGCTCGCATGTGCGGCAGCGGACCGAGGCTGTGCTGGCCGTATTCACTAAAAGCCTTTCACTAAAGATGGAGTGGAAGTCAATGGGTTGCGTTTAGAGGACTGATCATTTGAGGGGTGGGATGAGGCAATAGCACTACCAAAAACTGCTGTGCAGCGATTGCACGCTGATCCTCTAAAGGATCAGATGTTTGTATTGGGTGATGCGTAGCTTTGCTAGAAGAAATTGGGATTGATTGATTGATTTATTTTTAACCAGAGGACAAGCTTTAAAAGCTGAGAGCAGAGCTTTCTGAAGGACAAGTGGGAGTTAGTTTCCTAATTCACATTGACTTTCGGGGAGATCTGGCTGCTGAGCTGCTCTTTATGCCTTTCAGAAATCTCCCCTTAGTCTACATAATCTCTCTGTAACCCCTTTTTAATTAGCTTGTCTTTCTGGAAGAAGAGACCAAGAAGTCATGTTCAAAGATTATTGCTCTATCTAGCAGCTGCTAAAATAGACCGGTTAATGCTGCAAAGTCTTATTCCAGGTCCCAGCAGTGTGTCTGGTCTGCCTCCCCTGTCTAATTTGGCCGAGGGATGTAAACTGCTCCCAAACTGTTGTTCAAACCCATTTCTAGTCAGGGATACTCTGTGCTATAGCACCAGCCGGTCATTTATCCAGATAGCCTGGCTTTGAGTCTCTTGGCAGAGTGAAATATTTGAAAGGGAGAGAAATGAGAGACTGGGGGTGCTACAGAAAACGAATGCCAAGAGCATGTGTATGCCAGGTGGGAGGTAATGGTGCTACCTTTACTGTCCCAGGCACTCCGGCTGCAGTTCGTGCCACAGCTATGCTCCTGCTGTTTGGGATCAAAAGAAAAATGTCAGTCCTGCAGGCGGTATTTGAAGATGCAGCATAGCGTTGTGTAGAGAAAATCAAAGTCTTTTTTAATGGGAAGTTAGGCTTCTCCAGTGACATTCCAGGTATGGACAAGGAGAGGTTTTTGAAGCTACTTAAATTGTTTTTGCATCTATAATAATCAGTTCAACTCAGGATTGATATAATGACGTGTGAACATCGAAGGTAGGATTTGAACCCTTGTGGGAAATATGTCGTGAGGAGACAATTCCCTAAAGAAGATGGGGGAAAGCAGTCTCGGGGGCTGGGAGAGGCTGAGAAAGGGGACGCTGGTGGCTGGGAGAAATACTGGATATTTCAATGGGGAGAAAAAGCTGCCTTATATTTTCCTGTATTCTGGACCTTGCCTGGCTAGAGGACTGAGTGGTGGTTGTGTGTGAAGTTGAAAAAAAACAGGTCCATTTTAGCTTTCATCCTGTCTTGGAGGAGGGGAGAAGAGAGAGAAGCAGGGACAGTTTTGGGGGTGGAGGGAGGGGTTAAGCAGCTGTAATTTCTCCTGATTTTTTTTTTTTTTTTTTCCTGGCTTTTGCCATTAATGTAGTACTGATCCAGTGACATGGGAGCTGTTATGTTGACCCCATTAACTGTGTCATAGATGATTGAGAGCCAAGCAGTTGGGTTTTTGCTTGAGTTAATTTAGAGCCAGCATAGATGTGCGTGGGATACCCTTCTGGGCTTTTCTCACACCAGTTGAGCTCTGCAGTCGTGTACAAAATCTGCGCAAAAGTCATTCCAGCTTTCAAAGATGCACCATAACTTTTTAACGCTTCATCTCAGGTTTTGTGTACTGAAGGTTTAAGGTCCAGTTCCTTACGTGCTAACACAGTTGCCAGCAAAGACAGTATGGTCAATCTGTGTAAGATCAAATCCTGCAGCGGCGTACCCTTCAAGCGAAGGTCTCTAGCAGTTGCAGCGGACTTTGGTGTTGTCGCTAAATGGAGCAGCTGTGCTCTTGGGGAGCGGGGTCAGCCTTGTCCCCCGCATGTTTGGGAAGTGTTTTAAGATCCTTAAATTGAAGGCACAGTACAGCTATAACATAGGTCACAAAAAAAAAAAAAATTTACTTTTTAGTTCTTCTAGTATAAAAATAGTGAAGGAGAGGCTGAGCACTGTTGGTGACCACCCTAAAGGAGACCCTTCAGGTTGAACTGGCTACTGTCAGGGTACTCTGAGGGAAAAATAAACTCTCCTATATCCTTGCTCTCAGCAAGTCCTTTTAAACATCACCACGTCCTAAGCCCATGAGCTAGAAAAACAGCTGCCTTCTCTACTCCTTCTCTGCCTGATGAGGTTAATAATAACTTTGAATGCATATGTACAGCATTAGCTTTCATGGTAACATGCATAATTCAAATCCCCTAAAGAACAGTAGAGCTTTGAGGAAGCAAACTTCCTTAATGCACTGGGCAAGGATCCAGCTTTTACCAGCTGTTGAGGGTTGATGTACAATTTTTGGTTAAGTGAATAATTTATCATGGATATTATCTGTAGTGTATCACATCCCGACAGTTTGTAGGCCTGTGCATATGGCTCTTGAGATGCCACAACACTGCCATATGCTTCATGGCCCATTACCACTTCAAACTCCCTGAAGATGTTTTCCCCTATGTTAAGCATGTTGGAAGTACAGTGGGACCACTGGCTCAGTGCAAATGCCAGCT
>VZSZ01011371.1:416338-514708 GCA_013398815.1 Ibidorhyncha struthersii | reverse complement strand
CCCACCCCCCCCCCCCCCCCCCTTAAGTTTCAGCATCAGGTCTTTGGTTTGTATTTCTGCTTTTGAAGTTGCTGCAACAATGCTGATTCATTCCAGAGGAGAATTAGGCTCAGAATAATTTTAGGGAGTACATTGTACTTAAGGGTGTGGAAATGGGGGGAAAACATTCCTATCTTCTCCAGGAAAATATTACTTAACTTCTGATTTCCAATTTTTGCTTTTGTTTTAATTTACCACCACATTTTCTTTGTAGTGGTTAATTAAGGCTGTGCTATTACTAGAAGTTATTTCCTTCTCATAATTAGAATGTGATGTTCATTTTATTAGCCTGTTTTATTATGGTCAGTATTCATTTCAGTGCTTAATCATTTCTCCTCCTGTCTGCTTATAAATTTGCCACTTGTTCAGAAACACTTGCCCTGGCATTTAATTTAGTTTGTTTTCCCCCAGTGTACAACACAATCACCTTTGCTTTGAGTTATATTGGGCCTATTGATGGAGAAACCTGATTTTTAGGACAACAAATGCTCAACTCTCCTAGGTAAAAGTAACCAGAAATTATATTTCCCTAACACTGGTATATGTGGGAAATGTAGCTGTGGACATGTGACGCTGTATGTCATATAAAATACTTGATGTCCTATTGCACGGTTTAATATAGGCCAGGGGGAAACGGGATCTGCTGAGATCCTTCTTCTGAAGTATTTCTAAAGGAATCGCAGGCAGAAGGGGCCTGATGGTCCCTGGAGAGAAGGGCAGTCCTAAATAAGCTGGGGAAGGCTGTAACTGGGCCTGAGAGCTGGGCTGTGGTGACAGGGTTCAGGAATCCAACAGAAAAATTGAAAGCATAAAGACTCAGCTGAAGGTGCCCTGGCAGAGCCAGGTCCCATGGCGGGGGCTCAGGGTGGCAACATTGGGTGAATTTGGGTGAATCTGACTGTTAACGAAGACGATGCCTATGTGCATTTGAAATCTGTACTGCCTGAGAGTGCACGGCTGCACAGTCGGTAAAGGGCCTTGTTGATCAAATTGTGGGATTTCTAAATCGGAGAGTGAAGCCCTACTTGGCACAGTTTGTTTCGTTATCCATAATGATAGGCTGGACTGCTGTGCGTTTACAGCTAGTCTTTTTTTACCCTGAGCCATGTTTGAAAGGATTGGTGTAGTTTGGCTGATAACTGCAGAGCAGAAAGAAAATGGTTTCTTAAAAATAGCTGAGCCTACACTGGGGAGCTCATTATTTTTGCTGTACTGAAAGACACTTCATTCACCAAGACAGGTTTCCATCAAAGAAACCATCAATGCAGCCTGCCATCATCTGTCAGAATACCTTGTTCTCTTCTCCATAATTAAAATACAGCATGGCCTATTCGTTACCCCCTTGGCAGCATGTTCCCCACTGCTTGGCTTATGCAGTCCTGCTGAATACAGGGCCAAATGCTAAGAGAGAACTCTCAATGAGCTGCCCTGAGATTGATACGCGAGGGGATTATCATTCATCAGTAAAGGTAAAAGTGTCTTTGAGCTGTTACAGGGGAACTACAAATGCATCATTTCAATTCTTGCATCATAAACCACTCATTCCCATTTCACATTGCACTGCAGAGGGTAAACTTAAATAGATGGAACTTATCATTACTTGTGTTTCTGTGCTGTTTGAGGCAACGCAGTCTATTCGCCGTTCGATTTCCTTGGCTTTACTAGTCACCAAGGGATGCGGCATTCTGTGAAACCAGATGGAGTGTGTGTGAACTGCCGGACTAACCTCCTAAGCAGATTTAATGGATGACAAATATTGAGCAGGAGTGAAAAATGCTGCTCCATTGTGGTAGACAAAACCTAAACGCATCTTAAACTCCTCTGTGATCTCCTAGCTTCTGCTATCTTACTGTGCAATTTAGCTTTTAACGTCCTACAGATGAAATTGTCCGCAGTACAAATTAGAGGATGCCCATTACATTAAAATACTCGGCACGGCGTGGATCATTTCTGCAACACTTATTTCTCTAGTGATCAGAAAGTCAGTGCCAGAAGAGAAAACCTTCCCCTTCCCTTTTTTTCCTAAGTAGACTTCATTGATTTGTTCCTTTTATAAGCAGATAGTAGAGCTAATAAAGATAGAAATCAAGTTTTCTAGGAAACAGCTAACTGGGTTGACTAGAATTTATTTTCAGTATAGCAGCAGTCCTTTTTTTTTTTTTTGCACAGGTGTATCCCAAAAATTGTTATTGCTGAAAAGTTCTTACAATTAAACTTTGAAAATGAGTAATACATACTTAAAAGATAAATATCTTCAGAAAGCACTGACTGGATGTGCACTAAGAATAAGCTTAAAGCATCAGTAGACTCTTTTCCTACAAAGTTTGTTAAAGCACAAATGGAGAAGGAAAAAATAGACAGAAGAGAATGAAGCATATGGTTTACATTTTAGAAACATGAGGTTCACAGGACTAATCTCTCAGTACAGAACTGGAAGGTGACACTGAGGAAAGTAAGTTCCGTTGTCCAAAGTGAGAAAACCGCCACTGATAATGAATGTAGTAATGACAGTGATGAAATTTACCTTGTGTTGATTACCTGGCATGTTGATTAGCTGCTCTCTGTAAATGCCATCCAGATCCAATTAACAATCCTTTTTTTCAGTGTCACTTCTTTGACCCATTGTCCTTATATGCATTGCAGCTATATTTACATTTCTAAAATACCGTATTATTGGTGCAAGAGCTACACATGTTAGACTTGTGCAGCTCCCTTTTCTGCCTCTCAAGAGTGGCAAGAATTTGATACGAAAGAAGGCTATATGGTTTTTCCACTAAAATGTTCCCCAGAGAGTCTTTGCTAAAATGGAAATCTACCATCCAGCTCTCGTTTTGTCAACTGCCCGTGTAGCTGCACTTACCTTTTGTAAGCTGCTGGTTTCCACCAGGGCAGCACTCCCTGTTCTCATGCTGGGTAAATGGCGCAGTTGTCTGTCCCAGAGACTTACACTGGTGCTGCTATATCAAGATTGGACCATTAATGAAACTGGTCCCAAGGGCAGATGACTCCTTGTTTCTACCAGGGCGCTGTTGGCAGAGACTGATTCAGGGGTGTATCTGGCCATGTCGGCTTTGCAGACAGCACCACTGGGAGACTGTTCCTGGGGGCATCTTTTTGGTGAAAAAGGAGATGCAACGATATCATCGCGTCCTTGGGAAAGACTGTTTGCGTCTGTTTCAGAAGTAAGCTTCCAAACGCCTCCTTTCTTAAAATGATTATCTGTGCTATTTACTCCAAGGACCCTGTGCAAAGCACCAATTACCTTAGGCATGTGCAAACCCCAGGTTAATGAAACGNCCTTTCTGCCTCTGAGATTGTCCTTCATGCTCTTGGAGGGTATAGAGCTTAAAATGAGATCTTTGTCTCCCAAAGTTCCCTTTTCACCCTTTTCCACTCAGTTGTGAGTGGAAAAAACCCACACTTTTTGTAGCATAGAATTGGAAAATACATTATTTTTCTTTGCAGATAGGTCAGGCTGCCTTGCTTGCACCTTCCCCTCACTCTGAGTTATTACAGAAAGTGGTATCTGGTAGTGTGAATAATGCTGTGCTCCTGCCAACAGGCACAGAACACATTGGCTATAGATCTCATAAATGTCAGCGGTATATAAGGAAGGTAATTGGGGATAGTTCAAATCCGAAAAACAAAGGGGCTGAAGTGCAAAATTTGGCTTAGCTGATGTTCATCCCGAACTTTTATAGACTTCTGAGAAATGGGTGTTCTTGAAAAGCAAATTGCAATTACAGTTTAGCACTGATTTATCGTAAAACAGCTTAACGAGGAAGTTTCACCGAATGCTTTGTGGGCTGTTACTGAAATGCAGCATTAAATCTTCCAGGGACTGTTAGCACCCCCACACTGATGGCGGGCCTCTTATCAGCAGTTAGTCTCTTATCCAAGAGAAACTGCAGGCAGAAAGCACTGGGAGGTTCTGAAGAAACTGTAGGACTGTACTGAGCAAATACTAGATACTCCTGGTGCTTTTCTTGAGGGAAGACGTTTGCCCACTTAAACCTGAGTAAATGTTTCTGCTTTTCTCGGCGTTTATATTGCAGCCTGGCACTGGAGGCCTGTGAAGGGGCACTGTGAATTTCCTGGCATTCTTGGGCACCACATATTGCTCTTAAGGATCACGTAATCGTGATCATCCAAACCCTTCTCAAAGCATGTGTACTTCAGAGCATTTCTGATCCTCCTCTGGAGGAAAGTTCAGAGAAGCCTCCACAGAGTCCCAATCCTTTAGTGAAAAGACAATCTCAGCTTTTATTTTGTTCTCCCTCCTTATCTCGTCCGTAAAGGTGTCACAGCATCTGCCCCCCCCTGCTTATCCAGTCTTTCACCTCTTGCTCTCAAGGTATCGGTGGCTTTCTGGTTTGCATTTATCATTCTCCAGGCCGCAGTTCTCCCCTTTTCTACAGCTCTAACTTTACCAGGTCTCTGATTACCGGTAGCCGGGTGCTTACTGTTGAAGTTCTTTCTCAGACTTTAAATCTGTGCTGTTTTTCTCATTTTTCCCATATGGTCAACCATGGGCACCTCAACAGCAGAGACGTGATGTGTGTATTTCCCATCCCGTCGGGACGTGTGAGAGGGATCAATGGCAATGGGCAATGGGTTCCTGTTACTTTGTACTGTAGCCTCTGGTGAAGTGTTCACCCTGAATGCGTGTAAACGGGGTTTGTGCTACCAAGTGCTGCTCACTCCTCTCTTCACGGTGTCAGTGGCGGTATCTGCCTGTCACCTTTCAGGCTCTACTTCCTCACAGCATGAAGTTTTTGAACAGGGCCCATCTTCATAGCACAGCGAATGCCTCTGCAACCGGGGCTTCTACTTAGTGGTGTTGGAGCAGATATTAATGGCAGTAGCGTAATTGGGGTCTGGCCGCAATGCATTAGAGCATAACAGGCAACTGCTCATCGCTTCACGGTAAGAATTTCTTCCAATGTGATAGCTTTGGTAACTGTTAGAAATCATGCTCTGTTCCTAATTACAGAGTGACTCATGATAACTCTACCATCCTCCAGATAACTCCGCAATTAACTTATGTCACTGCTATAATTTGTTAAGTATGATTTAATAAGAAGAGACTAATTTTTGCAGCTCTGTTAAAGGTACATTTGATTTTTCACTCAATAGACTCGGGAAAGACACACAATCTTTGTTTTATTTCAGGCTAAATGAAATGTAGAAATCTCATGAAATGTAATGGGTTCAATTACTCTGGGAGGAATCCGGAACATTTCATTTCATATCCTTGTGTTCTGCCAGGGAATGTACTTCACCAAAGGAAGCTGCTGAAAATGCAGTCGGGACTGCTCATTGCTTGGCAGAAGAAATGCCGAGGTTTTTAAAAGGCTGGGTGAAATGAAAAAAAAAAAAAAAAAACAACCCAGAACAAAAAACCCTAAACCCCAACCAAACCCAGAACATTCCCACAGGATTGTATTTTCAGGCTTAATTCTCCTCTTGGCCTCATCAGTCTGGCCTGCTGAGCTAATGAGCTGAAGAGGGGGAAGACTCTGAAAGCAGCTCCTACAACTGGGGCACTGTCTTTACTCCATGTAAACCATCTATACCTTTTGGATAGCCACAAAACCCCCAAGCAGTCTAATTCCTAGAGCCCCACCACTTTTGGTAGTGGGCTGTATACTGCTTCTTTTAAGTGGGAATGTGAATTTAAGTCCTTTTTTTTTTTTTTTTTTTTTGCACACCCCCACTGACCCCAATTTGCCCTTACACTGAATGGCATTTTACTAGCTGGGCAGAATTCAGTGGCTGAGTTGGCAAATACACAAGTGCCAGGCAAAATTCATGATCTTTGGCAGGCCTGACTGAAGTTTTGAGATCAAACATGCAGCAGCTGGAAGCAAGGATGAAAGAAAAAAAAAAAAATCTTCTCATGACTTAAAGTAATTACTGCATTTTCTCTGTTTATAACATCACTGTATAATAATAATAAAAAAAAAAAGCTTTGCAACATGGGTTACTGTTGCTGCAAATGTTTTTCATGGAGCTTCAAACTTCTCCAGACATTTCTACCAAGTGTCAAAGCTCAGATCCAGTTTTGAATTCTAAGTTTGGTTACAGTTTAGCATTGCTAGTCTACTTTAGGCTTTTACAAGTTATGAATTAGATGGGGAATTAGGAGCTAAACTTAAGTGCTTTGGTAGTTAAGAAGAGTCAAAGTTATTCAGAGATTTGTTTCAGACTGGTTTCTAGAGGTGTTTCTGGTCTAGAGACGCTGCTGCTTCTCCTGCTTTGAGGATTAACAGGCAGAATATGATGACAACTGGCAGTGTGTTATCCCTAGGTTAATGAAGATGAGGAAGAAAATGCTCTACACCTCCTTCATAGTCTTTTAACTTGGTGGTGGAAGATGTCTGAAGAAACGTGTTAGAGACTTGTGTGAACTGCTTTTCATTTTCACCCATTAATGGTGACATTGCAGTGACTATGCTAGAAGAGTCCACAGGGGTTTTGCTCGGGGCAGTTATTTCAGTGATGAGTAAAGCTTTAGAACGCTGTACAGGTGGCATCCAGGATAAAGATGCAGATCCCTTCTGTCTTGAGATTGAGCTGTCTTGTGAATTTGCAGCGGTATGGTACCGCCAGGAAATAGATGAGGAGGCTGTGACAGACGTGATCTTAGAATGAAACGCTTGACCCCGTCTCTCTAGGTCAAGATTGAAGCAGACTGGTAAATCTGTTGAAAGGAATTTGTTCTGCCCCAGCCTGTAAGGTACCTGCACTGTGCAAAAATGCTGAAATACCTTTACACTCATTGAAGTGGGTATCAGATTTTTACTGTTCTGTTACCTGGATGAGAAGCAGGTGCAGTCTGTGCAGCGTGAGTAGATGAAGAAGCAGACTGGATCCCCTACAGATCAGCCACTCCCATTTCACCACTCCTGCAGGACTGATTCTTTGGGATCTACCCGTGCTGTAAATGGGTGTCTGTTTGTGTCTGTCACAGGCAGAGAGGAAATGGGGCTGCTATTAGCATTCTTCTGTTCTTTCTAATAAATCTCTTTCTACTTGCCAGAAAAGAGGCTTTTACCTCTAGCGGTTTGTTCTATTACAGAAAGCATATTGAAGAATTAGAAAAGGTGCAGGAGAGAGTAACTAGTAGAATAAAGGGTCTCAGTGGTTTAGAGCTGTGTGGAGAGGTTAAGAAAATTAGGCTTGAATTCATTAGAAGGCAGGAGATTAAGAGAGGACATGATTGAAATGTAAAATTCTGCATGGGGAAGGTGGATGGAGCCGAAGCAGTGTGGGAGCAAGTTAGTAACAAGAGCGTATGAACTGAAACTAAGAAACAGAGATGAAGAAGATAAAACACCCAATGCACCAAGGGGATTTTTAAAAGGAAGTGAAAACATTTTTAGGCAAAAAAAAGGAATGACCTGGAAAACCTGAGAAGGTGGGGAGACCAAGGGGGGAGCATTAGCAGGATGCCACTTCAGAGCCTCAAAACCAGCCTGATTATTTCAATATGTGTCTAGCTGCTGACAGTGTATCTTTGTCTTAAGCAGAAGCCAGTGCTTGATATGGAAGCCCATACATGACTGTCTCCAACAGCGGGGGAAGTGCTGGGCCTTACTTGCCTTAATAAACCAAAACTGTAAGTAGGGGCTGCCTTGCCCAGCTGGCCGCAGTAGCACTGAGCTCGCAGAATCACAGAATGGTCAGGGTTGGAAGGAACCTCTGGAGATCATCTAGTCCAACCCCCAAGCTCATTAGGGTCTGCTCTGTCAGCACACCTGGAAGGTGAGGAACCAGTTTAACCACACATCTGTAAGGCACAGCAAAGACAAGGTGGCCCCAGAACCACCAGTGACGGTGCAAGTGGACCGTGCCATTGTAGAGTGCTTGGACTAATGAGAGTTGGCATAAATTGACTATATGCATCACCCTGATTAAAACAGGCCCATCGCAGACAAAGTCTGCCCCTAATAATGGTGACTTCATTCTTCTAGATATTGGGCTGGTCCTTACGGTCTTAAAAGGTCTATGACAGTTAGCTTCCAGAATGTACGTCCTTCTGGACTGTGTCTCATGTGAGTACGTAAATGTGCCCTTGTCTCGTTGTGAGGCCAGTTCCCTGTCCTCATGTCCTGTGTGTTTGAGTGGTGGATATGGGTAAACACAGCAGTTGTGCTCGCAGTGTTTTAGGTTTTGTTCCATCTGGGCTCAGCAAACCTTTCTCATTAATCACAACCAAATGGCTGCCTTTCACAGATGCTACCCAACTCTGCGTGAGAAACTGCCAGAAACCAAATAAACCTCTTTCTCACCATTACACAAGTTGTTTTAGAACCCCCAGATGATCTTGCAGCTCATGAGATTTGAATTGCAACCAGACAAAAACCCAAGTACTCAGATTTTTTGCATATCACATTTAACTTTGCCCCTGTTGTAGTGGAGTTCAAAGATGTGTATTTCCAAGGGCTGGTATGTCCTCACGCCAGGAGCTGGCACTGGAAGGACAGTAGGGACACAGCTGCAGAGGATGTGCTGCCTGCAGATGCAGGAAGGAAGGAAAACGTAAAGCCTGGAAGGATGCTCTGGGCTGTCATTTGCAGAAATACTTCACAGGGAACCTGCAAAGAGTTCAGTTTGATTGTCAGATTTCCCAGCCTCTGTGCTATTTGGAACAGGCGTTGGAGACACAAATCCCGTGGGGCCAACAGTATTTACACAGCTGACAACTTTCATTTGGAAGCTACGAATGGACAGGTAACTCTTTGGGCAAAACATCCTAGTGAGGTGAAAGGGCTGCTGTAAAGACACATTAATCGGCAGCCCTTCTCCTTGCTGAAGTCCCATTGTCCTGATGCACGCTAATGATTTTGAAAATTGCCATGCACCAAGGAAGAGCTCACTGCAGGCAGCTCTGCAGTTAATGTCGAGGAAGTGGCCAGAGCACGGCCTGACCTTTAAAAGGCAACCTCTCTTGCCTGTACCCTTCGTAGTCTGTGTAGGGTTCTGCTTCAAGGCCAACAATTGCTCCAGAAAGGAAGCACCTAAACTGTCTTCCTTAGGTGCAGTTTGTTCTGCAGAGCTGCCAAAAAAACCCCAGCTTGCGTCATTATAGGAGTTCACTCTAAGGGAATCCTAAGGTGCCCTCCGACGACCTGCAGCTCCTAACACTTGCCCATGCTGATTCCCTCGAGCACTAGTTGCTACTGGATTCAAGAGTGGGCCCTTGAGGATGATGGCAATCAGTGTAAATTGAAGTGGTCCCTGGCTCAAATCACAGCATCCAACCCAGTACCTGAACACTTTAAGTCACGTACGTGTGAAACTGTAGCTAAAAGACACCTTTCTATATACCCTGTTGTCCCTGCTGGTTTCCTTCTGGATCAAAAGCTCTGAGGGTTTCCCTATAAAGCAAATGCAAAAACCAGATTCCTTTTTATGCCCCTTTGGGTCATAGTTGCTCTCGTGCTTTGCACTTGCTCCAAAGATGGAGAAATTAATATCCTGTTAGCTTGGGGCTTCTTGCTGCCAGCCTTACCAAGTTATTAAGTGTAATGCTGGATTGCTACTGGTTCTCAGCTGAATAAGAAAGAGTGGCGTTCAAAAAAGGTTGAGAATCGTGGTACTATCCTGGATTCCCACAGCATCCTTCCTTGGCTTGTGCTGGCTTCCTGCGGTGTTGAATTGCTGTTCTTCAGAGCGAGACTCCGTGCTCTCTCGGGGAGGGAGGTGTTCAGACACGTAATTGCCCATGTGTGCGAGCCTGGGGCAAAGGTTCCATCTTCTTTCTAGCATCTGCCTGGTGCACGAGCTGGATAAATAAATAAGCCTGGAGCCTCTCGTAATAAAATATGCTTGTTGCTCCAGCTCTTCTGCTGAGCTATAACTTTGGAAGGCAGCGTAGCCTCTGCATTGTCTGTATGGAATCCATGCAACTGAGGTTTGTGACACAGAGCTTTATTTTACATAGGTGAAGCTCCTACTATAAATTGTACTGCACTAACTGCTGAGCTCTTTGCTTCTAGGGTCTGTTTAACATTTGGAAGCATTGCAGGAAACGACAACCGAAGATGACAATGGGAGCACTGTATTTTCAGGTCAGCTAAAAGAATTGTGCTCTGTTTTCCACTGCCTCAACTCTCAACACCAGTATAGTTGCAACTGCAAACTTGAGTCTATCTGAAAGAGAAGATGTCATCAAACACCTTTAATTAATTAGTGGAATTGTCTTTACCATTCTCTGAATGTCGTCTTTTATTGGAGAGAAATCAGCCTGTAATTTTATATGATCCTGTACTGCTTTTATTCTATTAATTTCATGCCCATTATTGTCCAGCTTCTTTATTGAGTGAAAGTTTCATTAGATTTAAAATTGATGAGTTTTTCTACATGCTATCATTAGTACCAATGCAAATCAGAATGACTCCTGTTAAGCCTAAGGTCCCTGGCAGCGTTTACTCTGGTTTTATTGTCTGTCTCCATCTGGGAATGCATGCTGAGTTTACCAGTGTGGGAGACAAAGGGGACTGTAACAGAGATTGTCAGTGGCTGTGTGGGTAACCTTAGTCACATCACTTAGTCTGGCCATGGCTCACTAACAAACGCTTAATCTGTCATTATGGTGTATTTGTGTCTTTATGCCTTTGGAGGTGGAGTCTGTGTGTAGCGCAGTTGGATTCCATCTCTGTTGCACTACATAGGGGCTCTTTGTCACAACTATCAATAATAAACACCACTGGGAAGATAGGAGAGAGTTATATTTTATTCCGCGTGGCCACATGTGACACAGACCTGAGTGTGGAGTGAGTGGGGAAGTGCCGCGCTTTGTCCCTCATTAGAACCGGTCCATTGTTTCTTGGCATTAATGTTTTTTAGCTCTGTCCCTCTTCATTTCGTTTCCGGAGTTAAACGGTAGCTGTTAATTACTTAGCACATATGCTGGGTTTTCACTGCAATGGGGGGACTGCTTGGCGCAGCACAGCTATGTGCCGTTGATGAGAGCTCGTTTCCTCTGGCAGTGTGTCAGAAGCACACTTTTCCAGTTGACCTGTGTGGCCACGGTGTCCTGTTTGACATCACTGGGTCTTACAGGACCGCAGCCTGCTAGAGCCCACCTCGGGGGTGCAGCAGGCAGTCACTCAAGTTCTCTCCCCAAATGGAAGCACAACACACAACTGTTTTTCTACCACATCAGAAAAGATCATCCCATGCTAGCAAAAGCTTTTCACAGGCCAGCAGGCAGGAAAAATGTTCACATCTCCTCAGGCAGAAAGCCATCAGTCGTCTGCTGGTGCTAATTAGCGAAATTCTGATTAAGTCATTGGAGCAGTGCCAGTTTGCACCAGATGAGGAGCTGGTCCATGCGGAATTGGTTGACATGGCACGATACAGCGTGGGCTGAGAGCACCCTGGGGATGCGGTAGCTGTGTGTTGAAAGCAGAGCCCAGAGTAGCAGCAATGCAGTCCCGGTACCAGTTTAGTCTGGGTTTCTTTTCTGGTCCTTTATTTATTTACTTCTTATATATCTCTAGATAGATATATATCTATTAAAAAAATAAAAAAGAAATCTTTCTTTGTGTACACAATATATGCATGCAGCTCCCTTTGCGGTGCGTAATGAGGGGTTGCAGAAGCCTGCAGGAGCCAGCAGCATGGGGTTAAGCTCTCGCTGCACGCAGACACACTGAGTGCCTGGGGGGATCCCCCCGGGGAAGGAGTATGGGCACTGTGCTGCAGCCCTAAGGGAGCTGGTTAGGAAATAGGTTTATTCCCCCTTCAGCTTACCAAACGTTGCCTTTATAGGAAAATCAATCACAGCCAGCCAAAACATAGTCGTTCCAATTTTTGAAAAATTTGGAACTCTTTTCAGCTCTGGTAATAAATATACGTTCTTAATATAGTATCTTAACATTTCAAATTATCCATCACTTTAGTCTTCCAGTTACCCCGTACCCACACAGATATGTTATTCCACTTCAGTGTCTGAAGATGTTTCTAGATTTGAGTGAATCATCATCTGTAGAAAGACATGAGATTACAGTGGTTTAGGTTTCTTGCATGAAATCTTTATATGCATGTATATCTCCATTTTTCTTTCTTGATTGTTACTGGTATCTACATTCAGGTACACCAAGCTTAGAGGGAAAAGTTCACGGGGCAATACTTTTGTCCTTGTAAGTTTGTTACAGAGGTGTATAGCTCAGCAACATTAATGAAAAATAGTAAACATTATGATGTTCTTAAAGCACAAAAGTTTGACCTATTTTTCTTCCTCCTCATCTAGCTAAGCCCACACAGTTATACGCTTGATACTCATTCAGTGAAAATGCTCAGCGCGTTATAGGTTTGAGCTTATTAAATAAACGGAGACTAATGTATGGTCCTCCATTGTCCTAAGATGCTGGAGAAATCTGTCTTCAAAGCAGGTGTGCCTAACAGTGGACAAGCATGGGGGGAGCTAATAATTTTTCTGCCGTTGGTAGAAAATATTCCTCATCACGTAGTATTCAGTGGCAAATTACTATTCTTTTTAGGTACTTACCTACCAGGATCTCTGATTTTAATGTCAAGCTAGGCTGAGTTGGGAGATAATGTTCTTCAAGCTATGGACTAAAAAGCCTTTTATGTAGCTACTGTGCCAATGAATACATTGGCCTTTCCCAAATAAACTGTGTATGTTTTGTCTTTTTGGGGTCAGACACACAAGCAACGAGATTGTCCCTGCTGGCAAAGCAGGTCTATGAAGCGACATGAACTCTGGTCACCATGATACCCTCAGTCTGATGCTGGCTACAGGGTAGAGCTGGCTAATCTGCATGCATGAGGATCCCTTTCCTTGTCATTTAAACGGTGAAGCCTCCAGGATGAAATGCAGAAGGTGTTTTTAGGCTCTGTAGCGGTGCTGCATGGTACATGGCTGCAAAAAAAAAAAAAAAAAAAAAAAATCAGTACATTGAAAAGATGGACTGTCGGAAGAGAACAAAAGCCTGATCATGTGGAGTGATGGACAAACTGTGATAGTTTGTCATCACGTCTCTGGAGATTGCTCTGTTTTTCCTTCTCAAGAAAATGAGTGTTTCAGCTTCATTTGCAATCTTTTGCAATTTCTGACAAAGACAAGAGGTGTCATTCAGTGTCGTATTGTCACGCTGGAAGAAAGTTGTTGGCTTTCAGCCTGCCACAGACCGAAATTATCTTTTGGGTTTTTTTTCCCTGCTCTTTGTGGTGAATCCCAACCGATTATTTGACCCACTGAGCGCAGTGAAGGTCCAGCAGGTGTGTAAATGTTTTGAGTGTTCATGAACAGTCGAAGAACACCTGCTGAAGTGGGGGGGTGAGTAAGATGTGCGCAACTTGTAGACATTTTAGAGTGCTTGCCACGATCACAGCTCTGAAAAAAATAGATTCAGAGTCTGGAAGCACTATTTATCTAGGGCTATGGGACTATTGGCTCAGGGTTGCAAGGCTAAAAGACAAGACTGGCTAGAGAGATGTAATGGAAAGTGCTCTGGGAACGGATTCAGCAACTGAAGAGCCCTTGAATGCAATGAAGCTAAAGGTGTAGAGAGACGAGTCAGTGATCCTTTAAGGAATTGCCTTTCCAAATCATCTGTGAAATCATCAAAATGACAGTTCCCGCCTCATAGTCAGCTGGTGCTTGAGAGTTATGTAAGCTTTAGATACAGATTCCATTTTTGGTTAGTTCAGGTAGGCGGATGGCTGACTGAAGTTTGTGGTGTCTGTAACATTCAAAGACAGGTCTACATGCGTCACGTAAAATGAAATCAAAGGCCTAGGTTTCAGGTAAGTGATTCAATAGAGCCGTGTTCCATTGTAGCCTATGATATCATCTCACTTTTTGTGTTAATGAATGGTTCTCTTTGCCAGCCAGCACATGTTTGCTCAAAAATACGGAGTTCAGCTTCTGAGCCTTAGCGCTGCATCGGTTCTCAATGGTGTGTTATCTGGGGAGGGGAAAATCTTAGTATTTCAGAGGATGGTAGGAAATCAGGCTTGAGGGTGTAAATGTGAAGCATCACACGGAACACACGTGGCTACCACGTCTGCAGCCGAAGGACTTCCCTGCTCCCTTGTCTTGGGAATCAACCACGTTAGTTCAGGTTTTATTTGACAATGCAACTGAACTTCTAGGTTGGGGGTTCTCCCTCCCGGCCCCTTTTCCATCTTTCTCCCCTGGCAATTGCGTGAAGCAATTTTCCTCAGCCCTCTATTTTTTTTGGATAATGAATTGGAGTTTTGCTAGGAGGAGATATATTTCTTTTTTGTGCTGCTCTCTGTGCTGAGTGTGGTGGGAGTGTTTGTCTCCCCCAGCTGCCTTCGTTGTGGCCAGCTGCGGAAGAATTGGTGAGACACCATCTGGCTTTCCCTAATTTTCACCAGCTGTAAGTATAATCAGCAGGATGATTGCAAAGTCCCTCTTCCTTCCATACAAAAAGTCTAGAAAACAAATGCAGCGATGCATGGATGTTTAATGGGAGACTGAAAACACGCCTTGGTTTTCAGAGGGGTACAAGACCTGCGCTGAATTATTCTTGTACAAGTTTAAAAGCATCGGGGTTAACGTGCATCTGGTGAACGAACTGCTGATGTTCAACTGCTGCAGCTTATCTGGAGTTGGCATTTCTCAGCGCGGGTGGGGGGACGTGGGCACCGTGAGGTTTCCTGTTTGTGGCTTGTGAGCACTAGGAGGTACAAAGGGCTTCATTTCTACAAGTTTTTGCCAGTTTAGATGCATTTAGATTTTAATCTTTTCAGTCAGAGAAAGTTTTCTGAAGCGTACAGCCTGTGAGGACTTACCACGTTACCCCATGTAGAAGCCAGCAAGATAAGGGTTAACTTTTGTTTATCTTCACTCATTAAAAGTATCAGGATTAAGCCCAGCTTGTGCTAGTTTGCAGCTCTGCTCTCTCCATCACACTTGCCACCTTAGGTGTGATATTTCAGAGGTGCTGAGCACCTGTAGCTCCCATTGCCTTCAGCTGCTAAATCATTCTGGGCACCAGATCTGCCGGAACAGCCGGAGCGGGAGCGTCTCTTTTGCTGCTTTCTACCTTGGATCTTAGCTGGATTTTAGCTGATATGAACATGATAGACTTTTTCAAAACTAGCCACTGATGGCACGATCTCCTGCTGTTCCATAAAATCAGGTAAGGTGCTGTGTTGCCACTGGCTTGAAGTCCTGCTGGAGGGGGACTGCAGGGTTGTCGTGGACTGGTGAGGTACGGTGTGCCCCAACGGTGCTGGAATTGCTTAAAGCCACGTCTGCTGTAAGCCTCTCTCGTGTAGGTTCGAGTAATGTTCTACTTGCTTGCGTTTGAATTATTTAAGCAGTGCAAAGTACAAATAGCTAACGAAGCACCTTAATAATAGATTGTAGAGCTAAGGATTATGACAAACCCACACAGAGATATAGAGGAGTAACAGTATGGAAGGAGGATTATTTAAAGGCAGGTAGCAGTTATGGTCTTTTATGCGTTTCACAGTTTAGTTCATTTTTTAGTTAAAGCAGCCAGCACTCATATTCACTCACATCTACCAAAACTTGTGGCTTTGGTAGAAAAAAAACTGGATGCTTCCCTCCCCTGTGGCTGAAATTAATACTGTCCAGAGAGCAATTTGAGAATGTTCTAGAGGGGATAGATATTTCCACTTTTGCTTAATTGTTTTAGTTGAGGCTGCGGGAGATGCAGAAGGCCGTGTGGTATTCCATGGCCGTCTGTTGTTTACCATCGCAGGAGATCAGAGTTTCAGATCTTTAAGGGGGAGAAAATGGTGGCTGGGAAGCTAAATGTCCATTTAGAATACGTGAGAGGGAAAGGATTTTACGTAAAGTGTTAGCAGTGCTGCGGTGGCAATTAGCTGGTGCCCGAGCAGCCGAGAATCTGCACTTTGCTGTGAGCGTTTCAGACTTCTGAGAAGTCTGCGGGCCACGCTTGGCCCTGTCCTCTTGCAAGGCCAGGTCAAACATCACGTTTGGCCTCGAAAGGCTATCAGCGTAGTGAAAGGCACGTGCACGTCTCTGAAAAAAATTGTAGTTGAACTAAATTGGAGAATACAGTTGTGATTTGTGTTTAACGCGAGTTTGTGGGCAGGCTGAGTTTAATTCTGGCACTGGGGGAATTGCAGGTATCTCAGTCCTTAAAATCTGTGACGGGATGGCTCCTTGGTTAAGCCCAAGCTGCTCATAGGCTAGAGATGGGAAGATCTATAGCAAGCAACAGTTAAGGTATTGATTACTGTCATATGAAAAAAACACTGTGTTTGGAGAATAAAATACAAGGCGGGGGGAAGGGACTGTGTCTGAGTTTGGTAAGAGCAATGTCAGTATAAAAAAAAACACAAACAAAAAAAGACAAATAGCTGTTTAATAGAAAGTGATCAATTCCACTCATATCAAAACTGTTAATTTTGCTACTAGTTCAAAGCAAATAAACTATCAAAAAAGCCAAACCCAACAACAACAAAAAGAATCCTCCATTGTGCCTAGCAGAAATAGCTGCATAAAAGCTCTTCAGTGGAATTTGAATTTCTGATTAATTAGACTGCAGTGTTAATTAGTGCCAGTAGTCCTGAGACAAATCTGGTAATTAGTGAGTTGCATATGCGGTGGGGAAGCCCAGCAGAACACCTGTTTTAGAGTGGCTTCTGGGTGCAAATGAAAGATTTGCTGTATTGTGGCAGTGCTGATCATTTTTTCTAGTTCCGTGCCTTGTCCTGAAACATTTGTATGCAGGTTTGAGTTTGCGAGCAATTTCTCTGAAATCATAAAAAGTGTGGTCTTCTGTTAGGCTGACAACGCCGGCCCAGGTATTTGCCTGGCAAACGTGAAGATGGTGACTATGGATCTGGAACATGTTATTCCCAATTGTTTGGACTGGAGTAATTAACAGTCGATCAGGCTTGAGCAAATGGATTAACTGCACCTCAGGCTCTCGAGACAAGTGTGTGTAAACCTCAGACCCCAAACTAAATCTGATGCACAGAAGGTTTAAATCAAAAGATAAGCATGCAAATTCTTCTCTTCAAAGACATTCCTGATCACATAAGGTTCCTCCTGGTCTTTGCCGATGTGAGTGAGTGTTGGCTGCTCGGAGCAGCCCCTGTTCAGCTCCCGTGAGAACAGAGCAACCACAAATCTGTAGAAGATAGGTCCTCTCATTCATGAGACTCTTGTCTACTAGGAACTCCCTGGGGGGTTTTACATGTTCGTAGCAATACTGATAAATGAAGACTTGTTTCTTAATTAAATCCCTTTGTGTTTTGGCCGCTTTTTCTCCTTCTGAGATGGGATTTAGCTTTCACTCTGTTAAGTTATAGAACAGACATCACAGATTTTAGGCTTATGGGAGGTTCAGTGTGAAGCAATAGCTGAGGTCTGTGGCATTAGGGAAAGATGTTTGAACACAGCTCTGAGCACTAATTAGTTGCCCTAGGAGCAGAGAAATGCTGTCTTTGTTCCTACCAAAGGTTTTGTGTTAAGCACAGAAACTTTTGTATCCTGACCAGATACACTGTCTGCTTGGGGATAATTGTCTGTTTTTGGAAAAACAGACACGTTCAGGATTAAGATTTCACTTGGCCTTAATTAAGGATGTCATTGGCCGAATAACAAATACGGTGCTGGAAATGTCGAGGTGCCCTTTGGGGCAAGGTTCATCCACATTAAATGCCACAGGTCCCTCCGGGTAGTGATCCCTCCTGAATATGAAGCATTGGCAGCCTAAGGGCAGGCTAGAAGAAAGGTGAGGTTCAGAGCAATTTACTCCATCTGAATTTGACACTCGGTGTTGACACAGCTCTGATCTGCCTAAGGTCAAGAGGCAGAAAGTTTGTGTCAGCATGGAGTGGTTCGGGAAACCAGAGTTTTAAAAGTGCTGGAGGAAAAGGGATCGTTGCTAAGGAAATGGGCTCATTTAATAGTCTGTTTCTCTACCAGTCTGTTCCCCATCAACTTGAATATGGTCATTCTTAACTTGATACAAACAGAGAGGCAAAATGCATCCCTTGGCCATGAGCCAAGCAGACTCAGCAGAATCTTGAAAGGAAAATAAAGCACCAATCAAGTTAGCAAATAAAAGTGAAGATTTGTGTCTTTCCTCTGAGGGTAGTTGATGGTTTTTAGAAAGTCTTGTGACCAGAAACCTTAAAATCTTCCAGTGCAGGTTCATCAGCACAGGAAAAATGCTCCAGAGCAATACTTTGGTCTCTGATTTTTTTTTTTTTCAGGAAAAATCAATCTGGTTTTATAGTATTTTGAACAAGCAAATAAAAATACTATGTAAGACACAAGTTAAAATACTGTGAAAAGCAACCATGGTATAGGCTAGTATTTCATCTTGTCAGTGCCTTAGCCTTTTGGGGGTGGAGATTTATCTGTTGAAGTAACTATACGTGAGAAAATATCAGGTATGCGTTGGCGGGGGGCTAATATCTCTTGCTAGACCCATGGGTCTCATAAGAGAGATAGGCTTGAATGCCCCAAACCATATTTTTCTATCTTTGGTCCTGAAAGACAAGCCAGTTCTGTAGTCATGGGCCATCATGCGAAGAGGAAAGTAGACAGTGAATCTCTGGCATGGCTATATTTTAGGCTGGCTGGCAGAAGTAAAACCGTTAAAGGCAGACAGTCCTGGTCACCCCCCTAGCTACGATCTCTAATCAGAATAGTATTGTGTCAGGACCTTCCTTCTTTATTAATGTGAACCACTGTAGTACTGATAGATATCCTTATTAGAAGGAAGAAGACCACGGGTGTGACACGTGATGAGATTAATCATCATTTTCCTTGCTGCAGCTTCACCTGGATTAAAGCGTTTCTCTATTTTGAAGCTGAAAATGGCTGAAATGATGAAAATGGCCTGAGCAGCTCTAAGCACCGCAGGCGTTCAGGCAAAACTCAATGTCAGGGTTGTTCTGCCCGCATGGCATCGAGGAGCTCATCTTAAGCAAGCTGAAGGAAGATGAAGGATGGCCTGTCAGGGAGCCAGGCCTGGGAAATGCTGTACTGGGCTCGGGGCTTGCATGCCAAAGGCGGCTTGGTGCTCTGCCAGCAAAGCTTCATGGGTGTACCTGGGTTGTAGTGTGGCTGTAAGAACTGTTGTTATACCTGAGCTATCTTACCTGGCCTTCTCAAGGGGAAGCAGAGAAAAGACTGCAGCTTCCGTGCTCTGGTGGGTAGGAACGATGGTTATCGGCAGGGCTGGGCTTTCCTGCGGTAACAGCAGCAGTGCCGTGCGGATAGCCCAGGCTCATTTTGCTGTCAGTCTGGTCTGGACCAGAGGAGGAAAAGTAACATCAGCTGCAAAGCGAGGTCCTCTGGGCACCCTGTCAGTGCTCTTGTGAGATGCAAACACTTGATGGTCGATACTCGATACCTATAATACTTGGGCTATATCTATATGGCACAGTCCAGGTACCAGCTTTGGTGCTGGATGATGCTGAAGCTATAGGTCTTCGACATGAAGTTACCTTATCTCTGTACGCATAGTCAAATGCTCTGTGTTTCTGCAAAGGCAAAATGATAAGCAGTAGCTCACAGCAGACAGTACACTGAGATTTCTCACCGGGGCTGAATGGGGCAGCTCGTTGCAACTGTTAGCTAGATGCACCTATACAGAGCAGCTGTAATCACAAAATCTATCGCTTTATGTAAATCAGAGCTGGAGTGCAAGAGACCTTGTGGACTTGCAGTCTGTCATAATAACCTCTTCAGGTCGATAAATGCTGTGAACAGTAAGCCAGATCTGTCCTTTGTAACCTATCTCGGTTTTGAGAAAGGGCAAATGCTAAGGTTAAATGTAAACAATACCCTGATGATGGGCATGATGAAACTGCCCACGTGCAAGGGCTTGTGCTTAAAGCGACTCGGAGCCGTTTAGCCTTGTTAACTGTGTCCCCCTGGAGCTGTCTAGGTAGATGAGAAAACTGAGATTTTTCTGAAGGTTTCTGGATTTGCTGGAGGCCTTCAGCCTTTTGGGTGTTACCTGAGCGCTGAAGGAAGAGCAGGAAAACTATTAACTCTGTTGAAATAGTGCCAAGTTTTTGTTGGTGCTCCCTGCCCAACCTCAAAATGTAAAAAATGTGTTTCTTCATTTCTGTGAGTATCATGGTAGGTGGACTACAGAAAAAATTTCCCAGTACTTGAAATCATCTTGTGCTGTAAGGAAACCTGTAACAGATTTTTTAGCAGAGGCGGAGGAATGGTCGTTCTCCTTTGACGCTATTTCCAAGAAGGGTTTCCACACAGGAATGAAATATGACATAGTCAATGATCGCTCCGCTGAAAAAAATTGGCCAGTTAAGGAGAGGCTCAGCATACATGTCCCTTTGCAGCACCATCTTAAATCACTCTACTACAATCTGAATTGTCTATTCCTGATAAATCTCTAACGTTGCTGGATTTGGAGTGTGCGGAATTAATGCATCCTTATGGGATATGTTCCAGCTTAATTCAGACTTGTGTAATTCACTGCGTTAGAAGTGGCCCAAAGTGATACTTCTTGCTTTGTTAGTTTTGCTTACTTTTTTTTTAAACAAAAGGGCAATTGCCATCCAAAGTACCTTTGAGAGCCATCAACATTTGAAGTATCTGTCACTGTAAATAAATTTGGATTGTTCATTGTCTATCTGGAATCGTACTGTAAAACGATCAGAGAGGAGACTTTAGTTTGTTTTCATTTATACAGAGCATGAGCTGCTGATGTGTGATTAGTTCCAGGGAGATAACTAATGAAAAGACAGCCTTACTTGATGTTAAAATGAATTCCCCAAACCCTCTTGTCCTTGGTGCCTCTTCCCAGAATCACGCGTGGCTTCCAGGGCAAATTCAGGTGCGTACCTGAGTGAAAGGAAAGTAAGACAAACTGGAGGAAGTGAAACTTTCCCAGGCGGTCTGTGAGTTCAGAACTGCCTCCATAGCAAAACAGTCAGCGAATGCGCTCAGAAACGTGGTTGATGTAAGTCATCCACTCTTAGGGGGGAAAGCATGCTGCAAACAAGTCAGTTAAAACATTTTCTAATTAGCTACGTGCTCTACATGATACAATCTGTCTTATGTATTTGTTTATGACCTTCCTGATTTTTCTTCAGGGAGAAGTGAGCCATAAATAACACGTCAAGGAGACTTGAGTGTGCCCCAGTAATCACGTAAGGCCAGAGGTTAAGTATATGAGACTGTTCAAAAGAGAAAGGGGCGAGTGAGCCGTGAACCATAGCATTGTGGAGAACGTCCTCTGCATAACCGCCGTGCGGAGAGGTGGAAGCGCAGGGCTGGGGAAGGGCCCAGATGTGCCGATGTCCTGGTTTGAGGTAAAGCACGACAGCCTTTTAGGGGCAGGGACAGAGGCATGGTGATTCCATGAGATTTCTACAGGCTGGAGCCAGTCCTGCTTTGAAGGCCTCTCTCCAGCCCCTGCCGGGTTGCTTTAGATTGCATTTTCCATCGTGCAGACTTCGGAGAACTGGTGTCTGAAATATCTGGCTGGTGATAAATACTTTTAATAACAGACCACTTGAATGCCTGTGGTTTCTGGTTAGGTCATTTTGAAGCAAGACTCTGGGCTGCTAGGGCACTCTGGTGATGAAACAAACTCATAGTTTTTTACTTGCCGTTTAATTAAGTGTAAAGGGCTGGATTTGCTTCACTGGAGGATGCTGGAAATAATCCAGTGCTGTCAGTCCTGGACTCGTGTGCTAATTGCCCTAACTCAGGAAGTAATTTGGAGAGGGTCCACTGGAGTTTCTCCACCAGAAAAAAACACTCAGTTGGGAAAAAAGGAGCTTGACTGAAGACAAGCGAGAGTTTATAGCTCTAGTTTTGCATTCTCCTCAAGGAAGGTGTGCTCTTTCCCTGAGATGCTCCTGCAGAGCTGAACCAGGCAGCGCAGCATCAGCTGCGGGATGAGCCTTTGCTGAACCTGTGCTGCCAGCGCGCTTGCCCTCGGGCCAGGAGAGTCCTGCTGCTGAGACACAGCCTTTTGGTGCCTAGGGAAGGCAATGTTTTTTGCTGGAAAAGGTGATTATTCCAGTTCAGCATGTGTGTTCACAAGCTTCTTTCAGGTTTCAGTCTGATGGTCTTTATTTAGACAGAGGCATGCATTTCTTTTATTTTGGGAAATCTGCTCGTCACTTCATTAGACCACTTAGAGCTGGGTGGCAGGGAGTTCAATTTTCTTCCTTTGCTATCGTTGAAGAATCCTTCCCCATCTGTTGTGTCACCCTGTCACATTGGGATGATGTTTGTCCTACAGAGATGCTGTAGCACAGCTCCTCAGCTCAGTACTAATAAGCCTTCTCATATTCTGATATGATGTCACCCAGTCTTGCTTTCGGTGTTATAAAATCCTTGATGCATCTGTTGCTTAAACAGCTTAGTGATTTGACACATTGTTTTAAATTCTCCTGGCAGGATCAAGAACACGGGCACAATACTGGAGATGACAGAGACCTTTAGGTATGTGGTAGGGAGATTTTGTCACTCCTAACCTGACCGCTGATAAGGTACTTGAATGGAGCAACCATGGAGTAATGTACTTGATGTGAAGATGGAGGGCAGCCCTTACCCCAACAGTAGATTATTCCCTTGTTTCTGAGGAGGAAAAGAGGATTTACCCTTACAAGTTTTATGAAAATGTCAGCACCTCATGTCCTAGTAAGGATACCAAAAATGGAATTTGCATGGGTGGGAGGGTTGTCTGCGCTTCTGTCTGATCACTTAGGAAGATCAAGGTCATCACTAAATCCTTTGCTGTTTGATTCACAAATGGTTTCTTAAGGACTAACAGTAATTCATCTGCATCCAAAGAAAGGAGCAGGAGGAGTATAAATAAGCCTGCATCATAGCTGCAAGTACCATGTAGTCTGAAAAAGGGTGAATTTTCTCAGTATGACTCTTCAGATGACAAGAAGCAGGTTGTCTGTGATGTTGTCATTGTCAAATGTGAGAGCCAACTGAATAGGAAGAGGCAAATCAGCAGTCATTGTTATTAAAAGTTCTTTAACTTCAGAAAGTTTACCTGTTTTTGCATCAGTGGTGTATGGCTGAGGATGATTATTGACAGCAGAATGTGTCTAAACAACATCTCAACCATCTGTGTTAGAAAACAAACAAACAGAAACCCAGTGTGTGATCTGAACTAAGATAGAAGGAAGCTGCAGATATTTCAGAATTTTTATTTTGTGTTCTAATTAGGGTTGTCTCAATCATGTGATTCTAGAGGTTTTTATAAAACAGAAAATGTGGTGAAATATTTTGGTTTGTGCCTTTTTTCATCAATATTTCAAATGCAAAAAAAGTTCAGTTCTTCATACCAGTGCTGCATATTTTGATTCTCCCCCCAGTACAACTGTAAGGACGCAAGAGAGATTGCCTGTTGATGATATAAAGCATTTGCAGTTGATAGCATTATTAAACGGGGAGTAGCCTTCTACCAGTGCATAGTTCATTCTGATAGTTTAGAATATCTCTCTGTATGTATGTATATGCCTGTGCATATCTAGAAAAGAATTTATGTCCTTTCTTATAGGTTATATATGTTTGTTTACTGTGCATTATTTTATATCCCATGGCAGTAGAGCTGCACGTATGCTGAAGCGAGGGGTTTTACTTCTTAATGGTGCCGCAGGAGACACTGCTCTGTGTAAGCAGACTTATCTCAGGGCCCTGTTGCATCCTGCTTGGGGTGGGAGATGCCTGTGAACTGGTGTCGCAGATGTAGACGTTTCCAGCAACTCAGCGACGTACTCCAAAGAGAAGAGGGGATGTAGGGAGCTGGAGATGAATATAATTAGCTTTCCAACAATTTGAGGGATTTAGGTTCCCTTGTTTCTTCCTGGGAGAAGGGAGCAGTGAAATACTTGGTCAATCCCAGTGAAACAGAGCGTTCCTCTTCAGCTTTGACATCAGAGTAATTTGGGACGGGGGGAAGCTTAGAAATTTGCTCTGTTGTGTCCCCCCTCCCCCCCTGCAGTGATCCATTCCCTTTATCTATGAAATGAATGAGCTCCCGTCAGAGACTCATCTTGTCTCTTGGTACCTGCCCTTGAAATCCCACAAACTGAAAAAAAAGAAGAGAGTGTAGCAGTGCTTCTGGAAAACTTATCTTCCACAACTTTGTATCACTGCTGTATTGCAATTTTCTGCCTCTCTTCTCTAGCTGACCTATACCTATAATAGAAAACTTTCTCCTATATTTCTCATAGTCAAAAGTTGCCTTATCTTCAAGGAACAAGAAAATAGGTTCATTACTCAAAGAAAGACAAGGAGATGTCATCACATGCTAGGATTTTTTGAGTGTTTTGTTTGGGCTTTATAAGTGGCCACTTACTGAACTGAAAATTGCAACGGGTGTGGGGGGGAGGAGAACAGCACAGCAGCTTTTCCCATTACTATTTTGTTTTCTAATTAATCCTGTCCATTCAGGCTTTATCTGCTTTGCTCGTGTGGCGTTTGTTTTTATAGCTTAAAAAAAGGGTAGAGGGGAGATGTGAATACCCTCCTCTGCTAATGCGTTTTGATTGCTTTCCCCCCACTGTTTGGAATGCTTTTAGAAACACCAAGGCTCTTAATTTTTCATGTGACACTGGTTTCCCACCGCTCTGCGTTATTCAACCTGGTAAACATTTTGCCTGAAGGATTACATTTACTTTGATGCACAAGGTGGCTGAGCTGAAAGTTCAAGGCTTTATGATTGCATTTGATGAAGACATAATTAAGAGAGGCTAATTTGTGTGTGTGTGCTTAATAACTTTTGAATCGGCATCTGAGAAGTAAATGGTTCCTACAAGCCACTGCAAAACAATCATATGTTAGGCAAGTGCTTGGAGGAAAGGAATTCCCCATGACAGGGGTTACGTGGAAGTGCCTTTTAGCTTAGCTGGGTGGCTGAAATTAAACTTACTCCTGTGGCAGCTATGTTTATTGAAAATTAGCATGGGCTCTGCTGCCTGTGTTCCCTAAGTGGCTAAGGGTTTTTTCATGCTTGCTGATTCCTAAAGTCTGTCTGAATTTTCCATTTTTGCTATTAATGCAGCTGAATAATATCTGAATGTATTTTATTTGGCAAACGAGGCACTACGTGCGTAACTGTCCGTGGCCTCCATCCTTCCTGCTCAGCGGTTTCTTTTGGACCAGCACATTTCTCTTCTAGAAAAAGCAGCTTTGTCAGAATTCAACTTTGCAGTATGTGTCAGTCAGATGAAACTAGATTTTGAAAGAAAAATGGAGTTGCAATCTTGGAAAAGGATCAGCTTTTAGAGCTGCAAAGTCGAGGAACAGACCTGATCTTGACTTCAGTTATTTTCATGATTTGTCAATTAAAATGAAGAAAAGTGTGTTTAAAAATGCCTGTGAAATGAAATTTTTAGAAGAATTATTAGTTTGGAACAGAAACTACACTCCATGAACATTTGTCCTGGAACGGAAATTCCCAATATTAGCCAATATTGGTGATCCTGTAGCATAGTACCCATCTCATTGGTCTGCTACGCACTCATAAGTGAGTACCTGTAAGCACAATAAATGCTATTACTGTTTATTGCTAATTAGCATTAGTGGATTTGGGTCTCTCAGGAACCCGATTAGAGCAGAAATGGTAATATTCAGGCCTTCATGTTCCCATTTGTCTTTCAATGGGTTTTATTTCATTACCTTTGAAACTATTTAAGGAATGATTTCTAGCCCTCCCTTGGTAATTCCGTAATCCATCAATGCTGAAATATCTTGGGGAGTCCAGGTCTGGGGCTATTTTTCACCCTATAAATATTCCTTGGAGCTATTTAAAAGCCCTTGGAAAGTATAACAAAAAAAATGCCAGACACGGTAAGTATGCATGGCTTTAAATTACATAAACCCAAATTCTATGTCAGACTAATCCCATTTTGCATGTAGCGTCGTTCCCCCATCTACAGCCTTCCCTGGTCAAAATCCTCAGGACCAAGTGCATTACAAAGCTGAAATGTCTTAGTGTCTGAGGAGTGCTACCCCGTCGTTACTCTTGAATGTTTAATGAGGTATTTAGAGGTGAGATCGAAGCTATGCAGTGTACCTGCAATGGGCTCTATTCTAAACAGCTTGGATCGTGAGGGCACTTGTGATGGCCCAGTCTCCAACGTGCTGGGTAAGTATCTGTGGCTCCAGGTGGACTGTGATGGTCTGTTTTAAAAAGTTCCGTGTGGAAGCTTCCCAGCTCCCAGCCTGTGCTAGCCAGATTAAAGCTGGGACACATGCGTATGCATCCTATAGCCGCATCTTCCTACAGTGCTGCAGTCGTTCCCTTAGGAGTTGTGACGTTTCATCAGTGTGCTGCTGGGGGAAAGCTAGACTGAGAAAATTACTTTTGCACTTGAATCTGAAAGCGGTGCTGTTTCTGATCTGAGGGGGAAGACATTTGTACAGTTTGTTGACGAGTTTTGGAGTAATTACATTTTCAGACTGTTCAAACCTCCCTTGAGGTGTTGATTGTATGGTTGCTCCAATGTCATCTAAATGGCATAGCTGTAGAGATGACCATTTAGCTGATTTGAAAAGGATGCGCACAGAGCTGAAGTTTGGGCGTGAGATTTATTAAATAATTCTGTACTCTAGTTGTGTCTTCCACAAGGTGGCTGGAGCTGGCAGGTACGTCTCTGTGATGGTAATACCTCTGCTGGAAGGTGTATATCTTTCAGACCCAGAGACAGCATCTTGCCAAATGGATGCAGATTCCCTTTGCTCTGTCGATAGAGTCGATGAAGCAATGAGCGGAACAGCATGGAGGAGAGAGCATGCAGGGAGACCTGTGTTGCTCAGCAGGGAGCCTCGCTGGATGTCTTTCAGCAGAAACGTCTCTTTGTGTGAGTTAAAGGGACTTGACTAATCACTGCTCTTTAAAAAATGGGTTTGGTAGTATTTTGTAGGCAGTTCCATTTCGTGGACTCATTTTTCTCTTCTCTGTTATGGCTGGAGCTCCTGAGCTGGGTGACTCTTATAAGAATGCCTTTTTCCTCTTGGTTGTGCATAAGGAGAAGTTGTGAGGTGTCATCAGTGGTGTTGTCCCCCTGGGTGCTTGTCCACAGAAGGAAGTAAAAACCCAGAGCAGCCAAACGGCAGTTTCCCTGGGCTAGGCGGCAGCGCTTCCAAACCGTAACTTTTCTGCTTTCAGGTACAGTACTTCAGCTTCCAGACTGGAACTGGGAGCAGAAATTTTCATTTGAAAATAGAGATGCATACAGTTGTGCTTGTTTTTCTCCAAAACCGTGTATCACTGTCTGTCTTCTAACAGATCTATCATTTAACTTAAACTCTGTTTACTTTCTGCTCAATAGCCCTGAAATTCTCTTGCTTCCTATTCGCAGCTGCTATTGCCCATCTCCTTTCCTCTGTTAAGCGTTCTAAGACAGAAATACTTGTGGTCTGCTTTGGTGGTGAACAAGAAAATGAAAATTGTCTGAATTATGATCATCATCCCTTCCTTCTCCTTTCCGTAAGAAGCTGTATTTCCTCCCACATTAATGGCTTATGTACTTTTGAAATTCATGCAGTGGGACTGGTTACCTCAGGTATTTCTCTTAAAATTGTGAAACTGTTTCTACAGGAATGCAGAAAAGTCAACTGAAAAGTCTACAGGCACCGTAGATTTGAGTAAGAGGAAACCTATGGATAGTAGGAAGGGGGAGGAAGATGCTTGGCTTATTCAGACTGGAATCTTCCTCTATATCTTTTGTGGATTACTATTTTAAGCCTCTCTCAGATGTGTGTTAAATAGTTTGATAGGTAGAACATTCAAAATTCACTGATAAAGCTCCTAGAGAGGTGTCATCCTCCTGTGCAGACGGAAATTAGTGCTGATGCTTTACACAGTTTGAACTTTTCTTACTGCAAGCTACTGTCGCAGGTGATAAATGATCCTGCAAAACTTGAACTTTTGTGTAAGCATATTATCTGCCACCACCTTCTGGGGTCAAAGTTTCCCCAACGCATACTTCTTCTTTTACCTGCTAAACTTCAGCTTGAGTTTTAGGTTTTGGAGCTACGTGTTCTTTCAAACTCTGTCTTCTCATCCCCTTTCCCTCTGGATTAAGCAGCCACGCGTCAAACACAGGACTTTTACGTTGAACCGTGGAGAAAAAGGCAATAGGTTCTGTTCCAAAGGAAAGAGCACGTGTGTGAGTGGCTTTGCATCATGTTCCTGGTCCCTTCCCACTGTACAGTCCTCTGGCATGCCGGTGCAACAACCTCAGAGGACGTTTGAATCCAAGATGTTGAATATTAAAAAAAGTAATTGAATAGTATTAGAGTATTTCCAAACTGCGCAATGGTTCAGACTGTAAAGCACAGAAGATGATTGTGATCTGATAAACTGGTTTGGTAATAAACAACAAGGCCCTGAGAAGCGCTGACTGTGAATAGGGGGCATTTCACTAACGTCGGTCATCGCTAAGGTTACCTCAGAGTGCCTTTTCGTAAATACCTGTGTGTCACGAAACAATGTGTTACGTGGTGGCAACGGAAAGCTTGGCTACAGGGGCAAGTGTGGCTGTTAATTTTGTAATTGGAAGGTAGTGCAAAGAGCAGCAGAGAATGGAGGAGCTGGATCTGGTTTTGAGCTGGGCAGTGTGGTGACAGTGATGCGTTAATCCCCTCACAGCTCTCAGGTGCGTGATGGTGGGATACTTTTCTGCGTAGGACATGTGTAGGACATTACTGGAATGGGCTATCTTGCCAGATATTTGTGCCTTCCTCCTTCCTCCTGATCCGGTGATACAATGCGAAGCCCAGACGCTCCTGTCAGTAGGGATGATGAAGTATCTCTCTCACTTGACCACCTGGACACGTGCTAAGTAAATCTTGCTGGTATTAACAAGGCTTTTAGGGGTGTTAGGCCAAGCTAACTCTTACAATCTGTCATTGCACTTTTAAATCTTCATCAGAACTAGAGCACTGAGTCTTCCCAGAACTGTATTAATTGGATTTCATGCTACTGGGAAAGTGTGTGGTTTGCGTCTTGCATAGCAATTACAGGCACAGCCACTGAAGATTTTAGTACTCCTTGTTTTAATTCCTCCAGAACTGCCATTCCTCTCGACTTTTAATAACCACCAGCTACATGCCTTTGTGAATCAATGATTTGAAGGAGTAAACAAAACTGGACTAGCTTTTCAGCTAATGCAAATCAGCTAAGTTTTTGGCTGACTCCATCAAAGTATATTTCTTTCTTTAACCTTTGGATGGTTTTCTTTCACGATGGAATGCCTGACACCATGGTGGCCTTAGGTCCATAAAACAAAGTAAGCATAACTTATGCATCTGAAAACTGTCATCTTTAATCTCAATTTCCAGAGTGCATTGCTGACCAAAACGCAATTTTAAAAGCTTTATTCCCCTTTTTTCAGTCGAAGAGGTCTAGTCAGAAAATAGTGGAGAACAAAACCATTTTTCAGCCCAGACGAAGTGCATAAAAATTATAAATTGATTTTATAGCGCTTGTTGAACTTGCTTGTTCAATAATAAATTATTCCAGTTATAATGTAACCAATGCATTCCTTGTAACTACCTACTCTCTGAACAGTGACAGCCTACAACTTGTATTAATATAAACCATATTGAGCAATCAGTAGAGCATATGCGGTGTTTCAATGCAACATCAGCACTGAAATCATGATAAAATACTTCAGGGTGCCAGGCTGGTCTATGGCAGGGAGCTGGTAATTTGGTCTGGTCTTCAGAAATGTTCTTCAGGAGCTACAGTAGAGTTAATCGGGGGAAAAAAGGTTGACTGCCAATAAGGGGCTGAGTGGCAGTTTATTTGTCTGTTCAAATCAAGTATCAGATGCCAATTAAAAAGGTCTCCTGCAGTCACTAATTAAGAAGCACTGAGGGATTGATTAGCCATTTACCAATGACTGTCAGTACAAATGCATTTGTTCTATTATCCCAGCGTGTACTTCAGGGAATCAGCTAGCTCCTATTAACGAATTTGAGCCTGTTCACGTGATAAGCATGAGAGTTTGGCATTTAATTTGTTTAAATATGTAAACCAATCATTTTATTGACTGGCCTATGTTCTTCAGTCATGGATATGCTTTCTGTTGCTTTAAAGGAATTTGTCTTCTGAAATGATTCTCCATAAGGAGAGTAGCCATCTCAGGAAATGGGTAAGGGTCAAATTATTGTACGGTCCGCTAGTATGCTACCAGCACTCTGGGCTTCCCGCTCCGTTTCTGGGCAATGACCCAGAAAGGAGAAGATGCAAATGCGGGACTGGTAATGAAAAACATTGTTTTGAAAGGCACAAGTTGAAGATCTGCGTTGCGGTTCCATATTGGGGGCTCTAGCCCAAATTTAGAAGGATATTGGGCAGTTGGCCGTGCCCTGGCCTTGGCAGCACCCCCGCTGCAAAGTGCTGGAAATCCTGAGAACCCCAAAGACTGCGCTGGGATTTTCAGTGCCTCCATTTCCTTCACAAGCGTTTAGATGATAACTGCATTTTGAAAGAGAAAAGTAGTTTTCCCACTGTTTATCTTGAAAGTAATCCTTTATTTTTTTTTTTATTTTTATTTTTCCATTTGAAGAAAACACTTTTCTGTGTCAGAATTTCCCACATCATGATAATGAGCGTTTGGCCAATATTCTTGCCTCATGCTGTTAAGTTTCTCTAATGAAAGACAGCTGAAGCTATAAATGCAACTTCTGCAAGAGGTGCTGGGGTAGCGAGTGAGCTCTGAGAGAGTCGCCTGTGTAGCCTTCCATGTCTGGCGCTTAGAGCTGGTGAGCCAGTAAATCTCTTAGGAAATATGCGTGAGAGACCAGCTGCGGCCAAGATTCAGTCTTGCTGCGATAGTGTCAGTAATTTTGATTCTACTGAAACCTTCAGTAACGCTTTTTCTCTGACTTCAGTGGGAGCCATTTGATGTAACTTGGAAAGGGAAGAAATGCAGCACAGGTGGAATATACTGTTTTTATTTTCAGAATTCAGCGTCTGTTTGATATTAAAAAGCAAATAAACAAGAAAGCAAAAATTTTCTTACATGCCATGAGGCCTGTTCAGCATGCTGCTATTTGATGCCTATTTCGGACTTTATCCCAGTTTTAGTCCCATATGAAAGCCTCCCCTGGTTCTGATTTAATGTTTGCAGAAATTACATTTGGAATGAGATACAGTAGGAAGAAATATATCTAAAAAATTTGACGGTTGAAAGAAATACCTTTAATCTCTCCTGTTATTAGAACTAAAGGGGCTTTCAGAGAATAATAAAGCTGTCACACGAAGCCCCCTAATTCTCTTTCTTTTACTAATTTCTTCTCCTGCTTTTTATTTGCTTCTTTTATTCTGATATTCATTTTCTGGTTCTGTTTTCTTCTGCAGTTTTAGCCTTGTTTCCTCCAGTTCAACACTCTGCATTTAGTGCTCTTTTTCCCCACTTCTCCCTCTTCCTTTTTAAAGTCTCATGAATTTTTTCCCCCCTCTTCTCTCCCTCCTCCCTTTTTAAGCCTTTTTTTCTGCTTCATATTCTGTTCAAGAACTCAGTCCTCTGCTGTCAGGTCTCTGTTTCTATCAGTGTGGTCACGGAGGACGATCCATGGTGAGTTGTAGGATGGCTGCGCCCGCTTTTCCGAGGGCTCCCTGCCTGAGACCGCTGCTGTTCTTGCATGCCCACAGCAGCTTGACTGATATTATCCAAGATGCTTTGCCTGCACACACCACTCTGAGACAGCTGTGTGGCAAGAAATGTACCAGTTACTAAGTAATTTGGGAGCGCATAGGAATATAGTTAGCTAATATTTTTGCTCGGTTAACTAGTTGCACTGTTCTCCTTTTACTTTGGAAGGAACTCAATGCAGTTACATTTTATTACTGGCATTGCTTAGTATGTTAAGAAGCTGCTGTAAGGGCAATTGTAGAAGAGGAGGTCATCCAGATGGCTCATTAGAATCAGAAACGTCAGAGGAGGCAGTCAAATTGAGACTCGTCTGATGATATGTACCTTAATCCTGCTCTTGTGACTAAACTAAAAGAAACTCAGGAATAGTGTAATATTTCTTCTGATATCTGCAATGGAATAGGTTATGCGTATAAATAAACCTTTCAAGACTAAATTGTTGCTAATCATCAGGTGGTTTTTTTCACGGCACAACTATGCCACCATCTATGTGCCTCCTGGCCCCGTGGGCTCTCTGTAGTACGTACATATGTACTTTGAGACACCCTTGCTGTAGAGAGTTTGTAATTGAAGTAGACAAGATGGATGGATGGTCTGATCTAACACCGGTCAAGGCCAATGAAAATCTTGAATATTGAATGGGACTGAGGGGGGGTGTTCAAAGGCCTTTCCCAGGATGATGCTTGACGGCCTGTGCAGAAGCCTAATAAGAAACCTGAAGCAGTGAGATCTGGCTATTGAGTCAACCAGAAAAAGAACTCATTTACCTATTTCAGATATAGTTGTCGGACACCATTAAGTGGATTTGATAAGCAAAAATGAACTGAGTATAGTGGGATTACAAATAAAAGATTTGGATTAAATTTAAGATGCAGTCCTATTGTGAGGATTTGGTGGCCCTAAATACATATAGTGCCTGAAATGACTCTTATGATTGCAATGCTTTTATTCGCTTTGTATAATAGAGTAAAATGCCATAACAAATGCTTTTTGATGGCCGTGATCCTTTATAGTCACAGAAATTTCACCTGCAGTTGTAAAAATATAAAGAATAACAATAATTCACAAAATTGGATAAGCTGTAGTACTGCAGAGGTCAGCCAATAAAAAAAGAAGGCATGTGGTGTCTATATGTCTCTGATGATAGATACAATCCATTCTTAGGTACCATTTTATTTCTGTCTCATATAAAGCCCAGGAACTGAGAAAATAGCAATTTTTTTCTTTCCAGTAACACAACTGAAGCAAATCTGTTTTCCTTCAGTTGGGGAGAGAGAGGAAGCTTTTACGTCTGTGCTAGAATGACAGGGTAGTGCTCTCTGGCCCGTGTTATGTGGTAGATTACGTTAATAGTTCTTTCTGGCTTTAAAACTGGAAAAAGTTTTTATCTGTTGCAATATCTCGATGTTGCATGTTGAATTTTGAGTATGAAGAGTATGATATAGGATGAAGGTAAGAAAAAGGTCCTGGGTGGCCTTCTGGGTCTTCCAGTCCTGTCCCTCACTGCCATATACAGCTATGTCTGTCCAGGGGACCAAGAGGGATAACGCTCATCCTCACACATGAGCACCCCTGGAATGACGGATAATTGATGGATAATCTATCGGCTTCCATTTTCCATTTAAATCAGGGTTGCTTCTGTCCAGAAACAGTTGCTTTTGTAAACTAATTACTGAGTTCTGCATGATTAATGTTTACCAGAACAACTATTGTGGGCATTTAAATGTTTTTAGATCTCTTTCCTGGGTCTTGACTTGTAAATTTGTACTCAGACTCTGCCTGAATTAGGCATCTCTGAATCTGCTTGTCTCTGAAACGGGTAAAATAATAGTTCATTGCCTCATTTTAAAGATTGCTTAGAGAATTCAGGATTCTGATGAATCAGCCTAATTGTTTATAAAGATAAAAACTCTTTATGCAGATAAAATAGTAGGTTTTTGGCAGCGCTTCGTTCTTCAAAGAAGAAAAAAGAACCAGACCAAAACCCCAGTTATTACTGAGGATGAAGTGCAATTAATTGTATGCTAGGATAAGCTGCTCATTCGCTTGAATTGTGAGACAGATGATTTTTCATGATGCAAAATCTCATCTAATTTTCATATTGGTGTTTTTTTCATGGCAGTAAATATGGAAATAGGGGCAATGCAGATCTGTCCTTGGCACCAGATGTACCTAAGCGATCTTTCAGATTTGGTCTATATAGGGAATTATGTCCAAGCATGAAGATACAAGCAACCCTGGTAATGGACGTCAGGTAAGAGGATGCATACCAGATAGCTCAAGTGTTCAACCATCTCTCAAAGTGGACTGCCCTCTCTGTGCTGGCATCGCTTGCACAGGAAGGATTATGCTCTTTCCATTCTGTTTCCAAAAACTAAATAAGATCTCATTAGAAATTCTGCTCTGCGTTGGAGCGGGGGGAAGAACAGAGCAAGCGGAGAAAAGAAAAAAGAGAAGGATTCATTCCTTTGAACTTGTGGAGATAAGAACATGCTTTAATGAGGAATGAGTAGCATACTTCAGAAGGAAGCCACAGCCCTGTAATTGGCATTGAGAAATATACTGTAATATCAGATAGTACTATCGGGGACAGTACATCTGAAAACGATGCAAAGAAGAACCAAGGTCATGTATTTTGTAAACAGATTTTTGCATCTAGATGTACTGCAATCTGCCACATGTTCCAAAATACAGATAATGGGTTTATAATCTATACATGTGGATGCTTTGGTGCTAATCTCTATCTGAAGAAGAATCTGAATTGGATAAATGACTCTGAAACAGTAAACAAGTAGGCAATGGACTATTTCTGTAACCTGGCGTAACAGATTTTTTTATGAGACTGGACTTTGTTTTTAAATCTCTGATAGGCTTTTTTCCCCTAAATTTAGTTTCAAAGGTAACTTTGTTTTAGGCGGGTGTCTAAAATATTTGCTGTCAATCCCTTAAAATCTATTTAGACTATCCTTAGGTAGGAAACCAAACAGAGAAAATTGTTTATGCAGTAAGTCCATAAGAGGGTGAGTCTGAGTGAGTGAAATCCATGTAACGTTTGCCTTCAATATTAATGTATTAATTGTCATTAAATGTAAGATAAACATTGTTCAGTCTTGTCTCTTTTCTCTTCTGCCATTACAATAAAGTTGCCATGAAGCAAAAGCTAAAATACCGAATGTGAAAGCAGGTTTTGTAAACCTTAATGCCCTGAGGATGATCAGATCTCAGGTGGTTTCATAGAAATAGGTCACAGCAGTAGGAAGAACAAAGGCTGTATCGCTCGTGACTCACCTCGCCTCCCTACGCTGCCTGCCAGTCACAGCTCACAGCCTCAGATCGCTCCCACCAGTATGTCCTTCACCAGAAGGCAGCTGTAATAGGAGAAGACAGCCCAGGCCAGAAACATGCATCCGACTGCACGTGTGTACAAAATCTGAACCTAGCTGTGGCTCCGAGCGCTGCCGGTGTTACGGTGCGGTAGGCAGAGGGAGGTGGGTAGCCTCGGTGTCTACGTGATGTTGAAATCCAGACTGATAATTTGGGACCGTCTTTATCTAGCGGCCACACCTCAGCATTTGGAAGGTCACTGTCCTGACTAAATGGCGTGGCTGTCCGGAGGGCCTTTGCAGTAGAGTATTGTTGAAATTCAAAGTGGCGGCTGCTGATCGCTCACCTGAGGGGCCAAACTCACCTGAGCTGCCGCGACTCTTAGAAAATGCGATTTGATGTAGCCAGATATTCTGAAGTGACCATCTGCTTTAGGGTAGGTGTTACTGTGACTCCTCAAATCGAATCGCTCCCGTGATCATTAGTGAAGGGGATGGGTTAGTTCTCTTTGTACACTTACTGGTGGTATTTTCTCAGATATAAATATCAGTCCCCCTTCAGATATCTGCTGGCTCCCATTTATCAAAGTGACAGCCAGCCAGCAAGTAAGCAAGCAAACCTCTCGAAACGTATGATAAAATTAGCTGCAATCGATACTCCATTCAAAGTAATATGATTAAGCCTACAAGTTTAGGTTTAATTTCATCTTGCAGGCTGCAGATGACACTGTTTCAGAAGGACCCGATTTTTGCAATAGCCAGAAGAAGATAAGCACAGATCAATTTACAGTTCTTGTTGGCCAACTACACTTACCAGGAAAAAAAAAAAAAGGTTAGGGAAAATATTGCTGACATGTCTGTTGCAGGGAGACAGTTATAAGCTATCACAGACTTCAGGACAAAATAGCAAAAGTTTTATTACACAGTTTTTTTCACGACTCCAAATGGTGATGAATGCTGAGCTAAACCAATTTCAGATTTGTGTTACTACCGGTGTACATCGAATTTAGTGAGGCAGAATGCAATTTGGTATTTATAATTGGAATTATCACTTATAGGTGAATATAGCATACTGATTTATCTTACTACCAGTTGAGTGAAGAACTTGGGCAAGTATCTAAATGTCAAGTATTTGAGGTAGTATAAGGACATTAGAGTGACTAATTGGTTGAGAGTTAGAGTGGCTAAAAGTAAAAGAATTTTCCAGAGTTTGAGTCTATCTGATAGCTGTGTAGTTTGTTCTGTTTTAGTGTTGTTTTTTTCCTGATAGCTGCCCTCGGGTCACTGAGATGTCTGCATAGTGTCACTGGTTCATTGCCCAAAATACTATTAAACCTCAAAAATTTAGTATAGGGCATTATACCATTGATGTCAGTTTTTGCATCATTAAGATGCATTTGAAGACAGTCTTGAATAAGAGAACAGGGTGCCACTAGCGATGCTGATACTTATTTTCGGCATGTAAGACCCCCGTCCTGCTGCTTGTGCGCTCTCCCGCCGTTGCGCACGTGGGCCACTTCTTCCTTTAGCACTCTTGTCTGTGATTCATCCAGCCTGGAGCGATCGAGCTCTGGTGCTGCCTTGTCATTGTCACCCACCCTTGTAATGCTGTAATGCAATGTCAATGAAGCCATAAATCAAGTCTGCTCTGAAACAGATACTTTTAGAAAGCTAAGCATCCTAAAAGTTCTGCAGAATGCACAATCCAGGCACCAGGCTGATCAACTCTTTCCAAGCTGATACAGGCAAGATGTTTGCTATTGTAAGGGGGGGGGTGTGGGGGGGTGGATGCCGGCAGAAAGTTCTCTGCGAAGATACGTTCTTTGGGGAATTTGTTCTGCTTCTCCGTTTGATCTGTTACCCTGCCTGCAAGACCCTTTCCTTTTGGCTCTTTGATTGAGGTCCCGCGGTGGGCGTCGGGTGAGGTGTTCATGTCCTGTGTGGAAGAGGGATTGGCAGCGATTGTGCAAGGGGGTAACGCAGAGGGTTTGAGAGTAAGGGTTTTGGCAGCTTCTGCTAGCGGCAAATCCTGAGCATATGATAACACTTACAAAGGAATTGTCAGGAGTCAGTGCCATATTAAAGGAAGCCTGAACTAATCTGTCAGTCTGGGCTGTGAGAGAGACTGGTTTGCAGTGGTGTGTGCGCACACACGCGGTGTGCTTGTGTGTGTCTAAATAAAACCTGGCCTCTGATTCCTGTAATCCTTTCCTAGTGGAAAAAAATGTCATGGTCTCATATGGATTTTTGGTCAGTTCAGAAGAAGAGTTGTGTCTTAGCATATTTTCAGTCAATTGGTGCTAGAAATATGCATCTGACCGTGCTCTTGTGTACGGCCTTTAGGTAGTACGTGTCAAAAGGCAGCTACCCCAAAGGCTTTAGCTCTACCTAGCTGGTAACACAGGTTCTGCTTTCCTGCTATCTTGCACACACTGACTGTGCTTTTGTCTGAGAAGTGATCATGTTTTCATTATGGGTCACTTGGAAATGTTTTCTTCCTAACAAGTTTCTCGTGTTCAAATTACCGTCTATCCCAGAGCCCAGTGAAGCAGCTGCCTTTTGGGCAAATCCTCTGAAGGCACAGTTCTCATCAGACTCTTTCATGTGTCCAACTAGGTTAAAATAATCAGATCTGCTGATGTGTGCTGCCGTCAGCAACTGTATTGGCTCGGGCACATCAGTGCACAGAGTGGCTAATTAAAAAAAACTAAGATGATCTCTGTTTGCCCTGAGCCAGGTTAAATTGTAAGTAAACTTGCAAACAGCAAGTCCTCTTGCTGGACTGCTCCTGACACTCGAGGAGCCGATGCTGGGGGTGACTGTCACATTTCTTATGCAGTTGGAAATACAGTCCTCTCAGGATGACAGAGCTGGAATTACAGCCCTGTTTCCGTCAAGCCTTGTAGAGATGTGCTGTGGTTAAGGCTGCCAGTAGCCTTGAAATTGTGTCTTGCTTTAGCTGATCTCTCAAAGCAGTTATTTCTGTTGAAACACACATCAGATTTGGGAGGTTTGTATTCCGCACTTTAGAGTCAGTGCTTGGAAAGAACTGTCATTCTTAATTAAGGCAGTGCTTGCTTCCTGGCCCTTTGCTGGTGTGTTTGTCAGGTATGAGTTTGCTGTGCAGAAAGACTTTAAGTGTGTTTAACTTCATGTTCTGCAGCTTGACTTCAAAGGATTTGCCCATATCTCAGAACTACAAACACCTTCCTCTTCAGCGTCAGGACGACCCGGTTCCTTTGCTCAGAGAAGCGAAATGAATGGTGCTTGGAGATGGCTCTGACACCAGCCATCATCTGTGCTTCGGCTACCTCACTTGCAAGACGAGGGAATGCGCGCTCACCTAGTCTCTACCATGTGTAGGCACTGGAGGTTGATGTGTACTGCACATCACTGTAAGGACCGCACAGATGGTAACGGTGAGAATCCATCTGACTGTACAGCCTGGTAAAAAATGTTACAAAGGTGGATTAAAGACTAAAGGTTCCTTAGCTGTAGCTGAACAATGGTCAGAAAAATGGAAGGTGGCCCAGCATTCACGTGTTCCCTGAGAGCTTGTTCCTCCGGAATGTGGCTTTCCAAATGCCACCGGAAAGCTGATGATGACTTCATCTGAAATATTGTAAATGGCAAAGTATTCCACAAATGAACTCATCATCTTAAAAATCAATAGCATTTAAGATGTGTGTTCCAAACAGTGACAGCACTAATCTGAAAGTGTTCCCTGATTCAGCAGCTGAATGGAAATAACCATTAGAGAACAGGATGCTTCCTACTGTTCCACCCACGCCTTTCTCTTTTTCGGAAGCAATTCGTGTTCCTTCACAGCTGGCAATGGCAATGAACTCCTCTGTGTCTATGAAGTCCTGAGGCATGAGGAGAAATACTGAGATAAAGAATCGGGAGCAACGTGACTGTGACAGAAGACTACCAGTCAAGACAGGCAACCAGCTTAGCTTCGGTGCTGGGCAGGCAGGATTCGCTTGTTCTTGAGGAGAATATGGTTAAAGGTGGGGTTTGGGGCTTACAGGCTTTGATTTGAGCTACATTTTGTTTCTGGAGTTGGACAATGCTCGGGTTTAGGACTGGGAAGAGTTATTGGATGGGAGCTATAATTAGGGTAGAGGGCAGAAAGTGCCAAAGAAACCCAAATGCATCCATCTTATTTGATGTAGCCCCTGATAGAGCAGGGTCGCAGGGGCTGTCAGGTCTGTCTGGGCAGATTTTGACCTGGGGCTACAAGGTGTTGCTGACATTGGCCTGGGGTTTGGACTGCCAGGGCAATGGAAATGGAAAGGTTAGGAGAAAGCAATGGGGACTTCATCTAGGACAAGGTTTAGACAGGGGGTTCAGCACACCGAAATAGATGGAAGCTCAGTGGACATGGGGTAGGAGCATCTAGTCTGATAATCTGTATTTCTTATTGAGTTTTGAAGGAGCATTTAGGCTGCACTAGACTAGTTGATATTTGCTGGTGTTTTCTTCCTCTGTTAAGTATGAGACTGAAAATATCTGGGTCTTTGTTAAAACTAATCACTCATGTAGAAATCAATAAAACAAATTTTCGCAAGGGCTGCAGCAATTCAGCTCTCCAGAACAAAGGAGGTGGTCAGTCACAGAAGAGCATCTCCATATCACAGAGACCTTTATTTCAACTGCGTGACTTGCTTTTGACCGTAAGCTGTGTTTGTGGGCATGGCTTCCGTTTCTCCGTTTCTTCCCTTCCAGACCGATGGGCACTGCTGCCAGCCACGGGGTGCGGTTGCGCTCCACCGCACCAAGCTTTATGGCCCACTCATAAAAGTAGATTTAACGGTAGCAGAGGCCTAAATGCTACGGCATTATCGCAAAGCAATCCAGGCTCCAGAGTCACTGCTTCAACAGCCTCCTAAGAAGTTTGGCTAGAGAGCAACCTGCAAGCCACCAGGGTAAATGCCGAATGCCTCCAAATCTGGCTCAGTCTCAGATGTAGTTTAACACTGATTTCGGCTGGGTGAAATTCTCTGCAGGGATCTGCAGCATGCAGAACCTCCGTTCAGGCTTTCTTATGCTGCATCAGCTTCGTTTATCTGGAGGGAACTTGTGTGCTTGGTCCTTTATGCGTTAGTTGATTCTTTGCTGACCCCGATGCTCCCCCATTACTCCCAGCAGTCGGCTTCAGGAACAAAAGGAAGTTTCATTATTGCGGTTCAACTGCAGCCAGGGAGAAAGATGGGCTACAGATTCAGGGAAGAGCAGACAGAGAAAGTGAGTGTGCATGTTAAATTCTTCCTTAAAACACAATAGAATAAAAAAGCTGAGGAGAAAAGAAAAACCTCCAGGCAGAAGGAAGATCTTTAACCACTAGAAATCATTCCTGTAGTAATCTCCGTCATAAAAAAATCTGTCTCTAAATTCTGATCTCCTCTTCCTCCTTCATTTTTTAAAGCAGGTTGTCCATGCAAAACTATTGTATCTCACCTGCTCTGCCAAGAGGCCCCAAGTGAAAAATGACCCAGGGACAGACACAACATTAGAACAAAATAAACCAACAAATTCTGTGGGGAGCAGAGACTTCTACCTCTTGTATACAACCCTCTTTTGTACTCCTGCCACGCAGGTCCACAGCTCTTTATCTCCTGGACAGTGTAGTGGAGATATAATATTCTTCAATTTCTAGGAAAAAAACCCTTTATTCCATAATGTCTATTACAGGGAAGAAATGTCTTTGTCCCTGTTGTATAAGAGAAGACATTTGGGAAGTCGCTGCTTTTACCTGCAGTGGGACTGAAGTGCTGCCGAGGCTTTGATGAGCTATGTCTACACAATTTCACTGCAGAGTTTTGTTTCCTGATTTCCCTGTGCCGGTTTGCTGTGTCCCAGTTGTGCTTAGAAGATCTGTTTGTTCTCAGCAAGACTGCCCCAGGCGTTCTTTCCCACGTGATTCCAGTGCAGCCTCTGAAAATGCGTCGGAGGACGGGCTACAGATCCTGTCTCCGAGAGAGGTTTGGTAGTAAAGGGCTGGTACGCATCCAGTGAACGCTTCTATGAAACGTTTCCTTTCTCCCCTGGCAGGGTCCCGCTCTGAGGCTGGCAGCGGCACGTTCCTGAAAAGCTGTCCCAAGGTGTGGGTTTGCTGCACTTCGAATGCAGGAATCTGCCGACTGGACCCACGGGTGAGGGCTTAGCAGTCGGTAACCAACTCCTTGCCAGCCCCACAGCGCAGTCCCTTCAATTGGTTTGGATACGGAGACGGATGTAACAAGGTTCATCAGCTGCTGTTTTTTTCTCTCTATAGGCTGTAAGTGCTTTAAGAGGCTGTTTGTCCATCCGCCTGTGCGGCACTGAGCACACTGTTCCTTCACCTTAGCAGAGGTGCCGGTGCCAGCGGCAGTAACCTCCAGACTGGTCAGGGGGCCGTGTGCTGGAACCGAGCTCTCCAAAAGCCAAGAACCTGGAGGACGTTTTGGGACTCTGCTTTTCTAACCATCAGCCAGTTCTTCCTTGTCCTGGGTAATGACAACCCTTGATACATACAATTCCTTTAGGCAGTTCGATATCGTTCAGAAGCATTGTGTGCGGGTGAATGAACTTTGCTTTTGATGCTGCTTGGCCTGGTGCTGCAGTGCGCTCTAGCCCAGATGAGGTATTAGCGGTCGGTTTTATAAGGGAAAGTCAGTGCCCTTTATGTAGTGATGGACTATCCCAGTACGCTATTATTTTCCTTTTGCCTCAAGCTGACACTGTATGTTAGCTGGGTCATACTGAGCACATACCTTTATTTTGTAGTACTTCAGTGTTAAAAATGTACCAAGTAGGTTTGCCTTTTCCAAGTGCCAGGTGTATTTAGATGCCTTTTGAACCACGTGCGTTACCCGGTCAGCAAACAGCATGGCAGGGTCCGTAAAAACAAACCTGTTCTGAGTTCAAAGCAGAGCATCTACGTTTGACCCAGGGCACATGATTCAGCACGAAACCTAGCTGAGTTTGCTTTATGTTCAGCTAAGTATTGCTGTGAAACACTGACACATTTGTGTTGGTCTCTATAGTACTCTAGTGCAACGTCTGAATCACCTACTAGAGGAAAACTCTTTTTTTGTCTTTAATTAATGGGCAAGCACGTGAAACACCCTGGGAGATGGAACTGCATCTCTGTCCCAGCTGCATCCCTCCGACTCTAGCCTCGTTTCGCAGGGCACAAGCCATTTACAGGCCAGGGCTTGTATAAGCCAGCAAGCCGTCTCCCCGCTTGAGAGCCAGCTTCTCGCAAACGTCCTGCATTTGGGAAAGGATTACAAAAGGCAAGCGAAAGCTTGCAGAGTGGGTTAGGCAGCGTCCTGCCTGGAGGTACCGGTCGAAGGGATGCCCCAAAGGCGACGGCTGATGGGATCCCGCCCCAGGGCCTTCCAGGGAGTGGGGATAACCTGACGCTGCCTGCGGAGGCTCCGTGCACACCTCCTTTGGGGAAATATCTTTCATTCCAGAGGCAGCTATGCTTAAGGCTAATAAGTCTTCTTTTCCTCTTAATGCTGGAAATTTACAGTAAAAATGAAATCTTGTGAACCCGTTCTGCAGTCAGCCCCGGCTTCCCGGGAGCGCGGAGGCACAGAATTGAAACTGCCTGAACCAAATGAGACAGCGGGAGCCCTGAGAGCAGGAAAAGGCATTTAAAGCTCTTCTGCTCATATCTTTTACTGCTGAACTTGCTGTGGGGGTAGATGTTAATTTAATGAGTACTCATTAAATGGTCTTACAGTAGCTCAGATAGGTCCCAGCAGGTTCCTTGAACATGACACAGGATTTTGTTTTGTATTGTTTGAGCTTAATTAATTTTTCTGAGGGACAGTTCTAGTCCTAACAGAAAAAGGTATAAAAATAACATTGGACCAAACTTTCTGTAGAGAACACATGCTTATCCCCATCTAAGCCCCTGGTATTTTTAGGGTAATATTTAAAATATAGTTCAGCTTTCAGTATTTTTCCCCCCTGAAACATTCTAATTAAATTATTTTTGAAATGCTAAAAACAATAGCCTTAAACAAAGAAAAATAATGTTAAGTAAAAGCAGCATGTATGACCTAAATCAATGTGAAGTTAACCAGGATTTATTTGGGAGTTTTGCCTGGAAAACAACGAACACATTCGTCTTGGGATCCACCTGAAACAGTTTTCCACCGTATTTTTCAGATTTCCCACAGATGCAGAAGATCAGTTGTTCACACACCACTATTATTAGTGTGAGCTGGGAGAGATTAATGCCACCTGAGATGTACAGTTACAAGTGAAGTGTGAGACCTCTAGCAGCAGCAATTAAAAACAAAAAATAGGCTGTTCATCTGAAATGGAAGCCCAGCAGAAAGGGGGGGAGTGTGTGGGAAATGTAGATTTCAGACGCCGAAACTGCATGAGAGTGGTCACAGATGATGTTTTTCAAGGCTGTTCCTAAACACAAATTACTGAGATTATCAGCGAAGCCATCTTGTGTTAGCAGTAATTGAGGACTAATTAGTAGCAAGGATGATTGCTTATACCTCATTCAAGTCCTTTAGCGATCCAATCTCAGTAAATATGAATAATAAGCAGTAAGGTATTTACCGTTGTCAGGGTTCGAAGGCAGTCGGTGCCCTGCAGAGGGAGGTCCCTCTCCGGGATGCGGCTGTGTGCTCCAGCACGCGCAGCACGGGGACGGTCCAGCACCCCTCGCTCACGCCAGGAGAAATGCAGGTGTGAGGCGTGAATTTTACTAAAACGGACAAGTCCTCAAAACAGCCGTCAGGTCCCTTTCCCAGATGCTGTGGCTGACTTCGCCTCTTCCAGTCCTGGCCGTGCGTTATCCTCCGGGCTCCAAATCCTCCTCTGTTAGCAGGAGTAGAGCAAAATGCCCCCAGGTCCTCCAGCGCTCTTTTTTGGTCCTGCTGTTTTCCGTATCATTGAATGAGAAAGCTCAGATCAGGCACAGAGCGAATGAGCAGGATGCTCAACAGCTAATTTTGTGTTTTAAAAGATATTTTTTCCCCCCCTTATTTGGACTAACAGCTTATCAGCGTGAGTCAGGCCTGAAGAAATGAAACACCGTGTTACATGGGTTTACATATAAATTAGCTCACATTTTCTCAGACACACACTGGACGTTTTCCATTAGTTTAGCAGAATTTTTCCAGTGATTGGGGTTTTGAAGGCCAATGCAGCCTCTGCCGTGAGAATATTTGCTGATGTTAGAATTCAGTTTTTATTGGAAATGAGGTGTGGTCTGAAGGTTTATTAATAGCTGAACCGATGTGCAGCCGGCAGGTGAAATCGAAAGCAGCATTATTGAAACCAACTCAGAACTCCGTGGTACCTTCATTTTAGGGAAATATGGAAACAATTTCAGTTCCCTCTGATAAATAAATAATGTGTCAGGTTTGCAAATGAAATTTAAAGGAAACTTTGGGTTTCCAGGCTTCTGAGACAGTCCAGGCGAATCCACCCGAGGTGGACTTCAGCTAACCAACTGTGGGGAGGAACATCTTAAATCATTTGTCTGTAGTGATGAATTTTGAATGAACTGAGGTTTCTGATGGGCAGAGTATATGAAGATATTTACTCGGAAGCAGTTCAGTAAGTAAGGACTATGATGAGCTTATTCTATGGATGTGGACATTCTGTATTGTGAATCATTTCTAAAACGCCTTATGCTGTAATATAAAATATGGTAACGGCTGAGTGTAAACTGCCTACAAGGGCCATCGCTCAGTGCTTTGACCTTAGCGTGGGCATGAGTAGCCTGGTTTACTGTGATTGATGCCAAAGGTATCCCAGAGTTACAGCACAACCGTAGCTGGGCAGAGGGGAAACTGCGGGGGAGAGGGGCAGCTGGGACCTTGGTGGGGATGCTTGGCGAGTCCCGGTCCGAGAGGCGTAATCGCTCAGTGTTTATTGGGTGAAGAACAAGGCCGTCTCCAGAAAGGGGCAAGGAGACCCCCAGAAATAAGAGCAAGAGTGTTTCTTGGGGTTTTTTTTGTTTGTTTGTTTTTTATCACAGGCCTATTCAAAATACAAACTGGGGAGGGGCTTACTTACCTGAGAACGTGTACAGTACTTAATATAATACTCCAGAAACCACAGGCTTATTCAATGATGCTGTAAAATGTAGTTCATAGCTAACTTCCTTGGCTCTGTGTTAATCCCCAAAACAATGCCTGCTGGAAGCTGTGGGGCTTTATTTTATTTATTTATTATTTTTTCCTGTAAGAACCCCGGACAATGAGTGCTCTTGATGTTGTGTTTGAAAAGCTCCTAATGCCTGGTTTTGGTTTATTTGTTTTATATTTTTTGTTTTTTTTAACTGAAAGCTTAGTGCTTTTCCCAGTTGCGGAGAGGAGGACGTTTGGTTACCTTGTTTTATCGAGCAATTGTATCCCCATGAACAGTTGGTTTGAGTTATCTGCTTCCAACACTTCCAGAATGGAACTGGAATCTGCTAAAATTGAAGGAGATCTAATGCAAGCAGACAAGCGATAGTAGGAATTTAGTGCAACAATGTTAAAATAAATGAATGAAGCATTGGTAATGAACTCTTAACTTGTGGACACACAACAGTTCTCTGAATTGCAGATTGTTTTCATACTTCAATACTTTCTCCATTATGAAGCAATTAACTCTCATCTATTGTCTTCTAAGAACAAAAGCATTTGTTTCAAGCGTGGCATCTTCCTCTCGTCCCAAATATCTTTTTGCAGTTTCTTAGTGTGTTTTGGATGAGAGTCACGTTCTTCATAGTGTCAAAGGCACATGAATGGCTGATCTGAATTTTTGTGTGTTCAATTTCCTAGCGCACAAGTACAGTTGAGGGTAGAGTTCTTAATATTTTTTTTCCCAGTAAAATTAATATTTACTTCATTCAGAAGAAGCATCTGCAGAAAAATGCAAATGTCTACATCCTCACAAGATGGTGTAGATTTTAGCAAATTATTTTGTTTACCTTAAATTGTGATTTCCTCTAATCCTCATAGTAAATCTAGATTAGCAGCGTGATATGCATTATAAAGTTTATGCTGCATCTTCAGAACATTGGTTATATTTCATAGCTGAAAGTGCTTGACTTTGCTGTCTTATTTCAGCGTCTTTTATTTCCACCGCTTGCTCTTTGCGCTAATCAACAGCAATCAAAAGGGGGGAGGAAACACAGAACGGGCAAAAGGAAACAAGGTGCTGTAATTCAGTCCACGCTTGGAGAAACAAAAAGTTGACTGCTGCTTACTTTGATGGAAATGAAATATGATTTACATTTCTTAATACAACAGCAACAGCAACAAAAAGCCAACAACAAAAGGGTCATGAATTTGTTTTTAAGGTAAATTTGTATTGAATTGGAAGCGTGCCTTCAGTGTTGGGGGACAGGAATAAAACCTGATGTGCCACTTCCTAATTTAATACTTATTTGTTTGTGCTCAGCCGGTGTACTATTATGAATATTATTAGCCAGGGTGGGAGACAGGTAATTTTAAAAGAAAATAGAAATTGTTTTCCTTAGGGGTCTCCTGAAGCCCTTTCGTATTCTCAGAATGTAAAGGACATTATAGATACTGAGTATTTAAGATTGATAATTTTATAAAATGGAGTTTGGAGCATTAATTACTTGATAAAACTCTATCCTGTGTATTTTAGACTGTACAGGAGGTTAGACTGGGTAGCCCTAAAATCTAAAAGTGTGTTTCTGGTCCAGCTGAATTAATGGGCTCTTTTGTCATTGGCATAATAGGGGCACCAGTTCAACCAGTTAGTCTTTTACAACCAGTGTGCTCTCTAAACTTGAAAATGTGCACAAGGCTGTATACAGGTAGTCCATGCTCAAAGAATTTGTAATATTATATCAAAACTCATCAAACAATGGGGCAGTGCTTACTTTTTATTTGCACTTTGTTTTTAGTGACGATACATTCTTGGAGATTGCTTGCAACAGAATTTGAAGATGCAAATCCCCCGCTTAGATAAAAGAGAGGAAGGGGCAAAGAACCTTATGCTGTCTGCAAGGTGCAGCAAAATGTTGTCCTGAATGAAATCTGCAAGTTCTTGTAAAGGTTTTGTGGCAATAAATGCTTCACAGTTCAATAATCAGGCAAAAAATAGCAATTTTATGAATAATTTTAACGATGATAACTTCATTCTTAATTTATGTAGTAACTTACGCAGCGTGTAAACAGACCTTTGAATAGATTCTCTTGATCCTTGCACCAGACTCGGATTCCATAATTACAGAATTCCTTGGGCTTTTTTGTTTTCAGACCTCCTTTTCATCAGGGCACAAGCAAAGTTGTGGAATTTAAGCACATTGATTTAAATCCATCTTTTCTGCATTCCATCATTTTTTCAAATGTAGCTTGTTGATTTTTCCTTGTAAGGCTGAAAAAGGTCATACTTTCTTATCGCATTCTTTAAATCTCTCATTCACATGCAACTTTGGTTTTAAGAAGAAAGAACTGCTTCAAGAAAAAGTCATTGTGATCTTGACAAAGCAGAACAGTAATATTTGAAAGGCTATTTCAACGGATGTGCCAAACACACTTGTAGGTGTGGTTTAACCACCAGGTCATTCTGCTGTGTATTTTTGGGGTTTTGTTTTTGTTGGAGTTGTACGTTTAAATAATTCTGGAATGTGACAGAACTTAGCCTGCCCTTGGGAGATTTCTATTCCAAATTTCATTTGATCTGATTCAGAAATGGGATTTGATCTCACCTCTGCCACCTCCCAGGTCAGTGATCGCTGTTCTAGATGATGTAGTTATTTGCTCTACTTTTTGCCTTTGTTCATTGAAGTGGTTTTTGTTTTTTCCTCAAAAAGATGCAACTGTAAATCCCAAAATTTTACAGGATGAAAAATTTTATTTTGGCCCATGTCTTCTACAAAATGTTCACTCTTGAAGGTAAATTAGTTCATAATATCCATTTTCTTACTGACAAACTGAACAAGCCTTTGGTTTGAGGTGCTGTATATGTTAGAGGAGGTGACCTTATCTTAACGCTCACCTTTTATTCTTTTGATCAAAAAAACCCCATTTATTGGCACAAAGCTGTACGGGAGATATAGAAGTCCTACTATAAATCCTGCTTTTTATTTATTTATTTATTTATTTATTTATTTATTTATTTATCTATTTATTTATTGAATCTGCTTTTTAATGCCAAAAAGCTTTGAAAAGGCACTTGGAATCCACAGGGGAGAGATAAATTAGACGCCAGCTGACATGACTGAATTTTAAACTACTGAATATTTTAGAGTTAGATTAGATAATGCTGGGTTCCACTAAGCATAGCATCAGTCAGGGTTTTGTTTTCAGATGCAATTTAAAAATTGAAACCAGCGGCCCAAAGCATTGAATATCTTTAACTCAGTATGTGATTTGCCATCTTGCTCAAAACTGGCGTAAGACTTTTCTGCAAAGTTTAGAGAAATTTGACTTTTCCCAGCATTCCTTGTAAGGGATCTCAATTTCATGCCTTGTTGATTAGGGTTCACCTTATTCTCCAGGAGTAGCAGAAAAATAATTCAAAGAGCTTCCTTGGACCGGCTGCTTTCTGGCTGGTGTTGATAAGGAGGAGGTGCTGTCTCTGTCGCTTCTGAAAGTGGCTGCAGATGGTAAATCCTGCGGTTCTCCTCTCCCAAATGATGTGGAAACACTTTATCATCCTACATCCTCTGACCCCTCTCTCAGTCCTGCTTGGCAGTTGGTCCCGGACTGGGAATTTTGTTGTTTCCTTTCTCTCTCTCTCTCTTTTGTTTGTTTTGTTTTGTTTTGTTTTAAGATAAAGATGAGGTAATCCAGTACTGGCATGCTGAGTTGGCTGATCCAATGGAAATAATTACATTTATCATATTCCTGAGAAGATGCATTTAATTAAGTAACCAAAGACAATGTCGCTGAAAACATGCATCGTTCATTTACTTTGATCTTTTCAATATGGTCAGGTCACAAATGCATTCGAGGCTGAAGACACAAGTGCAAAGCTGTATATTTTGCAGTCAGACAATGCAGGTTTAGTAGGCTGAGACACATGCTACAGCATCGTGCTATGAATTCATTTGGCCAGAAAGAGAGAGAGGGTGAGTGCCAGTCATCTGCTGGTGTGGATCAGTGAACTGAGGATAATTGTATTCTACTTTTGATTTTCATTCATGCAGTTTAAAATGGAAAAATAAAAGTTTGTTTGGGAAATGTTTCTTGACAATGGTGAAATCTTACAAACTGGAGAGAGGGAAAGATGCCTGAAATCTTGCTCAGAAATGCTTCCCTGTGGATACGTAGTGCCTTTAGGGCAGCTTTGAGGTTCTGCTGTGAGATAAAACTAATGGGATCTTTCCGGTGAAGCCTCGCTGTTGCTCTGATGTTCCAAACAGGATCATATACCCCTCAGTCGCATGTTGATAATCACTTCTCTGCAAATGGTGATTCATTGCTAGATATGGATCTTCCTTCTTCTTTGGAGAAGGGGGAGTATATTTTTCAGCCTTGGGATTGTGGTAGATGCAGAAGAGGCTGCTGAGTTGAAGGTCAAACAGTGTTTTTTTCCTTCTCCCTCTAAAAGAAAACACAGTGCTTGTTTCAGTGTTTTCATATTGAGATGCCGCAAGGGCCTCATGCCCTTTGTGGGGTAACACCTTTGTAACGTGTGACATTGAAGCCATTGCTCGGTTACTGGAGCACAAAAATTGTTTGGCATGAATTTGTGTCGCTGCGTGTGCTCTTAGAAACAACAATCTGGAAGGGTGTAAAAACATATTTGCTCCTTGACTGATCTCAAATTCTTTAATTTCATGATTGTTTTAAACTCTCTTGGATTATTACTTTTCATAGGCTGAATTAATGCTGCTATCAGGAGTTGGGTCCTCCGGCTTTTTCATGCTCCTGTTCCACAGGAGTGCAGTGAGAAAGGTGTTATGTCTTGCTTGCAGAGTCAGGGCTGTGATTTCAAGACCCGTACCTTCTTAGCCTGCCTGAAATGGGTACGTGTGGTGCCTGGGAAGTCTCCACGGCTGGCTCTAAGTCAGATGGCACAACGCTCCCCGTGCCGAGCTGTCTGGGCTATCGGTATGAGGTGCTGTGTCAGCACAGGCTCATTTCAGGATACACGTTGGATGTGATACTATTGTATGGTACTGTTTGCTTTGCACAAATGATTTAGCGTGGTGCCAAGATTTTTAGTGCCAGGGTACGGTCTCTTTCTGGTCTCATGCCAGTTGGGTGTGGGGAGAGGACAGGGATTCTAAGGGTTTGGTTTTGTTGCAAGAAGCCCCTGTCTTCTGTTCCTTGTACTCCCTCAGAGCAGCACCCCTGTCAGTCCCGCTCTGCTGTCGTGCAGCTGACTTTCCCAGCCTGCCTTCTCCGAAATGCCTGCATACAAGACCGGTAATCAGGCTGCACAAATGATTGTGCTGCCCGCTTTCGCCCTTTTTCTTTCTAATTTTTTGGAACGGTTGTGTGTACATGAGTTCCTTCACTGGCCTAATTTTTTCTGCTCTCCCCTACAGACTTATCTAGTCTTTTACATTGTGCTGATGTGCAGAAGCGCAGAGGGACATTTGCATATATGCAAAGCCTTACAAAATGTGCTGAGAGGTGTAATCTCTTCTTGGGCAAGCTGTTTTCATTTTCTCCCCTAAGAGTCTTCCTCTCTCCTGTCCTCCCTGTTTATTATGTTAAAGGCACCTTCCATTTCTCCAATAAAATAGCTATTTTTTTTTTTCCCTGGCTGTGGCAGCTTGTTACCCGGCATATTCATCAGAAAAGATGACAGAAGTCTTCCTTATGTGTGCTAAGGCTGTTGGAGGTTGTAGAGTAAAAGGGTGAGCGGTTCCCGCGCAGCCAGTGATGCACAGTTCCCTCTGTGGTACTGTGGTCCTCCAGTGCAGCCGAACTGTCATGGAAAGGGACGTTTGCAGCATATACGTGGCAGACCAATTTTAGAGGAAGGAAGAGGTAGAGAGTGTTGTGAGCCTAAACAAGGATGAGGTTGTACTGCTGAATTTTCATGGAAGCAGGGAAAGAGAATACAATTAAGGATGTTTGCACTTCAATTGTTTTCAAGGCACTTTTTCAAGTTAAGAGGGAAACTTTATAAAAGCGACACAGTCATATGCTGAGTATAATTGCAATTATGCATGCGCAGGAAGACTTTTGTAAGTCTGTAAGAATCTGTAAAAATAGTAGAAAAACTGAATTATTTATGTTAATGCCTGGCGTTAGACAAACAAGACATGCAGTTACCTTGTGTTCTCAAAGTGGGCTTCAAGCATCTGTGTGAATTGAAACAAAGATGAGAGAGGTAAATTCTGCAGAGACAGGCCAAAGAATGCGGTCCCGTGTTCAGTGGAACAGATCCCGTCGCTCGTCAGGAGGGGAACTTGATCCTACTCTGGGTCTATGTCCAGTTTCTTGTATCGTATCTCTGTGCTGCTTCCCATGGGGTGTATCCTGTAGAAGTCGGTGTGGAAGCTGTGCTGTGCCCTTGACACCAACAGGTCCATCACAGAGGAGCCGCCGTCATGGGCACCACGGGGTTAGTGCTACCGGCCAACAAAGCGAGATGTGTTTTGGAGGTGACAGGTCACAGTACGCAGAGTGCTCCCGCAAAGCGTTCCGGTGCAGTTCATTAAAACGCTAAAGTACTGGAGAAAAGAGGGGCAGGTTTACATTTACCCTATATTTGATATCAGATATTATTGAAATGTCCAACCAGAATTGCCTATCGACTCCATCAGCAGTTTATATACGTGGAAATGCGCCTTATGCTACTGCCAGGTTTTGTCACAAACTGGTGATTACGGGGTGCCAGCCTATTTGAGCATCCAGTCTGAGAAACCTTAAAAAGGCCTCCTTTACCGAACGTGCTGCCAAGCTGCTCGCCTGAGGATGTTTCGGCAGTGGAGGCACCTCAAGCTACTAAAGCTTTTTGAAAATCTTGGCTGTGAAGTCTGAAGCTGTGAATATATAATATGTGATGGCACTGGGCCCAGCTGGGGTCCAAACACACACATACAAAACCACATGAGAATATGAACAGTGCTAACAAGATACAGATACTGTGCTCCGCTGCCGCTCTCATCCCAATTCCACAAAATGGCATATGGAAATGAAGAATTTACTGTCTGTCCATTTCTTCTAGCCTTAAGGTTAAATCCTGAACTTTGTGGGACTTTCTGGTTTCCTCTGTTTTTCATCTCCCCTTTCAACTTAACATTGCCTTTTAGTTTTATTATCTTGAAAGCTCAGAGAGATTTGGAATTTTATCTGCGGGGAAGCTCATTTGTTTTTAAATGATTTTCAGTCTGGAAGTTGGGAGATTACAGGCAGCTGTAAAAGGAATTGCCTACGAATAAAGATGAGTTTCTTGGTTACCTGAAAACCCAAATGGGTTCAAAATAAGAGTTTAAAAGATGAGATTCTTTTGGCACGTCGATCCAATGATTTTACACCTCAAGGCCTGTTAAGTAATGAGGGGGACTTGGATTTCTCCATCTCTTGTAGTCTGCCGAATTAGTTAAATGCTGAGCTGCGGTATGATGTGAGCGCTGTCGGATAACAAGCAAGTGTACGAACGCCCTTCTCAATGGAACTGTTTCAGGCACTGTTTCTGCATCTAGAAATCACACAACTTGTGATAAGGGAAGTGGGTTTCTTTACTCTGAAGGCACAGATCAGGCAAGGACGACTTCAAGGTGGGCAGGCAGACCAAGACAGGGACCCCCAGCCCTGGGTGAGGTACCCGGCTGTGACATTGTGCTCATCGTGAGCGCTGCTTCTCGCTTGGGGCTGCTGAGCTCATATGAATAGTGAGAAAGGAAAAAAAAAACCCTGTGTGTTCCAGTGGAAATGTTAGTTCTATCTTTGCATTCCCATCATTAGCCAATACAGGTTATCAGATTTGGTATTAGGGTGATGCAGACCCTCATTAATTCCTAGATTTCCTTTGATACAAACTTTATTTCATGAAGAAAGGTTGGTGCATCAGGAAAATGATACGGCTGTCTGAAGTTTTTCTGTTTTGTGAGACAGGTAAAAATAAACTAGTTTTTAATGGACGGTTAAGTTTAATGTGATTAATAGAAGATAATTTTCCTGTTCTGTGGTTAGGTAGATGATATATATGAAAAAAAACAGAATAGAAAACCTGGGGAACTAATCTCTTCTTCCCAGGCTTTTCTTTTCTTCTGCCNCCCCTTTTTTTTGTCACTTTACTGTCATCACTTTGCTTTTAGGGAGAGATAATTGCGAAGAGAAAGAAGTTTAAAACTAAGACGTTTCAAAGTTTGTCTTCTAATATTTTCTAAGGAAACTCAGATTGCATGTGGTTTTCCATTTCAAGTTCTATGCTGTGCTGTCCCTGATAAGAAACTTCAGTGGTTTGAATGAACACCAAAGTTTCAGCCTAAAGCAAGAAAACTGGCAAAAAAACCAACTCAAGGCTGTCTTTTAATGGACAATGTTTGTTCCTTTCTGCTATGACTCTCCTGTGACTGTGATCAGGAATTCTAAGGACTGTGGTACCTGCCAGTAAACTGGTGCAGATGCACACACGCACGCACACAGTGGGAGGAAAAACACTGTATTTGATCTGAGGGATCAAACATTTTGGGGAATCATCTGATCTCGAGGATATCTGCTCCTTCTTTTCCCCACATCTTTTTTTTTTTTTTTTTTAAAGATGCATCCCTAATCAGGCTTTGTCATCGCTCTGTAAACAGCAGACCTGTTAGCAGTGCTGAAAGATAAAGGCATTGGCAAAGAAAGAAGAGGGAGGTTGTCTCTGTGTTGGTGTTTTAAATATTTATTCTAGATGTGTGTCAGACAACTTGCTTCTGATTTGGAGGGAAGGGACCCCAAACACTAAGTGATACAAAAACGGGGAACTATTATGCAGGTTGTAATCGTTGTTTATTGTATTCCTACAGCATATATTATCGTGTTGAGAATGCAAAAGCTTCTCTCTTGGGTCACAGCCCTGGTCCCATCTTGTCTCCTCTCTGACGGTGGCTGGTCCCGGCTACCTCCAAGTAACCCTCGGTGCACAGGAGCAGGAAGGGTCTCGGGGCAGCACTTTTCCAATCCTACAGGCTGCGCAGTAGCTTAAATGCTTGCCCAGAGCTGCCAGAATTTGAGCTGAGATAGTCGTTCCTCTGCAATGCCTCCCTTTGATTTCTCGGGAGGTCTATGTGTTTGGGGGGGATGGGCCTGGCGGTGAAGTTCAAAAATGAGCTTGTTCTTGATTTGTTCCTTGTTTTCCTGAAAACGTAACAATCATTTTGAATTTGATCAGCAATGTGTTGTCTTCTCTTTCAGATTTTTCCAGAATTTCTCATGATGGAATAATTTTCTGGCCAGCACTGTCTGGTCACTGTGTGATGGGACTGCAGGATCTGAAAGGTGCACCCTGGTGACACGGATGCAGCTTTGCAGTGGGTGCTGCTGGAACCTGGATGAGGCCAGGTAAGGCACTGATCACTTCAGCCACCCTTTGCTGTGAGGATACGCCCGCTGTTTGTTTGCCTTTATGCTGTTGTACCTGCCACTTTCTTCCGCCTGATGGTAACTTAATAAGACTTAGAATCGATGTACCTAGAGCTGAGAGGTGAGACCCACTCTGTCACCAGGTTTCTACTGTAACAGTTTGCCTAAATAGTCTTCCAAAATTATATTCAATTCTTACATTTATAGCTGCCTAAAGAAAAATTGGCCAGCCATCCTACTGAAATGAAATGTTCCAAAAACTTGCTGAGAAGCTCAGCAATTATACTTTCCCTTTTGTTACCTAATTCTGCTAAGTTTTATCATTAGATCTACCAGTTTCCTTTACTAAAATCCTATTTGCCTGCTGACAAGCTCATAAGAGGGATGCGCAGGCTCTGGGCAGCCGGGAGCTGAGCAAGCCCTGGCTCTCAGGAGGGGCTTCTGGATTCCCCAGGCTTTAACACGAGATCTGAGGGCGCTCAGGAGGCTTCGAGCACTGCTCTTGCAACAGAAATGGCTGTGTTGTGTGCAGAAGAGGGCAGAGACTGCTTTGTCCTCATTGTCAGGGGGACTGGAAATGTTCGTCCTTTTTGAGAGTACTAAGCAAGGCAGAACTATGCTGACTGGGGTTTCCTTGTGCTTCCCAGTCCACTCGTGGCCTGTGTACTTGTCTTCGGGTGTTTTGGTGTGGCAAAAAGTCTTTGCTGGTGCGGCTATGCTTGAAAAGTGGTGCAAGTATACGAGCAAAGTACCTCACTGACACAAACAGCTTCTCCAATAAGAGGGTTTAAAATACACTGGTACGCTGCTCAGTAGACATGAAGCTAAATACAGTTCCTCCAGGAAAACAGAAGGCACTGAAAAAAGCTTTTTTACTGGGGTAACTGTATCTATACTAAGGCTTTTGCTGGTGTAAATGCACTGTATAAAATCCAGGGAGCGGTGGTGGCAGGGTGTGCGCTGTGAGGGAGGAGCAGAGGAGATGGTGTCCGCTGCTGCGTCACTGCGTCTGGCTCGTGCTGAGCAGTGACGAGAACGGAGAAAAGGGGGTTGCTGCTGTGTCACGGAGCTCCTGGTGAACCTGCCCCTGGGCCCGCAGGTCTCTGGGATGCAGGGAGACTTTCAGTCTGTGTTCATATAGAATCTAGCCTAACGGTACTTGACAAAGGTGTGGTGGTGCTTCAGTAGTACAAATGTGGTACAGATAAAGAACTGTTCTGTATGGACTACCAAAAAGTGCACTCATGTCCTCAGCGGCATGACAGCCTGTCCCGTAAATGGAGAATAAGTATTTGTACTGGGGGAGGACTTCTTACAAGGGCATGTAGTGACAGGACATGGGGGAATAGCTTCAAACCGGAAGAAGATAGAATTAGATTAGATGTTAGGAAGAAATTTTTCACTTTGAGGAGGGTGGTGAGGCAGTGGCCCCGGTTGTCCAGAGCAGCTGTGGCTGCCCCATCCCTGGAGGTGTTCAAGGCCAGGCTGGACGGGGCTTGGAGCAACCTGGGCTGGTGGGAGGTGTCCCTGCCCATGGCAGGGGGGTTGGAACTCAATGATCTTCAAGGTCCCTTCCAACCTAAACCGTTCTATGATTCTGTTTCACCTTAGGGACCTAGTTGCCCTATAGAAAAGAAAAGGGCTCTAAACACGAGGCCAGCCTTCCTTTCCATGGAGCCAAGCAGCACGTCTACCTTTCTGTCCTTTTAAGGTGTGAATTTATTTAGGCAGGTGCCTGCCTAAAGCTGTTACCAAAGCCATGAAGGCATTTCTGCTGTACCTGCATTAGAAACCCAGCACAATCAAGCCAGAGATTTTTTTTTAAGTCCTTCAAAGGCAGCTTCTGTCTTATCAATGTGTCAAGGTGCTCGGAACAGGTTTGACTATGTGTATATGGCACTGTAATTCTTTCTAGCCTCAATGTGTACTTGAAAAAGTGTAATTTCCTCAGTCAGTACATAACAGCTTCACAAATTCTACATGGGATGGTTTATCACTGGCTAAAAAGCAGTGGTTTTTCAACTCTTAACTCTATGGGTTTCCTGCATACCACCAGATTGTCACTGATCTGTCCAAGTTGCTGTAAAGAAATCACAGGCAGAATTTCTTTTTTGTTGTTGTTGTGAGCATCAAAAGTTGACTTCCTGACTGCACAGCAGAAATACCCTATTTGCTACTTACATGAGCATAATTTTGTGACTAAATTACTTAAGTCAGCAACTAATTTCACTGCTGCCTGAGACCTACTTTAAATGAACAGGTATATTCATCAATCACCTCCCTTCTTCTTCGAGCACTGGTCTAATCAATACGTGACAGCTATTTAAACACTTTCCTATTAAAAAAAAGAGGAAAAAGTGAGGATAAACAAAACAGCAGTAGTGGGAATTTTAGGGACAGACATTGAATTTTGATGGTAATTCTGCATTAGGACTTTCTAACTGACTAAGCAAGGAGGATTACGTAGTGGTACCCTTCCACCCAAGGCCCTAAATGAGCAGGTGACCGCAACATTGTGGTTGCATACAGATACACCTGACAACTTTGGAGCTTGAGCAGGTTGAAAATGCCTACATGCAAAGGGATCACAGTGTGCTGAACAGCATGAGCACTTAAAGCACATCACACTCATAAAAGGCAAAGGAAACACCTCGGACCGTGCTCTGTGATGGCCGTCAAATCCTCAGGTGGCAAGTGTCTTGCTCAAGAGTCTTATGTACTGGGAAAAGGGCCGGAAAGGGACGAAATAAGGTTTCTGGAATAGCTGTGGTGTGCTGGATCTTTCAGACCCTACCATCTCTCAGTGAATGTGGCTTTTCTTAATGTAAATGCAGCATTGCGGACTTGTTGCAAGGAACTGGTTCTGTATTTCTGTATTGGTCACGGCTGAACTCTACCGAAGGCTATCAGTACGACCTACTGGCTGAAAAAAAAGTGGGACATTTTAAAATACAGGTATTGAAGGAATTATTGTGCAGTGATGCCTAAGCCAAAAGGAATGAGAAAACCTCATTCTGATACTGGATGTGCTCAAAGATGACTCCTCTCTGGTCAGCTGAATGACTCTGGGCTTATGTGGCTTTAGCAGAGAGTGTCATTGCAGAGATGAAAGGGGGGGGTCATACGTTATTGAGACTTTATACCCGATCAGCCTTTGTGTTTTGGGCTGCGATACCAGACTAGTAGTACACAGCCGAACCTATCTTGTGAGTGCTTTAGAGAGGGCTTAACTTCCTCTCTTCCTTTACAACTGGATTTTTACCAGTGCTTCAACTGAGGCACCTGATGCTGCAGAAACACAAATAAAGAGCGCTGCGTAGTACTCTGGGTCCATTCAATAAGTGTCTGACTGAGGAGAGAGGGGTTGTGAAAAGTTCTCCATTGAAACAGCCCTGTTGCTCCACAGAATGATTTTGCCCAGAGCTTTACACCTTCTCCTAGTTTAGGGGCACTCTGCAGCACATTCCTGAGGAACCTTGGGCTAATAACATGTATTTATGACGTTAGCTTGTTATTTCACATCGGTGCAATGATCCTTTCCACAGCAGTCTGTGCGTCAGGACTCTGTCAGCATGAGGGGGGTTCGCATATGTCCTCACAAGGAGAGATGTAACACAAACCTGTTGCGAAGAGCTCAGAGAGCGCCTCAGTTTGCAGGAATGTCACAGAAATGGACAAAGGTGAAGGCAGGACGTGCGGCATTATGCAACTGAAGATAGCTGGTGGTGTAGAAACCTTTGCTACCCAATTAAAACTCAAAAGCCCCGTAGGGCTTTACACATCGCTGGAAGTTACCATTGCCCTTTTCTGTCTTTCGCAGCATTGAGGACTTTTTGGGTTTATTGACTTATTTTCCACTCAGCTTTTATTCTCATGCTGCCTGAGAATGAAGTGGCTAATACGTGCTTTCAAACCAGAAATGCTAATTATTAAAAATGTGATTATCATTTGTTTTAGAAAATTAATTAGAAATATAAATTGGTGCTTTTATATCACGATTCATTTTAAAGAAATGTTTATTCTGGCTGTAGTTTTGTCTAATTTGTCTAATTTTCCTCAGTGCAGTTCCAAAATCAGTTAGATAGAAGCTTTGTTTGCACGCTCAGCGTTGTAAGAGTGAGACTGAAGTTCTTGCATGAATGACATCCTATTCTCTCTGTGCTTAAAACTCCCTACACATTTAACAAAATGAAAGCTTAATAACTTTATTTTCTCTCTTTAAGTGTACCGGTTATGTTATGTTAGTTTGTTCTCCACCTGCAAAGCTGCATGTACATGTTTAATCACAAAACCTGTAAAATCCATTGTTACTTGCAGCATGTGCTTTTATAATCGGATATTTTTCTTTTCCAAAGTTAAAAGATGCTTGACTATTCAGAAAGCGCCGGTGTCTCTCTGGACATTGTGTAGTGCAGCTGCTGCATGTTAAAGAAACCTGAGAGTAGCAGATCAGCTTCCCTGTGGAGGAGACAGTGGAGAATCAGTATATTAAATGCATCTCTCTTTATTTACATACCTATGCCAGTGCTGGTACAGAGGCCAGCACAAAACAAGCACTCTGATAAATCTGCCTTCCAGAAACGCCACCCTGAAAGCTAATGACACCTTCCTGGGAAGCTTCCCGAGCCTAACAATTGCTAGGGTGGGAAAAAGTCCCCAGAAAGCGAACTCTGCTAACCGCCAGTGATTTTCTCCAAGGGTGACTGCTGAACAAAACTTGAAATTAACAGCTGTCTTCAAAGATTAAAGCCGAACTCACATGTTAGGGAAGCGGTTTGAAACATTATGTATAATAATAAAACGATTTGTTGACTCCTGTCTTAACGCTACATTAATATTAACAAAATGTGCTCAGCTTTGGAGCTAGTAAGAATTGCAACTCTTCTGTGTTTGTCAGGAAAATAATTGATCGCAACGCAGTGTTTGGCCTGATATTCTTGGGCGCTTATGGCTGCATCTGCACTACTGTTCTAGGTTGGATCAGGAATGTACTTTTGAAGTAAATCTCCCAATCGTTCCCACATACTGTACTTGAATTCACACAGAGCTGAACTGGAAGACATGCTCCAACTGCTATGGGGTGTTCAGTCTACGGGGATGAGTCTAGAGCTTAATCTGAAGTGGTCAGTGCTGAAGTGTAGCCAGTAAAGCCAGACAGCCTTCAGCAGTTCAGATGCACCTCCGTTCCATGACCTTAGAAACATGGCTTGTCCACCAAAACGCTGCTTCTCCTGGGAATAAAAGAATCTGGCTTCTCAGTGGTGGTGTAGAGGATCCCCTTCAACCCCTAAGAATTCCTTTGTGTTTGTATATGGTAGTAACCTCTCCCTGGGTGATGTGAGATCTCGGTTAGAAGACTTCTCTTAGCAGTAATTATCCATTGTACCATGTCTCAATCCCTTTTGTTTCCTTCCTTTGAAAACATCTGGGGCTGCTGTTCTTCTTCTATTCGTGCGTACTTCTAATACCTGCTAAAATCAATGCCTCTAAGGAAGGATCCCTTTTCGTCAGTGCAGTAGGGTACAGCTCTGCCTTCCAAAACCCTGGGCTGGCAAAACAAAACCAAGGCTGAAATACTCCCTCCCACTGCTCCTCTAAGTCCCTGTTGATCTGTAGGGGACGGGAGAAGAGAATCGCTCCCTTCAAAGACGGGAACATTCAGATGAAGAAATTTTAAAGCTGCACGTTTGTTTCAAATGGATCCTATTTAGCTTGACAGTAAAAGAGCCACAGGGCTGAATTTTATTACACATTTGTGCAACAGGCATTAAATGTTTCATGTTAAGAATATATTAAATTGTTTAAAAAAAAAAAACACACAGCCACATTCGGAAAGAAGAGATACAGAAAATGAGTATCATTCCTTTGAGATTTTTGTGCATTTAAAACCTGAAGATTGAAAAAAAGAAAGTGCTGAAGATAATACAGAGCACTTAATCACCTTTCCTGGCCTAGCGGCCTCTGTGTGCTTTTTTGTTGGGGGTAGGTTTTGTTGGCAGGGGTTCTTTTCTGGTGTTTTTGCCAGTTCAGAAAAACGCTTGCCTTATTTCAGACGTGTCAATAATCCCGTCATTACTTCAGCGTTTGGTCATGGACGTGGTGGACCAAGGCCTTCATGAAAAGTCAGGCCCAAGCTAATGCTCTCAGAGTGGCGTGGAAATCAATTTGTGCATCGGTCCTGAAGAACCAAATCCTCCCATCTTTCTTTTTTGTAGTCTCTTTGATTTTGCGTATCCTCAAGTATTCTTGCTTAGCAAAGGTGAGAATTCTGCCTCTCTCCACAGGGCTGTTTGCAGAGAGAGCGGCTATCGGGCGCAAGTGAAATGATGGAAATGGACCTGACTGAGCAAAGATGTGAAAACAATGTGCAGCGTTATAACTCCTTGACGTCAGTTTGAATTAAAGGAGTCTCTTCACTGTAGGTGAGTGTAGCGTTCATGCACCCTTAACTTTGAAAGGAAAATATTTCTACTGACTGTGGGTATGGGGCAGTTTTCTTGCTGTAGTCTTCACTACAGTAACATCAACACTAATAGTGGGGTCCTCTTGCGTTTGCCACCAATTGATACGTCTTTGGTGTTGGATTATTTGGAGGGTTTTTTTTGCTTCATATCCTCTTGCAATAGCAAAGAAATGCTTTCTTCAACACTGAAGCAATATGAGTGTGTTCTGACCTGGGGAGCCATAGGAAGGCACATACACAGATTGCTAATTGCGCTGCCTCTAATCATTTCCATTTCATAGGCAACTTACACCCTGCATTCTTCTGCTTCCATCTGGCGTTATGCACACATTCTTTTGTTTCTGCTTCTGCCTTTTAGCAATACAGCATTAGCTATATTATAGATGCCAGGGTGGGAAAACGCCATCCTTGGAAGCACGTGGGGAGGGGTTGGCAAAGAGTAAATGACTGGCATTAATTATGCTACAATTAGATTTCCTTGTTGAGACTTTGATATGTTTTTGGGTGACCAGGCTAACAAACTGCCAGTTTCTTGTCATCAACAAGCTCTGTGCTGATTAGTATCCACTTTTCTCAATAAGAGTTTCCTTTTTCAGCATGTTAGAGTAGTAATTTGGGTAAAAGGATACCATCTTCTGTGCTTTACATTGGTGTCATCTAACCTTCATGGACTTACCTCTGATATCAGAATAGCTCCTTCACTGGCAAAGATAGTGGGACTGGAGCCATACAGAGTGGGTATTGCGGTCCCCTAGGGTGATGTACACATCTGACAGCATTGAAAAGGGCCCCATGTGTTACGCAGACAAAATAAAGTGTGGGTTCAGCTGTTTAATTACATAATATATCCTGAGGCAGCATTACTACTGAGGTTGAGTGCACAGAGCGAAGACCCAGGGTTTCACAAGGTCCGGAAGGAAGCGATGGCTTCCCTATCTCCAGCACTCTCCAGCTGTGGCCAGATGCCTCTCTGAAATACAGACCTTGGGCAAATGCAAGTTCTTAGTGCAGCATGGGAGCAATTCAGTAAAACAGAAAACCTTTGCCTATGCGGAGTAGATATTTAATCTGGTCTAAACTCTATGTATTAATAACACTAAGAGAAGAAAATACCTTCCAGGCCTGCAGATACAGACTTTCCTTGAATACTTTTCCTGAAGCACCAGCAGCACCATGTCTGAAGGGTGATTTGTAATCTTAGAAGATTCTGAATCACCCAGGATGCTTTTTGCAAGTGGGAAGTCAATGTGACTCATGTTTTACCACTGGCGGTTTCTCAGAGCAATGCAGTTTTGACAGCAGCAGTCTGGCTGTTGTGCTATCCTTCAGTTTATCAGAGGACTTATATCTTAGGTTTGTTACTAAGACTTCATTTCACTATCTGGGAAGCCTTGTCAGGTTATGACCATTTGCTCATATGAATGGCTTAAGGATGTTGACAAATGCTCTTATCTAGACTGGATTATTCTCAGAAGCCTCATACATGTTCTGTCAAAGATGTGGCGCTTGGCATGGACCGTAACCTGGTATAGAGGGGTCTAAATAAATTACTCCAATCTTGATATCTTTATTCACAGTAAAGATGTGCCAATATAAAGATCTATATGAGCGTTAAAGCTATTATAGATTTAAGGTAATGGCCTTAAAATATCTGAATATCATTCTTTTGCCTGATAGACCCTCTTGATCATTTTGTATTTTCTCTCGTTTCTTGTACAGTAACAAATGCAGACTTCCATTCATGTCGTGGGTCGTTCTGTAGTATGGTCTCTGTCCTGAAAAGCTTCGTTCTGATAAACGAGGTAAAGTAAGGGTGAAGTGAGCATTACCTATGCGTGACTGAAGAGGAATGATGCAGGGAGAAGGCTAGCTCACATAATCATCACCTGCTGACGCTGCTCATTGACATGTGATCTCCAGGATTTTGATTTAGAATCTTCTGTATAAGACCTTCCTTTTTCTTTGCTATGAGTGAGCTCTTTTCGGTGATTCTTGCTGTCTTTTTAGTGACAAGGGACACAGCAAGTCTAGAAATAGTGTGAGAAGTATGCTTTCCACAGCTGTGCTTTGTGGCTGGACCTGATTGTATAATAAAAGCCATGGAAATGATTGTAACATCATCCTGAATCTAGTGGGAAGCTAAACACCAAGTTTTAAAGCACCCCATAGGACTTTTTTTTTCTCCTTCCTTGGGACCCTGATCTACAGGATTCTTCTCTGTCATTTATGCTAATTGCTTCATGTCTCAGTCACTTTTCTCCAATTCATTGTTCACAAAAACCTGCGCCTGAACTTTACATATGCACATTCGGGCTGCATAATCCAGGGCCAACGTAAACCTTTATTTAGTGCTTTATTTATCTGAATGGGTAGAGCATTTCAGCACGCTACTTTCATTTACCTGTCCAATTCTGCTGCAGAGCACAACTGAAGAAAGAAACCAGGGTGGCAAGTAAACATACTCTTCTTGTTCCTGGAGAACTGTCAGCTGTGCACAGATGGCCTTAAGAGACAGTAGGCACTTCAGGCTTCCTAATGGGGGGAAAAAGAAAAAAAAAGAACATGCTGGTTACTGTGTGAGTGATTCATCCGTTCAGCTACACTTGTCTTTTACGTGCACTTCTTATGCTTCTTAATATTATGTGGTACTCAAGAATAAGTATCTATTGCCTATTCATCCTCTTAGTCATGGCAGAATGAAAAGCAAATGTGAACTTCCTCCCTCCTCTATCAGCAAGTTCATTTTAGCTTGGCATTCAGTAGACCTTGAAGGAAAGGGCTGAGTGACTTGGTCATACTGGAGCAGTAACAAATCAGATGGCATCTCCATATGTGATAGACCAGGAGGTTTTGAAGCTGTGCATCTGCTTTTAAGAATCAAGCTTAAAAACGAGTTGACAGTCAGGTCATATGGGCATCACAGAGCTACTCGAGCAGGTGATAAAGCAGTTACAATGCAGAAGGCTCCTTTGAATTTCCCAGTATACAATTCGTGTGCAGTCAGCTGAATCTGAATGTGGACTGGAAGATGCAAAGTGGTAGTGTCTGGCCAGGCTGCCATTCTCTGAGATATGCCCTAGAATTAAAGCCAGAAATTTCTTTAGCTCTGGCAGACATGCTTGGAATATACCTCCACTATTAAATTAAATGACTATTTCTACTTCTTTAGGTATCATGTTAACGTTTTGTCAGCAGAACTTGGCTTGATACTGGATGCTTCTCCATCTCTGACTCAGGGATTTTGCATAGTTTACAAATAAAGCTGTTGAAACTGTGAGAATTTTATATACTGTGTTATTAATAGGACTTTGTAGCATGTCCTGCTCTAGAAACAATAACACAGTTCTGAAGATGCCTGCGGAAGGCAGCAAAGGCCGTCCTGCTGCAGCAGTTGTGGCAGTGCTGCTTCTTGCTCATCAGAAAACATGAAGAGTGTAAAAATAATTACCAGGTTCTGCTGTCTGTAAGGATGGATTTGCTTCCTTTGGTGCAATGTCTCACTCGACCACCTCTCACTCAGGCGGCTGCAAAAGATCCATCTTTTGTTCCTCCTACCCTGGGATGGAAAATACTTGAATACGGCTTTTCTTCCTGCTGACGGCCTACACGTCTCTGTCCAAAATCACAAATGTGCATTAGGAGATGAGGCACACATGCCTGTATGTTGGTTTGAACCATTTTCAGTACTCCTATACCCGCTCTAGGATAAAGATCATTATCCTGAATTTTGTTTTTAGTTTTGTCTACGTAATTCCATTCAAAACAATATACTAAAATGCAGGTGCCATTCTGGAATATCACTTCAAATAGTTAAAGGAGAAAGATTTCAAAATTCAGGAACATGTAATTTAATTTACTGGAGGAATTGTTAAGAAAGCCTAATTGTTTGCTCTGTAGCATCATCACCTTCATCTATTTTATTGCATAAATATTCAACAGGGGTCCTTTTGTGAAGACAATACAAGAGAAAAATATTATTGTACATCGTAAAGAGCTAATCATGTCTTTTCCACAGAATTGTTAACAGTCTATGTTTATATGTTACTCTTTTTTTCGAAAGGTTTACAAAATACATTAATACTGCGCGTTCAGCATTACTTCCACTGCTGTCTAGCATCAAGGTCTTGGTTCAGTGGGAGCAAGACCAATTTCGAACAGAAAGAGAGCTGTACTCCATGTCACTGAATATTATTTGTTTCTATGGATGTTCTTACTTTACTACAAATATCTGCTACATATGAAAGGCTGTGGAAAGCAAGCAAAGCACATGCAAATTGTAGAAGAAACCATGCAAGACAGATTTTCCAAATGAAATATGACACGCCACGATAACTTCTTCAGCACTGAAGCAGAAGAATACAACAAGACACAGAGCAGAGTAATGTGTTTGCTGATCCTTTGCGCTGCAGTGACACACACAGTAGTCCTGGGCCAGGAGAGCGTTGTGCAAAGTTCAGCTCAAGTACAGAGTGAAAAGTCTCTTCCCTTCAAAGCCCCGGCAGTCCGGCTGTCTGTGTCCATAAGCTGCAATGGATTGGTCCTCGGTTGTATGTGGAAACTGCAATTAGCATAAAATTCAGATTCTCACATTCTAGAAATAAAATTCAGAGGTTTCGAAGTTTTCCAGAGGTTTGATTCCATCTCCCTCCGTGGCACCAAGGGGTTAGTTTGCTTTTATATTTTCTTGGCTGCCATTTGGTACAAACAGGCTGAACATCTTCCTATCTTAATTATAGGCTTAATTAGAAGGAAAGATCAATATTTCGGATAATAAAAGCACACAGATAATTAGTATAATAAAACTCCAAAGATAATGAAAACAATTAAACTACTTTTCTGGGTGACGTGAGGATATGGAATAATCTTTGGTAGATCTGTCATTTTGATTGTAGGGAAATTGTGTCTGACCTCAGAATCTGGAATTGAATAAGAACAACAAAAAAAAAGTAATACTAAAAATGGCAGGAACTGAGCATTTCCCTTCTTATTCTTCTGGACTGGAGTTGTCCACCTGAAAAAATACTTAATTCACTGTCTTCAGGATCATATGGTGATCATCTGCTTTCCTTTTTTGTAATGCAGGCAATAGTCTCACCCACAACCCCTGTTTACAGACCTGTAGTTTCTGGTGAGAGATCCACCTGCTACCACAAGTTAAATTTCAAAAGGCAACAGAGATCTTTTGAGTTCCTCTCAGTAGGGACCAGATACTGAATAAGTTAAATTTCTGAAGCAATGCAAGAAATTTGAAATGTGTCTTTTTTTTTTTTTCTTGTTTTTTCACCTGAAATTTTCTTTTGTTTACTAAAATAGAGGGGTTGGGCTCATCTCCTGCCTCCCTTTTCTCCTGTTAATACTGTGTTGTGATGATAAACTCTAGGTACTGTCCCTTCTGGGCTGCTTCAGCCCCTTTTTCCATTGAACCAGAGCACCATTCTGGTGCAAATCGGTGAGATCCTATGGTGATGTGGAGCATCTTAGTGTGGTTTCCGTCATGTGGCCTTGGTGGCCCAGTTGTGCTTGTTTTCTCCCCATCACGTGGGGCTTTTGGTTCTTACAGTTCTCTGAATGTTTCTGCTGGGTTGTGGTCATCATCTTACAGCGCTGTGCCACTCCACCCCCAGCCTAACACTTGTTATTTTTTTAGCAGGTTAGTTTGTTGGGTTTTTTTAAGAATTCAACTACTTCTGTGAAAATAACATCAGCGTGGACATGCTGAGATGTGCTGGTGGAAAAGAAAAAGTGTTATCATTCAAATGGTAAAGGAGAAAAGCCAAGTAGTTATTCTCTGTCAAAGCTTTCTTTGGCAAGGGCTCCTGCTGGGTTTTGGTTGTTTTCGTTGCTGTTTCTTCCCCCTTTCATTAAAGCTGGTACTATCTCTTATTTATGAAAAGCTAAACTTAAATAGTTTACTAGGCAGTGACAAACCAGTGACTCTGACCAGCCACTGCTGTATGTGGCTGCATATTGGGACCTGCAAAAGAAAAAAGAGGATGACAGCTCAGACAGTCAGGGAACCGTCTGTTACCTTCATTTTGAAGCCATGAAAGAGGAACACTGTACCGAAGTGAAAGGAAGTCAGCAAAGGCTTATAGTGCGGTCCTGGTGAAGAGGTGCTGTGTGAGCAAGGAAAGCAGAATGCTCTCAATAGCACAACTACGAGAAAAGTAAAATTGATGGCCAAATCCTACTTGGGGACAAAAGGTTGACTGAGGGAAGTGGAAGCAGAAGATATGTTTGTATGACTTTGTGAGAGAGAGCGAGCTCTTGGTCTGGGCAGAAGCAAAGTTTCTGTATGGCTGCTGCTGCTGCAGAAAGATTATTTTTTTTTCCTCCTCTCTCTTTTGGTTAAAAGAAAGCTTCCCCTCCCCTCACAAAAAGAGGCACTTCTTTTCACGGAGAATTACTTGAGGATTTGTGACCGTGGAACAGTGAATCAATACTTGTTTGCGAAAAGCTTTGGTTAAAGTGGGACAAGTGGAGATTAGCTAGATGATCTGCCAGTTGTCCATCACTATAGATTTCTTGTTGTTAGATGGAAAGGTTTATCTTACCCTCCCTGTTCAGAGCTGAGAAGTGATCTGAGACGAACTGTGTGGCTCACAGGAATTAAAAATAAAAGGTAGGTGCCACAGAAGCAATTGGAAAGAAGGACTCCTCTGAGGGAGAGATGTGGACACCTCTGAACTTGGTTGCGCTCTGGACAAACTGCCCCCGCTGAAATCTCTCTAATCACTAAAGGAAACGAGAGCAGGCGGAGGTTACAGGGTTGGGGTGAGGTTAATTAACCTCCAGCTTTGTAATTCCTGTGTAAGGATGGCCCCAAAATAGTGAAGAAGGATCCAGTCTCGGAAGGGTCCTTTTTTTGTGGCTGGACCCTTGTGCCCGAAACAGAGCTGGGATTTTCTCTCAGCCAGTTTTGCCGAGATGCCAGACGCCAGCTCTAGGGGTCTGACAAATTGACACTTGCCACAAATTGCTCAAAGATCCACCAAAATCAGGATGGCTCCAGGTGAACACAGAGGTTTAACTTCGTGGCTCAGACTGTGAGAGATAAGGGAGTCTGCGATATCCTCTGAGATTCAGAAATGGTCAGGCTGGAGTGAACCATACTGTATATTTAGTCTGAGTTTTTAAATTCCATACAGTTAGATCATTTTTATACCAGTTGGATTCATTCCAGTGTTTGTTTATATTTCAATAGGGGATGGCAGGACTTTATGTGCTTTTGTCAGTGACATAGACATATTAACCAGAGGTGTCTAATTATCTTTATTGATTAACCTTATCTCATAAAGAAGTAGTCACTCACTACAGCAGTCCATATTCTGTACACTGCAGAAAGAGAAAATGATTAATTTACTCCCCGGATTGGACTGCTCTGTATGCTACGAGAGTAAATGATGGATAAGGGACAGCCTGCACTGTCTTGGGTCAGAACAGTAGGTCAGAGTCATTATTTACCTTTTGAATGTAGAGTGAGAATTTCCTCTTTTTGCAAATCATGACCCCAATTCACTTGTTTACAGGGAGAGGCAGAATTGGACACACAGCTACATTCTGCCTTATATATGTATAAATACAGAGCTGCTGGCACGGTAGGAATGAAGAATCTGTAGAGGGAAGTAGGACCTGTATTTCTGAGATGAATTAGAAAAGCTGTCTGTTAAAAGTCTGTAGAGCTTTACTGTTAGTTTCTTTCCAGTCATACTTTTCAACCTGTCCTTTGCTGTGATGCCAGGAACAATTGACCACAGCCAGAGTGCATATTTGCTTAGACCACTTTTTTTTTTGTCAGGCAGTAATGTCTTGCTTTCTTCCATGCGATCCACCATTTGCTCATCTTGGGCTGTGTTTGGAGCTCTTGCTTTGCTTTGTGTTTGTAAGTCTCTAGTGCAGTAAGATCCTGGTGTGTGATAAAGGATCCTAAACACAGTTTAATGACACAATCTAAACTTTACCCAAGTTTGTGTGTGGTACATATATATGCGTGTGTGGGTGGGTATGGTATGTGGCTAAATGCGATCTCTGTTCACATCTGGAGATGCCTGTCTTACAGAAGTCAGAAAGGAAAGCTCATCGTGCATTGAAATTATTAGTATATTGTTATATTCAATGCAACAGAAACACGATAGCGATAATGTAATAAATCCCAGAAAGAAAAAGGCTAACTCAAGAATGCTCTTCGCAGTGCCATGTGGGTTGAGAGAGCTGTAGTTTTTACGGCATTCCTTGGTATGTTTTTCAGCCTCCCTTTTGCGTTATCGTCTTCCTATCCAGTATGTCTAAGGTGCAGTTTCATTCTCTGCACAACCAAGATTCTCCTCTAGGTGTTTCCTGTTCTCATGTTTCATTCTGCCTTTTGTATTCTTGGTTTTTGTCCAAGACACAGTCTTATTCATGTTTGTGTCTTGCATGGAGTTATCTTACTTTGTTTTTCTGACTGCTTTCCACGTTAAGGAGGATGATGCTTCTCCAGTCCGTCAAATCAGGCCCCTCCACTGTAATAATCATATCCTTCTCCTTCTCCTATAGTAACCACTGTTACTATAAATACTACAATCACCTTAGTGCTGAACCGGGTTTTTGCTCTCCCCTGTCTCTCTCTCTGATCACCCATTTACTTCCAAAGGAAGTCTAGTGTCCCTTACTGCAGAGCAAAACGGGTCCCCATTGCTCTCTGGGGCTCTGGGTATTCCCATAGAATCACAGATCATCCCTTAGGGGTACCGAGTATGTCCACATCCATCTCTCTGGAGAGGCTGGAACAAATCATCTTCTGATCAGTCAGGTACTTTTTGCTATTGGTAAGACAAATGTAATGGACTCAATTTTGCCTTCGAATTGTTTCACTTTTATTATATCACACACAATACACTGTCATTTTGACCTATGTCATACTCATTTTTAAAAATCCAGTCATTTTGTGTGACATGTCCTCATGGCTTGTTTTTCACTGGTCCAAACAGTATGAATAGATGTTTCGGGTTACACGTGATAGCACTGTTGTAGTTTGGGTAGTGCCTTTCCCATCTAATTCATCAGATACACTGAACAATACCGATTGCCTTTGCAATATGCCAGTTACTCCTGGGGGTAAAACCTCTAAGTGATGCTCCCACATGTATTTACAGTATAACCCAATGACACAAGCGTATGCTGCGCTGTTTATGCTGGCTGTGGTTTGTGCGTGATCCCCACCCCCACTACACATGGGCTCTCTCAGCTATTGGGTGCAACCTGAGCAGGCAAAACCTACGTTGCAGTCTAGTAAATCGTGATGTAACAAGCTGTTGGGTTTTTTGAGGATGCTGCTTGATGGTGATTTTCCCTACTTGGTGAGCTGATGCCTTTAGACATGATCAGGGAGTTACATGTCCTCATAGCACACCCAATGTCTGCTTATGCAGCTTTTAGCTGTTGTCCAGAGTACGTTTTTTTGTCTCTAAAGGACACGAACTCAGTGCTCAAAAATAAATCGCCTCCTCCTTGATGTAGTCCTGATTTTTATGATTTCTGACACAGAGACCAATTCATGCATTTCTTATTTCATTTTTGCATTGCATTTATTTGAATAGAATTACACAAGTATAAGATCATAAGATTGAATGACAAAGTGATAAACAGGCATTTGTATTTATCACAGATCCTGCAGATAAGAATTTTTCTGTAAGTCAAGTCTTGTTTGCCCTACTGACGTGAGTGGTAGCACTCCTGTGACCAGATAATAGTAGGAATTTTCCTTCTATGGAGAGAAATGCTAACCTGACCAGCTTTGCTAACAACATATTCTGTTGGTTTTTGAGTCTTTTGATTATGAAGGGCAGTTGGAGTTTGTTCGCCAGACATTAAAAAAGAGAGTTTTTTAGGTTTCATCTTCAGTTTTCCAAATTTAACCCACAACATTTGTTCTAGATGGTTGTATCACGGAGTATAAAGTAAACTTGTGCTAGATTAAAAGCCATTTTATAGAGTTTACACTTTGCTAGTTTTATAGACTAACATAAAACATAAAGGTATCTTGGGATTTTTGTTCCTCCATAAGAAATTGAAGATGTTTTTCTAGCTGCTTGGAAATAGAATGCCAGAATGTGCATTAGTAGAACATAACCGTTTTGATCATGTTAATGCTACTCTGTGGGGCAAATTCTGCCTCACGAGGGCAACCTTAACTTTTTGTACTTTTGGAATAATTATGATCAATTACGATCTGTAATCCAGGGCTTAATTTAATCTGTGGATAAAACATGTGCTTTGTCTTCATCTTCACCAGCCAGATGTTAAATGGAACAGAAGGGAAACGTTTATCACGGAGAAAATTTGGTTTTGAAAAGTTTGTGTTATAGCTTTGATTTCATCAAGTGCTGTAAATTAAGGAGATACAGGTTTCATTAGTGGGCCCCTTCATGAGGTTGACTGGTTAATCAACACGCACAGAAAGCTTTACTGTCTCTCTCCCCACCGCCATGCCAAAGACCTTTCCGCTTTATGTGCAGGCTCCCAGGCTCAGGCTGGTCTGTGTTTCCACCACAGCTGATCCTCTTTCCTGAGGCAGTTGGCCTCAGGAAATGCACGGCGGGGAAATGCCACACTGTAGGCCACTAGCGTGGAGAGATGCAATTAGAAAAGCAGTATATAATTGATCTTTGGAGGAAACGTGAGACCTGGAATGCTGCAAGCTGTGTGACTACGTTTCAGGGTAGGCCATGAGTAGCACTTAATCTAATCTCTAAGTTGTCCCTAAAATTAATAAGCGCGGTTCCAGAGTTTTAAGGGCATGGTTGGGAAAAGGCATCACCGTGTAGTGACCTTATTGTGTCCCAAATAAAGACCAAGACTGTGACGTGCAGTGGTTTGAGCTCCTCCCATGGCCAGGTATGAGCTGCTATCCTTTGTGAATTTTGCAGTTCAGCTTGATGAACCTCTGCAGTTTTTCTATTACACAGGACGAAGCATCGCTATTGATTTTTACAGCTTGATGAATTTTATTTCTGTTTTCTTGCCAAATCGGCATAAAGGGGGGAAAAATCACAAATCATTGCACAGAACTGGGGAAGACTTTCACAGTTAATGAGAGTTTTGTAGTTACCTCTCTGAAATTTTGAAAAGCATGTGTGTTGGACCATCCTATTTGCTCATAATTTTTCCTCGGGAAGCACCACTGTTGAAAGCAAACTGCTTGCTAGTTTGACCGTTTGCTGTGTGGAAAATCAAACTGTGCTTTTCATCTGATGAGGAAAACACGGAACACATAGCAGTTGCTCTGGCTGAACGGCCAGAAGTAAAAGTTATTGAATACAGCCACTCTATATGGTGTCTTCGTCCAGCGATCCTGCAGAGATCATCCTGAAGTCAGAGCAGTAAACTCTGCCATGAAGTCAAGTCAGCGTGAGCTTTGTTTCTCAGAGACCTCAAAACTATTTCAATTAGGAGAGGCTTTATGCTGCTAACAAGCTCGTGGACCAGCCTCAAATTTTATTGCCTGGGAAATCATGGGTAAGGCTGATTTTAGCTAGCACTTCACTGGGTGAGGGGAGACCTTTTCACCACTTCATACCGTACTGACGTATAAATATATCAGGCATTCTTCCAGCGCGAACAGCTACAGCAAAAAGAATTTCCTCCATCCTCCTAGACTATAGACCCACTTTTGATGTGGATTTAAATACAAATAAAAGAGGAAAAACCTTTCCAAACTATAAATTAATGGATCAAATATTTCTAAATGAAATTGGAATGGCATCTGTGGTTTTATTATCTTTTGCCATACAGGGCTGTCTTTGAAAGGGGAAAAAGCTTAGTGAAAAGTAATTTCAGAGCCTTGACTGCTTTTTGATTACAATTCGGGATTACGGTTTTAATCACCGCTTATCAAGTAATACCACAAACCTCAGAGCATGACCATCTTTCTCAGGGGAAGCCAGATTTAAAAGCCAATTTTCAGCAATCCTTCTTTCCCCCAAACTCATCTAACATATATGGTGGGATAATAATCTGTGATATTACAAGAGACCTTAAGCAACGCCTGAAACTCTCTGTGTTCTCAGATTTCTTCTGAGTTTTCCTTATTGTAGTAGAAGTATTATTGTTCATCAGAAATACTGGCATATGTCTAAGCAAGCTCTTGTTTCAGGACAGCCTCCATTCAAGTGCAAGATATCGAGCACACTCTTCCTTTCCCAAGCAAGTGACAGATTTTCACAGGCAAACTTGTCTAGGTATAAGTATGAGCACGTGTTCAGGGGAGGTCTGAAATGTATACCTTGTATTTATACGCGAATGGCTGCTGCAAAATGGCTTTGTGCACAGCCTAAAGCTCTCGCAAAGATGTGTATGAGCTAGCAGATATAGGCGTGACAGATACTGGAGTTAAAAGATGGATTTTAACTCAACGGTACTGATATTGCATAGTTTTTCCACTGCAGGAGCTGGGTGGCAGCCCTGTGTCTGAAGCATGGTGAGAGAAGAAGGAGGCCTTGGTTTCTGCAGTGCATCGGGGAGCATGACTGGGTGTTTGCAAGCGGAAAGACCCTTGTTAAACAAATTTTCAAGTGTGGTGCTTGGTAAGAAGGTAGAGTAGCCAAGATCAACCCTGGACCTTTTCCTTGGGTTTGCTTTGGTGACTGTCTCACAGTGGAGTGCCATGAGCCTCTGCTGCAGGACACCCAGCGCGTGTTAGTTCCTTCAGATAAATAGTGCGCCTCTTTTTAAAAGTGAAGTCAAAGCCTCCCTCCTCATTCCAAAGAGCTTGCAACTAATGAGAGTAATCGGGCTGATTCTGACCACAATTAACTTTTGTGTGAATTATTCAAATCCTACTCAATAGTGCTAGGGATGGAAGAGGTCTATTAGATCATTACGTTTCTTCTCCATAAAAAGCAGGATGTAACCTGATGGGAGATGATGTATCTTTTATCAAAGTGATATACTGTGAGTGATCTTAGCTAAAAGGCTTAGAAGATGCTGTTACCTGCTAAGGGGATCCCAGCGCTAGTTCTGTTCAAGAACTAATTTAGTATTTTACATGTGGTGCATGAGCCTGTGGACAGCACTTGATGTGGGTGTACTGCAGCTAAGGAAGGCAGTGCTCACTCCAAGGTTAGTGTCTCTGTGGAAAGAAGCTTGTGCAGGGACACTTATAAACAAATCANTTTTTTAATTTGTTGAAGAGAGCTTTGAATGAGGCACTAAGTAGTGTTAATGAACTGATAAATGGCTGAAAGTGGAGCAGGTGAACTGGTGTATATCCAGCTTCCTAGAAGAACACAGAGCTCCATGCTACTGCTGCAAGTGTCCGTATTTTACCTACAAGGGACTAGCATACAAAGAACTGCGTTAGATAGGTTTACTCTCAGTGAAGACCAAGTGCATAAGACAGACTTACCAAGATCAATCCTATCTCTTAACTTCTGAACTTTCCAGTTAGAGCCCATTGTTAACACTGTTGATACTTACTAAGATGCTACCTGGTGGAAACATGATATGATAAGATTATCACTGATGGGAGAGGTTGACTGTCTGAGCAGTTTTCCTTTCTCTTCACATTTGTGTTTGGAAGTTCTCTGCCAGCTGGGTGGACAGAGGAGAATAAATCCAGCAAACTCTTGCTTGAACAGAACTTCATCTGTCTACACTGTGAACAGATTTCCATCTCTATGGGGTAGGCAAAAACCCTTAAAAAGCCCAAATCAAAGCTATTGTCTAGGTAGTCTGGCAAGAGAGCTACAGCAGCACAGAAGACAGTCATATGGCAGATGACTTGTTGGGTTGGTGTTGCACCCTGCAGAGTCACTGGATGAACTGAATGCTTTAGCAAAACAGGTGTGTTTGACCAACTAAAATTTGGATGCCTACTGACCTGATCTGTTGAAAGGCTGGGCAATGCACCATATAATCCGTAATGCAGGAGTGTTAATGTTTCCCTCTGGGAATTCAGGATGCCGGTGCTTTGGCCTGGTGAGGAGTTTGGAAGGACTGGGTTGAACTCATAGCCTTCTGCATCGTCTAGAACCCTAGAGGAGAAGACAGTTTGAAGGGACCCCATTTAAGTGATACACATGCGTGGCATAGTTCGCCTTCTGTCTGCTGAATTGCATGTTGTCCATCTACTCGCTCTCTGCTCTTAGAGCAGCTGGGATGCTGATCAAGTGCTGATGCCTAGCTGGTCAAAATGGCAGTAATTGTAGTTCACTCCCTGATCTGCTCTTCCTATAGATGTCTATAAAGAGAGCGGGGAACTGGCACCTGCAGATGGGCCATGTTGTTGATTGTGTGAATAAGATTCACGGTAGACTTTGGCTTGGAAATGGCAGAATGATTCTGGTTTCTTACACGGAAGTAGGGCTAAAAACAGTTGCACCTGTGTAAGTAATGGTTTGACTTATAAAAAAATTTTCCTTAATTGATTTCTTTGGTGATTGCCTTAATTTCAGGCATGGATGAGAGGAAGATGTTTGTACTGATTTGATTAAGCCTGGCAGCTGTCTCTCTTGCTGGAAGGGATGCTCACAGAATATTTCTCATCCTCCCTGTCTGAGAGATACCACAGTGCCATATACACAGAGATCTTTCTCATTTTTCCTTAAGGACATTGTGTGATGTTGTAGGGTTCAGTTTTCAACAGCAAGTTGAAAGTGAGACAAGCAAGACTGAAGGAATGCTTGGGAGTGTAACTAGAGAACGCTTTCCCTGCACATAATCTCAAAAATCTAAATGTTCTGTGAGTCAGAGTAAAAACAATTTTAAAAGACTGACAAAATATACTTTCAAGAGGGAGTGAAACCTTTTACCTATGGGTCCTCAGTCACAACACAGTCGTAATAAGACTAGCTCAGAATTACAGTCTGGAAGTCCTGAGCTTGTCTGTGTGGTAGCGTAGTGAGATGTCTCAGATACAGGGAGCCTAGCATTTCTGTCCCTGTTTGTTTCTGCTTGCAAAATTAGCATCATCTTCATCTGTGTGTTCTGCCAGCCTAAATTAATGTGCCAGTCTACTCAAAAAAAAAACAGGAAAAAAACCCTCCACCCTGCTAACAAAATACATCAATGCCAGCAGCCCCTACACATGAATGAACCTCAATAAGCGAACCACTGTGCATGGGTGGCAGAGGAGGAGAAAAACAAGAAATTGATAAAGAAATATATTTCATTTTCAGGCTTCTAAGACGTTGGCCTAAAAACAACAGGGAGAGAAAATAAACCCAGTCATATTTTAAAATAATTATTCTGGAGCTCTAGTCATGCTCCTCAAATATGAATTCATCTTAATCTGTCTCAAAGCATGATTCCCAAACTTCTTACTACTTGTAGCATTTTGCTAAGGTATTGGGTAGGTTGGGTTTAAATTCCTTCATTTAAGATAGCTGCAGGAAATAGTCATGCACACGTGGTTGTCTAAAATGCCAAAGCCAAACAGGAGTGCTGACTTGAAAGTGGATCATTAACAAGTCTAGGTTTTCATCAGAAGGGTGGGGAAAAAAAAATCCCTGTATCTTTTGTTACATCAATTCTAGAAGTCCAAATGTGCCATAAGACAGATCTGTGTCCTGGTCAGGAAAGTGGGCCCAGGAAGACACGTATCTTCATGCATGTCTGTCTCTGTGAGTACTGATGCACACACGCATTTCCCTGTAGCATCTGAGCACTTCCTTAGTCTTTCACACTGTCTCTCAGATGTCAGATATTCATGTTTTCCTGTAATGTGGATGACATACTGAGGCAGAAAGTCCAAGGGCCAAATACTTAAAACCGTTAACTTGTCCCAAGACCCTAGTCGTTTGTTGGTTGATCTTTGCAAGTGCCAAGCTCCCGATTGCAGGTGCCCATTTGCATCTTCAGAGGTCTGAGTGCTGCTTTGGACCTACTCCTAGGTGATTTGTCCAGATCATAGCATTAGTTTATTGCCTGTGGGAGTCTCAAATGTGGTACTGGAAATGCCAGTCTCATTATAGATATCCAGGGATAAGGTAGTGCCGTGTGGATGTGGCAAGGGAGGGAGGAAAGGTACGTCAAGGGACTCATTCACATCTTCTTCCCATTTCTTGCTGAAGAATGATGTCCGTGATATGCTAATATTTGAGGGCTGCCTTGCCCTGTACAGGCAGAGGCTTTCTGGACTTCCCTCGGTTGTGGTCATCCCTTGCAGCATTAGAGCGTTAGAACAAGGGGGTTTTGCCATGTCTGTCTAGTGTATTGCTCACCAGCACCACATTTGATTTATTGTGCCGTGTGGGTTTTTCCCCATGCATCTGTAGAAAACATGGAATAAATGACATAGACTGAGTGAAATCATATCTCCCAAGCCTCCTCTGAAAACTTAATTAAACCCACAGGGTCTTGTTTGGGGGTAGAAAAACAACAGGATGTGAAGTATTGAAGACCGGTAAATAAATTATTGGTGCTTCTTGCTATTTCACTGTGCTAGTAGTGATGTGGAAAAAAAATCCAAATCTATTCTTGCTGCCTGACCATTTTATTATTAGCAGCCTCTTTGTGTTTTATCCATGACTTCTGGTTGAAGAAAACCACACAGGGGAAAAGAGAGTTTTTAAAGGTTGGACTTAGTTCATAAATATACAGGGAGCTTCTCCACTGAGCCTGAAATTCGTTGCTCCTATTTTTCATCCAGTATGTCTCATCATGCAGGCTAAACTAGAGACTTGTGAATGTGGCTTGGGACATAACGCAACTATATGCAAGCTGCCTGGATACAGCAGTGGTTACAGGGGCTATAGGGAAACCATGCAAGTACGAGGACAGAATCTAGTGGCCTCTGTAATAAAGCATAGCACGCACAATCAATTAGCTGGAAAATGTAGGGCCTTATTTAGCCATTATCGCTGTGTTGGGTACTTTATCTATTCCAGTGAATTGTATTTTATCCTTCCAGTGCTCTATTGAAGTAAGAGCTTGTGGATGTTTCCCAGGTGAAGAACTGAGGTGAAGTGACCTGGTCAAGGTCACATGGGCAGTCTGTGTTGGAGCAGGGATCTGAAGGGGTTTTCCATTGCGTTGGCAATAATGGATAGGGCTGAATGAGAAGTATGTGCTCTCGCCGGGTCAGGGCAGCAAGCAGAATACAGGAACAACACATGTATAATGAATAAGAGAGTGGTATGAGCTCCTGACAGCCCCGGGAAAGGCTAAAAATTATATCCCGTGCCTTCCTCTTTCTTCAGTGGTGGCAGTCTGGAAATTAATGGTACCTGAAGCTGACTCAGTGATGCTTTTAGTCTTCACCTCTTCTGTGAAACACGTGATACACCTTAGCCGTAAAAACCAGTGAAAAAGGGGAAATGCCAATACAGTAGTGCTCCATCGCAGTGTCCGTGCCTGGAGGCCGTGGCCATGCAGGGCTGGCTAAAGGCGCTCGTGGGGGAAGAGAGGAGCTTCAGAAGGACATAGGTTGGCACAGGAAAGGCTACAGATGGAGACAGGATTCCTGGGCACTTTGCGTCTGGGCACAAAGCCCTCTGGCTGATTACCTTTAATCTGCCAGTATGAAGCAGAGGAGCATATAGGAGGAAGCGGACCAACTTCTGCTTCTGTGTAGGAGCAGCCAGATGGATTTAGAAGACATCAAACTCTTCCCTTTAGGGTCTTTTTGATCCACTTGCTTAATCCTGCCCTCTTATAGGTAGACGTTAATGGAAGGACACTGTGGCTTGGCCTTTTCAGAGACTGCTTATTAAATAAAATAGTCAGATTCAGTCTAAGTAATAGCCGAGTTTTCATCTGCTTAATGAAATTGAAGGAGAGGAAACTTATAGCTTCTGTTTCATGTGCAAAAATGTCTCCCCATATTTCTCTTTAGGGCCTCTCCTTTTAATGTTGTAAGTACAAGGGGAGAACATGCAGTTCTTGCTGTTGCCACATGGAAATGAATAATGGTTTTGGGCAAAGACCAAACTCAGTTTCCAGAAGGCTGCTCTTTCCTGCCCATTCATCTATGTGATGTATAAAATGAACTCAAAATATACTGGCAGGAAAAAAAGACTGTTTAGTATTCAGAGCTTCAAAGACATTTAGCAACATTGTCTTCACCTAGGAACCAAATTATTTCTTCAAGAACTGTACGGAGAACACTTTGCTTTCAATTTACGGCATGGTCTGTCAGAACATATTGCAGCGGTGAGTGTCCTGTGGCAGGATCACTGAATTTATACCAATAAAGGCTCTGAATACCTTCTTGCAAATGTGCCTTGTCAGTCGGTGTGTTGGAGATTTAGATGAGGACACATACCTTGTGATGCTTTTTCCCAGCATTGTTACTGTTTCTGGAGGATGAATGTTCTACAAGAGAGAAGATTAAGAGCTAGGAGCCCTGTGGTTTAAGCAGTAGATGTCCTTCAGACTATGTGCGTGAGCTTCCTTGAGTAAACTAGTTAATGCATGCCTCAGTTTCCACTTTTTAAATTGAGATAACCCCCCCTCTCTTCTTAGACCTTTTCTCCAGCCTGAATAGGTTGCAAACTCTCATTTCCACAAAGAGGAATTACAAGGCTTTAATGCCTTTGAGTGAGGCCAAGACTTACCAGGGCTGATCTGTAATAGCCACAACCATACTGTATACAAATATGAGGACAAAACTTCATGTTTTACCAGGACTGAAAAAGTTGTGGAGTGTCCCCTGAAGTTTTGTGCCTTCCTTTGGACAGAGGAAGACATTTGATTATCTCATTGCTAATTTCATCTGTTTAATCTTTGGCCTTTTGCTGATACTGCTAATGATAGTGGGACTGAATTCACCAACTCATTCCAAATTTGCCAGCAGAATAATGACAACCAAGCTATTCTCAAAGGTTGTCCTTTTTGACTCGTTCTGGTTTGCTTTGGCTCAGGTCTTACGGAGTGCAAGAGCTTTGCACTATGTGAGAACTCCACTAGTGAGAACTGGAATTCTCCATTACATAGTTTCTTAAGTTACCTGGCCTCAGCATTTTATGTTGGGTGTGATTCATGCTTTCATTTGTACTGCAGAGCAGCAAGCAAACATCTGTCTAGTAGCTCATCATTATGAGGGTGCCATGCTCTTCTATGACTGGGTTAGGAGTTGGAATGACAGTTCAGGAACAAGGTAAAGCTTGGATGGGAAATGAGGAGAAAACCTCAAACCTTCATGAGAATGTGTGCTGCTTCTAGTATGCTGGTGAACCGATATGGATAATGCTGGATGCTGTTTCTTTAATGCTGCTGGCTGCACATATTCCTGGAGATATGAGGTATTTATTCATTCCAATTTATTAAAGAAAAATCATACCCAAAGGCCAGTTTCATCAAGAAGTATGAAAGCAGAAAATAGGTCTAGTAAATTAGTCTCTTAAAAGAAAAAAAAAAAAGGAATCATGCCAAATCTAATTAATTTTTGTTTTGTTTTGTTGTGTTTTTTTTTGCTTGTTTTGTTTTTGTAGTTTGTTTGTTTGTTTGTTTGTTTTAATTTGGCCCCTCCTTAAGTTCTGGAGCAATTTTGGTAATGGTACAATAGCTGGCACGTGCCCCTGCTGCCTCTCCTCTGATTGAGCGAGGTGTGCAGCATGAGCATATGCAAAGAGAATACGCACAATCCACTGGGGACACACAGGTTTCCACAGCAATTTTGCAGAAATCCATAACAAATGCATTGTTAGGTTGGTTTATTCCTTCTCTTTCCTGCTGCGTAAAGTATTTGATATTCAAATTAAAATGGTGCTTGTTTAGGACAATTCAGTTATAGAATAAGCCTGGTAATTGGTGCCCGTGGGACTGTTTACACTCTGCTTGGTGTAATCCACTTATGGAAAATTAATGAAAGGCGATTTCCTCCTCCGTTGTAGCTGTTTTAATATGTACACTATGTTGTTTCCTCTTCCAGCTGAAGCTTCAGATGGTTATTTGGGGACAAAAGCTCCAGCAAACTAACATGCTCCCTGGAGAGGTCCTTAGGGTTTCGGGCGGCTTTGGCGAGGCAGAGGTTGCGCGTGAGCCCCGCAGCGCTGCGGCTCAGAAACGCCCTCTGAACTAAGAGCCGTTCTGCTCCGGGGGACGACCAGGAGGAGTAGTTTGCTACCAATTTATATCCCTTCGTGACACTTGCCGGTGGCAGCTGAGCTGACCTGGGGGTTTGTCCAGCTGAAAGATGCGAGCTGTTCCCTCCAGAACCCAGCACACATCTGCACCTGAATGTTCAGATCAAGCGTTGTCTCCCAGCTCCGGGAGGGGAGGCTGCATCTTCTCGGTAAGCACGTGGGCTGAGTCTGAATCTCGACGGAGCTGACTGTAATTGATTTTTCAGCTTCCTCAGCTAGCCGCACAAACCCCTTCGGTAATGTTGAGGAGAAGGTAGAGGGGAAAAGAAAGGAGTTGTTATGCATCTATACAGTCCACGATATATGCCGCATTTAGTGTGATGGGATGCCAGTAGCACTTCTTGCGTGCTCGTAAAGACACTGCTTGTCCTGCAGGTTGGGGAAGGGAGACAACCTCTCAAATGCCTGAGTCGGGCCTGAGCTAAGGCACTGCTGTCGCTGTGCACGGGTTTCCGATTTCCCATTTTGTCAGATGAGGGGAGAAAAGAAAAAGAAAAGCCAGTATTTCTCCTTTCCTCGGGAATATTTTCTAGTTGTTTCACAGGGAGCTGGCTGTAAGTGCAGGCTGGGTGTGAGAAACAAAGTATTTCAGTAAGTAACTGTTCAATTTTACAAACGGCGCTAATGCACGATTTTGGGCTGTGGGAGCCCTGAGTCAATACGGCCAAAGCAAAGAACTGCAGTTCCAGAGCAAATAGCAGCAGCAAAACTGGGAATACTGAGAGTAGAAGTAGCATCATTTTGTTATTCACAGTGGCTACAGAAAAATTCACTGAGGAAATATCAAATGCAGAGAGCTGGAGGTCAAAGAGGAGAACAAAATCAAGACCATCCTAGAGAAATTACCAAGCTGCATTGCCTGAAAGAAAGCGAAATGAAATCATTGCCTCTTACCTCAGTAATAAGGCATCGGGGTAACATTTAGGAAATATGCTTGGTTTGACCTAGGCCTATTACTTAGATACCATCTCTTCTCTGTCTTCCCCCAAATATTCCCTTCCCTCCTTCAGGCAGTGGACGGATTGTATTTTCTTTATCACTTCTAAGAAATGCCTTTTCTCTTTCTGTGCTCAGTCAGACTTCCTATCTAGACTGTCACTCCTTTGAATCAAACATAGCGTAGCCTTCTCTCTCTGAGTGTCCTTAAAATCTGCGTAATTCTCCCTGACCCAGGCACAACTACCAGTGCTGAAATTGTCTTTCTGATTCTCACTTTGCCTGTTGTCCTGGGAACTCCTTCAGGTGGGGACCCACCATTTCTCGAGTCTCTGCTACTTAATATCACCTTTGGAAATCAAAATATTTTTGCAGTAGTTTCTACTTCTTTGTTGCTTATGTGTGGAGCCCATCTCTGGATTGAGGCACCTGCTCTTTCAGCCCATCTCAAGATCTTTCTCTTCCATGCTTCTGCTAAGAAATGACTTAGGTAGGGTTAGGTTGACCAAAAAAGGTAGGAGAGGAGGGGGAGAATTGTACTTTTTTTGTCCCCCTTCATCTTTCTCTGTACGGTCTACTGATGTGGTAACAGCTGTTTGGGAAATGTGGTGTTTGCCAGATAGGGTCATTGTCGGTGGGGCCACAGCTGCTGTGTTCTTTGCGAGTTGGGAGCCCGGGGTACAGGCGGCAAATGCTTTGCTCAGCTATTGTTTTACCCAGCTCAGCAACATCTCACACCTGTTCTACAAACCATGCAATAAACCTCACCTGCACAGTACGGTGTCTTGACTATTAAAAGCTTGATGTATTGCACGGAAGGTCCAACTCATAACGGCCTGCGTTCCACAGCTCATTTGGTATCGTTCTGAGGAGCATCTGTCTTAGCTACTGGCGGCACGATCTTTGAAAACAAGCTTCATTTTGCATCTCTGTCCTTTGGAAGATGGGGAAGATTTACAACCTTCAAATAATGATGATAGGTGAACTTGTGTCCTAGGGAATGGGATGGAGGCAATGAGCTTGAGAGATGAACAGCTCTGAGGTCATTTGGGCGTTCTCACTGGCGTTCTCAAATAGAGATGGATCAGGTTCACTCTGCCTCACCACTCAGCTGTGTTCCTGTGCAAGAGCTGAACCTCTCTGTAACACAGCATTTTCCAAACACTGGGTCATCTACAAGACACCCTCAGAGATGTGCTGGAGGAGAGACATGGAAGCTTTTGAAGGCTTTTATTCAGTTCATCAAAACTTGAAGGGAGTTAGGAGGAAAAAGGTAGATGTTTTGGGAAAAATTACTTTTCCTCAACAGTCACTTGAATGTCATTGAGAGGGACTCTGTTATCTCCAGGTGACTGGTGCCTCCTGCTCCGGACTGAAGGAGACTCTCTGTTCATATTAACATATCTCTTATCATTTTGTCACTTTTGAAGTCCCTGTGGACTTTAATTTTTTGCTTTAGGCATGGTGAACTTTATTATCATGTCATTAGAAGAAAATGATGAAAGGGGCTTGCTTGAGGAGTGTCGTGTTTCCTCAGTACTCCTGGGTTCAATGACCGAGATCTCCAGTTGTCTTTTTACAAGCCCATCATGGGTTTTTTATGTATTAAATTCTCTTTGTGGATACTAGATGTAAATGGTAAATATTCATTAACTGGGGGAGATGTGTTGCCCTTCTTGCCAAGCAGCAACCCAGTTGTGGAAAGCAGAGTGCAGTCTGCAGTCCATTGCATGACCTTGGGCCATGTTTTGTAAAGGGGGCATTGTTTAAAGAGGTTATGAAGCTCAAACGCATCCTTGGTGAAGTTAGTGGAAGCCTACCATAGAGTGTGGTGGGAGATGGGCAGTAACTTGCTATTTATTGGGTCTTATGAATGCAAGGGCAGGAACACAGAACGGTTTTGTTAAAATGGACTTGGTTAGCTCTGGTTTTGGGAGGTACTCAGATGAGTAGTTATGGTGAAATAGTGTTTTGCACAAGGAGCTCTCCTAAAAGCAGGTGGAATCAGTATGTGAGGAAGGCGAGGATTTTTGGCTCTATGCCACAGTTTTTCTAAGCAGGTAAAATGAAAGGAAGCAAAAAAACTCCTCATAGTTAGTAGTGTATCTCTGTTCCCTGATTTTTATCTGCAAGTTATTGGGAATAAAAGAAAGCAAAAAAACAAGAGTACCTGAAAATCACTCGACTGTCTGTAAAACTTGTGACAGATACTTTTCATTTAATTCATCCAGGAAATCAATATGTCGTACAGAATCATTTGACTGTGGGCGGCAGTGAAATGATAAATATACATGAAAACAGAATTGGATTAATAATTTTTGACAGGTAATATAATGCAGCTGTTGCTGAATGATATTAACAAGAGAAGGCATGTTAAGTCCCAATGTCAGAGTAAGGCTAGGTGGTTATAATGTCTGAATAAATTTCATGCTGTGACTGAAGACTCTCGATGGCAGATGGAGATCGACAATATAAAGTTCCATTAAAAAGTCCTTTGCTTTGCTAATTCTTGACTCTTTTTACCGGTCAGTCGTCTGCTCATCGATCTTGTCTGACTGAAATAGAATTTCCCTGTTCTGTGTGCCTGAGCCAAGAGATTTCATTTGCAATATACTGAGTTGTGAAAAAGTGGGAAACTTCACCCTCCTGAGATCAGAATCCCAAGGAAGGCTGTCATCATCTGGGCAGGGCAGCATCTCTCTTCTAGCTCTCTTCTTTCCTGAGACCGAGATTTTTAGATTTCTTTCTTCAAGGTTTACAAAATGATTGTAAATGCATATGAAAAACAGGATGCCCTTTGTGAAGGACATCAGATTGGGTTTATTGCAGCTTTCCTCTCCCAGTTTTTCTCTTCCCCTCTTCTGTCATTTTCTTATTTCTGCTACCCCCACAGTCCAGCTGTCTCTTGACTCACTTCTGTGGGAATTTTTGCCCCCAAGTAATGCAAAGCAACCAGAACCCACTTAAACTCTCTATGGGTTCCACCTGAAAACGGGTATTACATGTGCCGTTTCTTGCAAAAGACAGAGAGGCTGAGGTAATCTCCTGTTCTCACTATTCATGGGATGCTGAGCTCAGAAAATACCTGTATACGTCTTCCACGGGGCCATGATCTCTTTCTAGGCTTGGCTCTTTGCCCCTATCTCCTATTGTGATATTCTAAGTACTAGCAACAACTTGATCCTTGAAGATGCTGACTATGCCAACATCGTTTCAGCAAAGCATTTAAGTAAGCATTACCTTAAAGTATGGGAATAGTTCCCGTGGGGGCTGTACTTTTAACCACGTGCCTTTTAACCATACTGGCCTTTGGCTGAAGTGCTGCGTGTTTGTTGGCTGAACAGATCTGGCAGAATTCACCCCTCCCTCTTATTCGTACCAGCAGCTTCCCCCTTGTCACACTTGGACGGTGTCTGCATGTAAGTTTAGCGAATGCCGTGAAGTTAAGCAGTAGGTTTTGTGGGTGGCAGATTTCATTTGCGGTATGTTTTACTTATCTACCTGCAACAAAGATTCCTTATATACTAGTGAACTAGAAGGTGTAATTTTAAAGGGAAATTAAGGAGGCAGAGCTGTTTAATAGAAGTATAGATGTGCAGAGGCAGTAGGCCTCACACCAAGGAAAAACAAAATAATTATTTCATTTACTGAAGGGAAAATAAGACCATATGGGCCACATATTTCTCCTTTACAGCAATGTAAATCTGGACGCACTGATGGCAATGGATTTGATGACTGAGACTTCAATGCATGCTGAGCTCTGTCCAGGTCAATGTTAAATAGAAATAAGCATATTTTACAGATGATGGAGATTGCTGAAGCTCCAAGGTCTAGTTCTGCCAGTGTAGAAATTGGGACTTTTATATAAATTCTCATCTGAGCTTTGTAAAGGGTTGCAGTGCAAGAGCTGTTTGCAGAGGAAGCCAAAAAAAGTCTTGCCTCTCAAAGTCACGTGGCAAAATGTTTTAAACACTAATTTGAGACTTTGTAGTGAATGGAAGACCTTGAGTAAGCATCGAAAGAGTAAGACGTGGAAATAGCTGGACTTTTTGCTACATATTAGCTGCTCTGCTGCTCTGTGCCTCGCCAAGAGTTAGACACGTTCCCTGTAGCAGAGAAAGTTGAGCAGTGCTCAGCATAGGATCCTGCTTTCATCTCAGTAGAGCTAGATCATGTGGGTTTTTTTATTTGAGGAGTTTCTTAAGGTAAAAACTCTTCCCTGAGTTTCTCCAAGCACTCATAGTCCAGCCTGCAGGCTCTCTAGATGAGTGTCTGGTAGTGAAAGTACTGTACAGGGAAATCAGTTCTCAGCCATTTTGCAGCCCTTTGGGACATAAGGAGATGGATAAGCATTGGACATGATCATTGTCCCTGCTTGAACGTGGAATCTCATCTTTAAAAGCAAAAGATACTACTTTAATAGCGTATTTGTAGTTTTTCTTAGACAGAATCCCTCCAGACAAATTCAAGCCTCACCAGTTGTTCAGAGGGACTGAGCCACTTGGAGCCCAGCTGCCGTGCGTTTCAGTACATATTGGCATTTACTCTGTTAGCTGTTAACTTAATTATGAAATCACTTATTTTCCCTAGCAAAAGCTTTTTTTCGGAAGGCTCCATATCTCAGGCAGCATCTGCTTCCCTCTTCAAGATGACAATATTGTTAAGTGAGAAAATGGACAATATGTACAGAGATGAGGGGAAAACGCGCTGACTCAAAGCCACCCCAAACCTGGTGGGAGTTAATGTGATTTACCAGAGTCTTCGCACCTCTGTAACGGGAGGCCTGGAGGAACCAGTGGACATTTCTTCTGTAGAAGGTCTTGTCTACGCCTGGCAGAAAGACAGCATCTCAGTGAAGAACCTCCTGTCTAAAACTGCCATCTCATGAGCGTTTTTGTGTTAGTTACAGTTGTATTCTAAAGGCTGAGAATAGCTGTAAGCGATAAAGTGACCGGGACTTGGAAAAGGATCTGCTCCAATGCTTTTTATAAAGGCAAGAACTGGTTAACATGGGGAGAGACTGGAATTAATTGAATTGTTCAGCTGTAGCTCATCTACTGTTCTGTCATGAAACCATCAAGGCTGCCATTTTACTACTCAGCCAGGACCTGGAAGAATATTTTAGTGAGACAGAGAACATAAAGTGTCAAGGAAAATAATAGGTAGCACTGGAATTACACAACTCTTATTATAGCTTGTTTCAAAAGATTATTTTAATTTAATTGATCAATTAGATAAAATTACATACTAGTCTGCTGCTGGCATGGGCCCAGATGGGTGCTACTGCCATTTGTAATGTCCATCATATCAGCCACAGATATCTTTAAAATTATTTACTTGATGGAAAAAATGTTTTTAATTAGAGCATTACTTGTTATCTTTACAGGATTATTTAAACTAGCAGTTGGAGTGAGTGGTGGCTTGATAATGTCCCTGTGAGAAATATTCTACCAAGCGTACAACCCATAGATCTTGAGATAGACACATTTTGACCAGCTTTACAGCTTCACATATCAACTTTTGCAGCAGTTAGAAATAAAACCACATCAGGAGGCTAACCTCCATACCCAGGCTTAATTTCCATCAGTTAGAAACTGGTTTCTTTTCGAATTTGTTAGTTGTTGTTTTTCCTCTCTTCTTGTCAATATTTATCTTTATTCTTTCAACACCTATCAGCAATTTCAGTGTAATTTGGTGATGCTGGGCTTTGAATAATGTAGTATTTAAAAATAAAGAAACTTTTTGTTCAGTTCTCTCTAATCTGGACAGCTTGTTTTAACAAGTTAGTAGCCTCTTCCTTTCATTGCCTTCCACTGCTTAGACATCTTCCTACTCTGGACTATTAAAATATGGAACATTTTCTGATACCGCTTTTGTACAGAAATGGCATCTTTCAGTGTGATTTCAAAGCTTTCCTGAATAAAGCTTCAGCAGCCCTGTGTATTGGGCAAACATCATCACCACAAAAACTAGTTGTATTCAATTAAATTAAATGTTTTCAGAAAGCATCTGATTTTTGTCTAGGAATATTCTGTCTTTTATTCACAGGAAACAGCCCAAACTCTCTTTTTACCCAGCTCTTATTGTCACCTTCTTTGGCTTTTCTGTCTAATAAATGCCAGTGTTTTGCGAATGTACATTTGACAAGAATGGGAAAGGTTTTGTTTAACTTCCCCACCAGAAAGAAAAAAACCCGTTTCTCTAACTCATCCAATTCTGACAGCTGTGCTGAAGCAGAGAAGTAAGGCACTTGCCTTAAGTCGCACAAAATGTGTGATAACCGCAGATAAACATGGATCTCTGGATTTCTGTCTGAGTGATATGAGCCAGAGCCTAGCCAGGCTTTGCTCCCTAAGAGAGCAGTCGGAAGAGGAGGTTATGCGCGAGGCGCTGCATCGTTGAAATACTCCTGGAAAGCTGAAGCCTTCCCTGGCCTTTAACTCTGTGCCTCATCGGCGTGTTCCCAGAAATATGGAAGATTAATGTTTTCTAGTAACTATTTGGAAGCATTCAGCTGAGTAGTAGTGCAGATATTCTACTCAGGAACTCATTTTGTCTGCTTCTGTGTTTTTTAGTTTATACTATAATGAGATAAATTACTAGCCAGACACTCAGGACAGACGATGTGCTGTGGTTTGATTTCCCCCCCGCCATGCACTTCAGGTTGTTTACACCTGCATAGAGTGGAGCAAAGCAGCATAAAGGGCTTCTGTCACTTGCATTTGTTTGATATATGTCGCTGTGAAGAGGGTGAAGAGAGAATCGCTGAAGCGGAGTAAGGCAAGTGCCTGCTGTTTCCAGTCGTGTGCATGTTGTGTGCTGCAGGTGGATCTGTTACATGCAACCTTGGACCTTCTTGGTTTGTAACACTCGGGGAACCTGTGCGCATGTTATAACCCACCCTCCATCACGGGGCAGTCCCAAACTCCATCCTAGGACATCAGGGTCCCAAATTCCTGAGCCTGTCCTTTCTGATTTCGAGTGACTTTACACTCAGCTTGCACAGGGTAAAGGAAAGGACTGCAAAAGACAGACACGGGCTAATCAAGCAGTGAGCTGCCGGTCTTGTTCTTTCAGTAGGAGATTGAAAGATGAGATGTATGCACACTGCTAGTTTCTTTAGGGCAAAAATGTAGATTTGTTCCCAGCCTGTGCAGTTGTCATTATTCTTCAGGGGGAATGAATGAGATCGGTTGAGGACAAGAACCTGAGGATGAAGAAGTTGTTTCTAGTAGAGCTGTGTTGTTCTATATTTGCTGTGTGGTATGGTAAAATAAGGCAGGCTTTTGCAAATAGGAAACTGAGATGGGGGAAAAAAAGCTGAATGAGATGTCTATGTCTGTTCTGCAAGTCCATAGCAGACGCAGAAATCAGGGTTAGTTTTTATGAATCGTGCTTTAACCAGCTCTTGCTGTTTTAATGCTAATGAATAGCCAGGTTGTCACCAGGTCCTGCAGAGCAGCCTGCAGTAAGGCCTGTTGCACTCTTTTTGTTGGTGCATTACTGCTCCATTTCTCAGTCTCACACTCCCCTTGAGCAGGAATAGAACCTGGAAGGTGTAGCAGTTGACTCCACGTGAACAGACTGTACCTACTTAAGAGCTGCAGGATCAAGCAGTGGAGTGGTGAGGCAGGAGCTGCATCCGAGTCACCCTTCCTTCCACAGGCACTTCCGATAGTGCCAATCCTACACGGGGCGCTGAGCAAAGGCTCAGTCCAGGTCACGATTAACCACGAGGTGAGTGTCCCTTTTCATTAAATTTGATGCTTGCTAAAGACTCCAGGCAAAGCACGAAATATGCTGAGACCCTGGAAAAAGAAAACACACAAAACCCCCTTATGTCCATCTCTAAAATGATATGAGTAGTGTATCTGATTTATGAAAAATGTATAAATGTGACTTGGGAACAGCTTGTGCTTTCACACTAAATAAAAGGAGAAGACAGAAGAGGGAACTCAAATGTCTGTGAGCATACTCTTGTATACAAATGACTGTCATAAATCTTTTTGCATGATTGCGTTGCTTTGTGGCATCTCTTTGGGGAGTTCTGCAGGGGAAAAAGCCTACAGTTTGGGAAACTGGAAAAAAAAATGCAAAAGAAAATGGATTTGCTGATATAATTATGCAATTCATGTAGAACATATTTGGACTGCTAATCTGAACGGAAGGGAAAAGCCTAGACAGTGCTGTTAGTTTAAGGGAATTGAATTAAAAGACCAAACATCCTGGGTGAGACTGCTGCAGCCCTCAGGAGGCAGGCCTGGCTCTGGAGGGACCCGGAGCCCTGCAAACCCTGCTAGTGTCTCCTGGCTGAGGAAAGAAAATGCTTTATTCTTGCAAGGTGGGCTGGGGAGAAAACAAATTCCTCAGCTGGTATAAATCTGCCTTGATGTTGGTGCTCATTCACATTACCTGCAGATTCGCTCCACAGCATCCTCAGTCTGGGTTTAAAGGCACTCCTGGTTGTGGTCTAGCTCTGTCAGCCTGGAGCTCAGGGTAGGATGCAGAGCTCCTCCGAAGAGCAAGATGAACCCTGGGGAGCTCATCTCCCACGGGAATTTGTGCTGTCATGGCCAGATGAGATCCTGTACCCAAGCTAGCGCTCCTCTGTGACTCTGCAACAGCTCTGCCCTGCTGGTTTCCTCAGAGCATCGTTCCCCTTTGTCTCTTCGGGCTGGATGGTGGGTGATTCTTAGTTATCCTTTTGACGTGTAAGGGAGGAGTGAGTGAGATCATTCAGAAAGAGATGGCAGAGAGGGGAAATGAGTGGAAAGACAATGGAAAAGGAACAGCTAAACTGTTTTTGCCCTTGTAATGTGGTCGATAGTGTTGCCCTTTTCCAGAAATGCTCTGTCCTCTGCAGGGGGAAAGTCTTGCTCACCAGACCCAGCCTAAGGAAGCACGACTGGCAGCCCTGTGGCTTGATCCTGCCTCTCTGATTGTGTGGGCCTCATGTTGGTCTGAGCTGAGTGGTCTGACATCCCACTGCCTCTCACCAGTAACCTTGCTGGAGCCCAGGGCATACCTGAGAGGTATTTCTGCAATTAATATTTTGCAGAGGAATTCCTGCTAATTAGCTGGGTGTTTGCAACTTGCTTGTGGAATAGTTAAAGTATATATAAATAATATTAATAGTTTTAAATAATATTAATAGTTAAATAACTATTAAAGCTGCAATAAAGTATGTCCAAAAAGGATATTTGGAGAGGAAGGAAGGACTTACTGTAATGGTATTGAGGACTTTTTGCAAACCGTGGTGAATGTGATTTTGTTTTCTGAGCAAGGATATGCACGTATGATAGAACAGCTCAGAGCAACACTCATGATGGTGCCCTCATGCCTGTCCTGAAATGACCGTAAACGATGCCAGTGAGTTCAATCAAGCTGATCTGTCCTGCTCTTCCTAACATCAGCCATCTGGCTCCATAGCCCTTGTGTTGTGCATGACCAGCCAGCTGGCCATCTGCACATCTCGGCTTCCAGACCCTTAAACCTCCCTTGGACAACAGCCACCTTTGGGGCTTGAAGAGCTGCTCAGGCTTCCATGAAGGTATAACTCCAGAAAAACTCTTTCCATCATCTTCAGTGAAAAGAGCAGTAACCACATGGAAAGGCCATCACCTTTTCTTTCTGCTGTTGAACTGTGATGCAAAAAGGAAGAAAAGCAAAGATCATAGTTAAGTTGCTGTTAGTGTGGGGGAGCGAAGTCCTCAGCTGCCAGATGCTGCTGTGATTTTTTTTTTTCTTTAAGGAGCTAAGCTTGTCTTACTTATACTAAAAGCAAAATAATTGTCTTTGATAGAAATTTGTTCCTTTCAGTTGAAAGCCTCTGAATTTTTAAAGTCACTAGAGGCTCCCTTTTGCCTTCCTTCCCAGAGTTTTTGAAGAAACCAAAGAGCTTCACGCTAAAGTGGGAACCACTGAAGCCTGTTCTGTGGTCTTCTCATGCTCCATTCAAAGCCTTTGTTTAGTCAGAGCAGTGCCGGCGAGCCAAGCTTTGTCTGACATCCCTCCGCACGGGTGAACGGGGGCCGCCTTGGCTCATCTACCGGGGCATTTGCCTGAGACTTTAAATTTGCCTGAGACTCTAAGTGCTCTTGTAGGCCCAACTGCAGCTGTAGGAAGGCTGCGTCCTCTTCACCTCTCTGGCAACGGGAGCACAGCCTCGGTCTGAAGGACTTGACTGAGGTCAAGGGTAGTGCCGGGCTACCTGTAAGCAGCCATTTCTTCTGGGGAGCAATATTTTGGCCAAGAAGCTTGTGCTAAAGTGTGAGTACCACGTCCCAGTGCTTTGCAGAACAGTAACAGAGAGAGGATGGGACGTATGTTGCTGTAAAAGCCATTCCGCGTGCTTTTGAAATAATCTTTGGTAACTCAGAGAAAGGTGCAGCTGCGCCTTTCATTGAACAGTGACGAGGATGGTACAAAACTGCTTACCCCTACTTATGCAGGCTTTTCCTTTCCATTAACAGCCAGCCCTCTCCCTGGCTGGGCTGCCAGCGACTCGCGCAATTCCTGTGCTCAGCAGACTCGCAGGATGGAAACTGTGCCACGAGCAGTTCTTGCTGCTGTCATCCAATTTTCCATGGGGTGTGCAACTGGATGCAGCAGGATTTGGTGGGTTATTTCCCAGTGCTGGAAATCTGTCTAATCTGCCCTTTCCTCAGACCTCCCATCATTTGTACTGGAAGCCAGCTCTGCTGCAGTTTTGCAGGCACAGGTTAATAGCACAGATTAGTGTTTTATTACTATGGTTATCTTATTGTTCTTTGTGTGACACTGAGCATGAGTTTGAAGCGCTGCATAAAACAGAAAGGAGACACAAGGCCCACTCATAAAACCAGTCTTTAGATTCTAGCGAGTCTGATGCTGCGGGCGCTTGGGCGGCAGCGTGCTTCTTCCCATTCACCTTCGCAGACCGATACTGGCGGCATGGGTGTTTGTTCTAGCTTCCTACGACAAAATGCCTTGTGCGTGGCTCTTCAAAGGCAGACGAGGCATAATTAGGAAGGGAATTTAAAAGGTTTCAGCAGGAATTTTCTAAAGCTTCCAAGTCATTAAGGAGCGTAAGCACCAAAGAAATTCGGTGACTTGATTCGGTGCTCTTGAGGCCAATGCATGCTTCCGAAATCCCACTTATTTCTGCCTGGGGCCTGATCCAGTCACTGGATCCATCTACACTGCTTGTAGAGCCCGTTGGTCTCTGCCCTTGCTAGCTTGCGTGGGCTCTGGAGGGTGGCTTCACCACCCTGCTCTCCTTGGGATGAACTGCAGTGTGCCTTTAAGTCTTATTTGTTGCAAGACAAGTTTGGAATTCCTTGTCCTAGCACTGTGACTTGTGCTGTGAACGATGACGCCTTTGAGCACAAAAGCTGTTACTTGAAAGAGCAACAAGAAATCTGCCCTGAGTTGTTCACCTGGTCAAAGAAAGCAAGTGCCCTCGCGTGTCCTGGGAGCTCACACTTGAAACTTTCATCAAGTGGCACCACCAAAGCCCAATCAAAGGTGTCAGTCCAGCTGCCGAGCCCACTAAAATGTCTACAAGGTATCTCTCCAGGTAGTAGGAAGTACTAATTGCCTGCTTCTACAGAGAAGCCTGTATTTTAATAACTTTTACTATCTAAACACAGTGTTAATACATTCTATCAACTGCCCTGAAAACAGGAGTGTCATGCACAAGAGTTGTCCATTTCCCCATTCATCCCTTGGCAGGGATGAGAAATGGCCACAAGCAGGTCTTGCTGCTGTCATCCAGTCTCCCATGGGGTGTGTAACATTAGTAACTGGATGCAGCAGGATTTAATGGGTTCTTCTAGTGGGCAGGGATGGGAGGCATTGCAGATTTGATGCATCTTCAGCCTTAGGCTGTGTCCGTGAGCATCTGACTACAGTAGACATCATATGTAAGAGCCGTCACGAGTTGCAGCTCTTGATCCAATTGGGAGCCTAAAGACGTTGCTCTTCCATTTTACGCCTTGAGTACAAAATTGTTTTGTTTGGTTGGTTTTTAAAAGGTTACCTAAAACTGATTTCCTTTGTCTATATATGCACTACCATGGCCTATGTTTTCCCCTTCTGGGGTTTCTTCCTAAAATTACTGGCCAAGGGAACAGCTCAATAGCAGATATTAGTTTCTCAGCAGATTGAAGCACTAACTTAAGAGTCTCAACTATGGAGTTGAGAACTTGGTCGTATCAGGCCTGACTACATTTTGGTTTCTTAGCATAATATCAAAAACTAAATTTTATCTAGTGAATAATGAGGCACTAAGTTCTCGTTAAGGATAACGTCTTTACCCCACTGAAGCCCGTAATGGCATTTGTGTTGTTTCTCAGTCTGTGAATCATCCTGGGATGATACTGCTGGCTCTGATGTAGACTGGATAGAGACTGCTCCACACATTGGCTGGATGTTTGAAACTTTAACCTCCTGACACTGCTACCCTCTGCTCTTCTCAGAGGGGAGTTGAAAGAGTCAACCAGCGATATTTTTTTTTCTTTTAGTTACTATTATTTGAAAAACAACCATACTTTATTAGCATGCAGACTCAATGTCAAACACCATTTCCATCTCAAGCGATGATTTTCAGACCTCTTCAGAGCTAGAGTGAGGGTCCGGAAACCTACCAAATGTAGAGCCATTGGGCCTATTTGCCATTGGATTTACTTCCAACTGTGTGCAAAAAGTGCAGAATCCACCCAGGAAAAACAGCAGAGCTTTGCACGGGTTTAAAAGCCTGCCAAGTGCCAGGGTGAAGAGAATATGGCCCCGTATTTCTCTATGGAAGACAAGTAGTTCACAAAACAGGAATGTGATGTGGTTCGTGTTTTTGCTTTGCTAAGCCCAGGGGCCTTGTCATATTGGTTTGGGAGATTGATACGTTCTTTACAGCTCTCTGCCTCCAGGAATATTGTGGGTTAGGAAGAAAAAACCTGCCAGAGAAGGGGCTAAACTATGCAGCAGATAATACATCCACAATGAACAGCCACAGTATTAAGGGTTTGCTTTTTTTCTTTTTTTAATTCTGTAAAATAATGGTTGTTTTCTTCTAATCAAAGAGATTTGTCTTTTCACTCAACCTCCAGCCTTCCAGTCATGGCCTTTCCCCCCTTTTTTTTTCTTCTTTTTTTTTTAACTCTCTTCCCCTTTAAGTGAAATCAACAACAGACCAGGTCTACAGCAGTTTGATGTTTATAAAGTGGTCCAATCATAGCTTCACTTCTGGGCAGGAGTAAATAAATTCATCAAGCAATTGATGCTTTTGCGCTGCTGTTATGATAAATGTTGCCATCAATTATACCAGTATGCTCAGACTGCAAGGAGCAGAACTGACTGAACATTGCTGCCTGATAGGAATGACAACAAGAAAATATGTGTTGACTCTCTTTATGCTTTGTATTCGTAAGCGCAGCTCTGCAATTATACTAATTTGTTTGTTTGGATTAGGCAATAGATTAAGAAATGTTTTTAGTTAACACTGGAGCATAACATGCATTAATAGTTTGGCAAACATGACATAATTCTCTGCGTTGGGCTGGAATCAGCCGCGCGGTGAGTGTAGCCTTATTGACTTTGAAGTTGCACCAGCTCCGTGCCGTTGGAGCGTGCCGAAAGAGCAACCATTCGTCTGGCTGGGACCTCTACTTACTGCAGCACAGAGACCCAAACGTCACCGTGTGAGTGCAGGACAAGGATGGTGTATGCGTCCTCGTATGTAGCTTTTGAGAAATGCTAGTATGGAGCATTTGAGAATCACCCGCTTCCCCAGCTGACTTTGGATTCTTCTGGAAAAATGGTACCGCTCCCAATACTGAAGGCATCTGCTGTTGTGGTTTGAGGAGGTTGTAGGTGGTAGTTTTTAGGAGATTTTTGGTTGTTTCAGCTCAGGACTGGCAATAATAAGTTAGCAACTGGCTTTTGTTTGACTTCTACATTGGACTCTGTGCTCTCGCTCTTTTGTTCCTGCGTGGTGTTTATTACAGTCCTTGTGTGATGTGATTACAAAAGATACATTAGAGAAGTGAAAACCAATCTAGCAGATAGCATAATGTAAAACCTAAACCATATTTAACATTATTTGAGACATCTATTCTTTGATCACAAACTGAAGAAGGAGAAGCATTGCATGAATTGAAGGAAATTAATTCAACAGAGAGAGTTCTATTTCCTCCTTTGAAATTAATAAACAGCTCTCAGCTTTTCAGAATTGGACATTGTCACTGAAATAGCTAGAAATGAGTGCACCTTACAGCCCAAAGTAGAAGTAAACATACTTCTTTCTATTCTTTTGGTCCAGAGATCACATGATAGCATCTATATTCGACACTTGGAATTTTAAAATTCAACAAGCGCGTATGGACACCATATAAATGGCTGATGCAGAATTCATCTAGTGTTTAACTTGTAATCTAGATTTCTAGATTACTTGCATGCAGCAGCGAAAGCCAGAACAGGGTCCTGTCTATGGTGTGGCATCACAAGAGCTTTATTTGCCGTGGCTGCTGTCTCCTTTACCTCCTGCCTTTGCTGCAGATGCTATGGTGGGGTAGCATTTGCTCTTTTTTGGTTCGGTGGGAATGGAGAGGAGCCACGTCCGATCCTCCTTTCATGGACACTACTGGTATGAATTTCAGAATTGTCTGCAGGTAGGATTTGGGTCGAGAAATAGGTAATTCTTGGTACAGGACCAAAATCAAATTTCCCTTGCTGTCTGCCACACTACCTCCGAGAAAAGACCGAACTTTAATGACAATCTCATCTATATAAACAGCTGCTGCTGTTTGTGTTATTCTTGGGGGGGTGAAGAATAAAAATACTGCAAATCGGTAAGTTATACCAGTAGGTGTGAGGCCAGGGTCAATCCAGTGGTGCAGCTCTGTCAAGAGAGCTCCAAATAGGGCCAGAAATCCCTGTGCGCACGAGACTGTTGTGGACACAGGGAATTCACACAGCTGGTTCTCTGTGGGATCAGCCCACTTCTCTGATCCAGCCAGAATCAGTGGGGACTTGAAGAAAGCTCTATGAGACAATGAGTGCCAGGTTTCAATCTGCGAGTGCGATCCTCTGCATCGCACGTATCACACGTTCAGCAGTTTACTGGAATTGGTAGAGGGTCTGGGTCGTTACAGTGCAGCCTGGGTCATAGTCACCAAAGCATCAACTGAAAAAACACACTTTGCAACATCCTTATTAAACACAGAGTATGGTCTGCAAACTGAAAGAAGGAAGGTTGGATCCTGTAATCTACTCTGCAGAGAACAATTGTGCAAGGATTTATAAATGACATTTACAAATTATCAGAGGAATGCTGTGCTAATAGCATCCAGACAAAAAACTCTCAGGAAGATAAGAAATGGGTTTCAATCCTCATAGCAGTTCATTGTCTGCGGCAAAAGGATTTTGTCTTTTTAGCATTTTTTCCAAGTATTCATCTGCCTCCTTATCGAGAACTCAGGCTTTAATCTAGTGGAGTTTTGAGTTTCCAAAGAAGGTGCTTTTTTGTGTTTGCAAGTTGAAGGCTGGTTGTGGGCATCGTTTACTCTGTCGTCCTGCCGGCTACTTCTTTATCTGCCATAACCCAGATAATGGATGCAATTATGTCAGGATAAAGCAAGTGTCTGCTTTACAGCCTCTGCTAAAGAAACAGTACAAGTCTCCTCACACTGCCCCAGGCTGAAGGTCTGCCCGCTGCTTTCCCTAGAGGGGACTGATGGGCAGCAAGCAAGGGTCCTGACTGATTTTTCAGATTAGAAAAGCCCACCTTATACTTTCATGGGCTTCTGTATGATCAGCAAGTGCTGGGATTCTGTAGTCAGAGCCACTATGGAAAAGGATTGTCTGATTCCTTCCCGGCAGTCCCAGGTGTTGCAATGATGGATTTGGGGGTTCAGAAATTAAACAAGAACTATGAGAATTTTGCATCCTCCTTACTCTCCATCTTCTCCAAACATGATCAAGGAAAAAGCTTTGATAAGCATTGAATGTTGAAATTAAGTTCAAAACTGCTTTGTCTGTTCTGTATGAAAGTCCATTGTGTTGTCTCTAGAGGTGCTGAAGTACCTTTTCAATTATTTTTTGTTGTTGTTGTTGAAAAGACATTTTACTTTCCCCTGTTCTGGGGTCCTATATATTTAGCTGCTTTGGGGAACAAAGATTGTGTTCACATGAGTCATCTGCACCGTCTTATACCCCACTTCTTATTTTGTGCAATGTTTGTAGAATACCATGAACTAACCGGTATGCTACTGACCTAATTGTAATTAGTCACAATGGCGACACATGAAAAAGAAAGAAATCATTTAATCCGATTTTGAAGAGAATTCCTTCTTCTTGAGTGAACTGTGTCTGTGGAGCCAGTGAGTGACAACTTGCACTGGTGCTCCAGCAAGTTGCCTTGCCATCAACTTACAGAGAGAGATTGCTTCCCAGACTGGTGCCTCAAATGCTCA
>VZSZ01011371.1:400265-416317 GCA_013398815.1 Ibidorhyncha struthersii | reverse complement strand
CTTCTAACTTCTTCAGAAATTCTCAAAATAGTGCTTAATACCGATGCTATTCAATTGGAGAGGAAAATCCTGCTATAAATGCAAGCATAAAGAACAGAGGCACAGTGTACCTCGCGGAAGGACTCTGTAAAGCTTTCTTGGCTGAGACACCAGGGGATATCACAGGGACTTTGCGTTTCCAGGGAAGCTATTTTAAGTTATTCTGGATGAAGTGAGTGTGATTTCATACTTCCTTTTCCATCTTGCATGACTTCTTGTAAACAGGCACATCTTAAATACAGATAATTGGGTGAAAAGGGAAGAAAATAGTGTCTTTTTATATACAAGTAATTGCTGTCACGTCTAGGTACTTCTGAGACAGGTAACAAGCTTTGTTCTTAAATCGCTGTGCAGATGTGGTTTGCACTTGCCCTGGAGAGTAGTGTTTTACATTTCCCTTCCATAGCTTTTAGGAGCCGTACAAAGTAGGCTGCTTAGCTGAATCTCCAGGCTTGACCCCTGTATTTGGATGCCTCCGTTTTCGGCTGTTTTTTGCGAGACGGCATGGCCTCGGTGCAGATGTGCCACCCCCGATGTTACCTGATGTCAGTAGCTTTGGTGAATGGGAGCTGATTTGCCACATCCTCACCTGCGGCTATGGGTATATTGGAGGTGGATTTTTTTTTTCGATGTGCAAAGTAGCTTTAAGTTTACTGTCCGGTGAATTATGGCAGTACCTGCTATCAGCCAAACAGATTTATTCTTTGGCCAGTTTTCTGCTCTGGCCATTGTTGGTACGAGTGCATTTATTCAGCTCGTCAGGGAGGAACCAAACAAAGGCAACAACCTTTTAAATGCAGGGAACCAAGGTACCGGACTGCAGTCGGTCGTGAGCTGTTCTGCAAAGGGAACCAGGCAGGTGAAGAAAAAGCTGTTTCGAATTTGACTGATTATAAATGACAAGTTATCAGGGAGCATAAAGAAGGAACTACTGTACTTTTTATAACACCAATAGTCTTTGTTAGACTACAGACAAAAGTAGGCTTTGGCTTGAGACTACAGGAGAATACAAGATGAGAGTCTATAAAGATGGAACATATTGATCTTCCCTTTATCTTTTCAAAGCATTACTCTTTTGTCAAGGGTTCCTATTTTTGTATAGCGTGATGTCCCTATCTTCTAATACTTTGTGCATTTCAGAGCACCTTTTTGGGGGAAATACTACATTAATGTTTTCTGTAATTACATTTTTTAACTAAATGTTTTTGAGTAATGAAATGTACATTTGCAAACAAAAAAGTTACCTCCCAAACGAGATGGTAAAAATGGTTTGGTTTCTAGCCTGGCATGAAAGCACACAGCTTCATGTTCCTCACTGAAGATCTATTGATTTATATGAACTAAGCATCGTTTTCACTAAGCCCCAAATCAAAGTGGGTTTTTTTGAAGAATGCTGTGTCCTTATAAACCCTAAAAAGGGAAGACTTTAGTAGGGAGACTCAGATACACAAATAACTGGGTTTTTTTGTTTGTTTGTTGACTAAATCAAAACACTGGTGAAGAGAAATAGCCAGGTCCACAATGAATTCTTTAAGCTTTTTCACTGAATTGAAAAAAAAAAAAAGAAAACTCTTTACGGTCGGAATTGGGTCCACTTCATATCAGGGTGTCATTTAGAAATGTAGAACTAAAAGAGTGGAAAGATGTGAGAATTTTGAAACAAAATAACCCTTTAAAAGTTTATTTGAAAAAAACCCACCCTAGTAACAGTTGCAGTAAATGCTTTGGGGCCCGTTTTGGGGTGTCGAAATTCTGTTATTCGGTGAACGCAATCATCTCCCGGGTTAGCCAAGCCCCTTGTCCCCGTGTGTCTTGAGCACCAAGTGCTGTTGAGTCATTGCCGTCTCCTTACAACATATGAATGCGCCACTGGTGAATTTCCAGGAAATAAGTGTTGACTAATGCTTTCTAATAAAATATAGTGGTGTAATACAATAAAACACACACAGCCATTATTCAAGGTGCAAACCTTAAGAAAATCTTAGTTTGTTTTCAGTGAGGAAAGAATTGAATCTGTCCCAAATCAAGTACTTAATCCACAGCTCCTATAAATCACAGGAGAAAAGAATTAAGTTTCAATTGACTTTCCTGACTTCAGCCATCAAACAAGGCTCACTTGAAAGATGGAGGAAATTCTGCAATCTAAAATTCAAATGCTTTGCACTCGGTAAGCTCCCCAGGCTGCTTCTGAGGGTGCTGTAGGTGCCCAGTACACCAAGAGCCCGTCTGCCGGGGCAGGTAGCCCAGCCGGGAGATTACAGCTCTCTTGGCTGGGGTAGACTGACCAGAAGTGAACAAAAATAATGGCCTTGCAAGCGCACAAATGTTGAACGATTGCTTGTTCTTTACAAGTTTTGCTTCCCAAAATGAGAAGTTATCAGGATTGAAACTATTCGGAGCGCCATAGATGTGACAATAGGACCCATTTATTTGTCTGAAGACTAAGGGAATTAATAAGGGAAGTGCAGGATTTGGAGGGTTTTCTTTTTCCTGTTTCGTCTTTGCTGATTTTAACCTTTTCTTTCATCTCAGTACAGAAAGTTTATATTTCTCTTCTAATCGTATAAGTTGCTTCATGAAAGCAAGAATAAATGGAGTGCCACAAGCTTTTTGTCTGAAAATTTTTCACAGATTTCAAGGAACCTAATAAATAACTATATTTCTTTCTTCTCTTCAACAAGGAAGAGTTGGGCTTTGCATCTTTAAAACCCTTCTTATTTCTAAGACCAATAGAGAATTCAGAGTCTGTCTGAAGTTGTGTAATTTGATTTTGCTCTATTTTTCACATTGATGGGAAATGGGAATTTGCCCTCAAATCTGGAGAATCTGAGATACATGTTTTTTAAAGTCTGTGTAGGTTTTTACAGCCACTTCTACTGTTTGTTTTCTGGAATTTCAGTGCAGCTTTAACATATCACCTGTTACTGTCTTTGTTATTTTAATGGACCATTCTAGATGGTGGTAGAGTTGAAATACTGGTATTTCTGTTATGCGCCAATTCCATTTCTAACCTGTGCTATCAGAGGAACACATAGCAAGAGGAAAAATTCCTATTCTGTCTTGCCTCCAGCATGATCCTTCTTTCAACTTTTCTATAAATCTACGCGGAAGTGATGTCGATCCGTTTGGGTGTCCTTGCTTGAAAGGATGGAGCATCTTTTCATTTTGGTATGATCATATGGAAAATTTACTGTGTTCAGAGAGTGTTTCTCTCCCGCTGCAGTCAGCAGAGGAATGCCTGGGGCTATATCCTGAGCTGCTGGAAACTGGAGTAGCTCCATTTACAGCTGTAGGATCAGGCCACGGTGTGAAAACAAATGCTGGAGGCATTGAAAAAACACACAGACCTTGGGATTTATTTGTGAATATTAATATTATATTAAGTAAAAATGAAAAAGAGAAGAAATTAGCATGAAAGAGCAAAAGAACTGCAAGAAACAAACAAAACATTACTTTTTAATTGGGTTGTGCATTTTCTAATTCCCTTCTCTAATCCAGTATAAGCAGCTGGCTTGTGACAATATATTCCCAAAAGAATAAGCAATTTTCCTCTAACATACCCAATTGTGTCCATCATGGCAGTGTTTAGTGTCTTGTTGGCTGTCAGATACAGATTTTCATTCCTTAAAACAAAGGGGTCTTGTCTTCCCTCTTCTCTGCACTCCAAAACACCCAACTTCCCATTAGGATAAGAATTTTTGTGAAGACGAATAATCTACTGTAGGATTTACTGTGATTTAGAGGAGGAGATAGGAAGGAATTCAGCTATTTCTCTTGCCGTTTAAAGACAGTATCAGATTTGCTACCGTGTACTGCACCTTGGAGAGAGAGATTTCAGAAGGACAAAAAGTGGATAAAAGGTTTACTCCTGCCAGTTGTAACTTGCCACAAGTTCTTAAGGTTTTCTTATCCCACAGCTACGGGACTTTCATACTTTCTTTGGTAAGGAGATTTCCCAAGGCGGAGCCCTGCCTTTCGGTGTTAATCAATAGCGTTGCCAGTTCCCAGACTGGGATTTAATGCTGATATTGCGCTGCACCCCAGGCACTGTTTCGATGGGGCACAGTTCTCCAGTGGGTTAGGATACACTGGTAGCGGCAGATGGCATATTAACATCTGCCTTTTCGTCTGACGTGAAAGTGATGTTCCAAAAGTTAGACAGCAGTGAGGACTTACAGCTGTAGCTACGTCTCTTTACAGGTTTGGGGGGGGGTTGCTTTTTTTTGTTGTGTGAATGCTGGAAGCCAACCAAGACTACCCCTCTCAAACAGATTGCCTGTGATAAGTGGATAAATGAAATGATTTCTTGTGGTAAAAATGACAAAAGAAATAATTATGTAAAAAAAAAATCTCCCCAAATCTTGTTTCTGAGGCTCTGCAGTAATAAAATAAAACCCACAGACAATCATAGAATCATAGAATCATAGAATTGTCTAGGTTGGAAGAGACCCTTGGGATCATTGAGTCCAACCATCTACCCTACTCTACAAAGTTCTCCCCTACACCATATCCGCCAACACCACATCTAAACGTCTCTTAGACACATCCAGGGATGGTGACTCAACCACCTCCGTGGGCAGTCTATTCCAATGCCCACCCACCCTTTCTGTGAAAAATTCTTTCCTAATGTTCAGTCTAAACCTACCCTGTTGGAGCTTGAAGCCATTCCCTCTTGTTCTGTCATTAATTACCTGTGAGAAGAGACGAGCACCAACCTCTCTACAGTGTCCTTTCAAATAGTTGTAGAGAGTGATGAGGTCTCCCCTCAGCCTTCTCTTCCTCAAACTAAACAGTCCCAGCTCCTTCAACCGCTCTTCATGCGATTTGTCTGCTAGGCCCTTCACCAGTTTCGTTGCCCTCCTCTGCACTCGCTCCAGCACCTCGATATCTCTCTTGTATTGCGGTGCCCAAAACTGGACACAATACTCGAGGTGTGGCCTCACCAGTGCTGAGTACAGGGGCACAATCACCTCCCTACTTCTGCTGGCCACGCTATTTCTAATACAAGCCAGGATGCCGTTGGCTTTCTTGGCCACCTGGGCACGCTGCCGGTACAATGGCACAAGTCAAATGTCATCCAGTGGGTTTTTTTGTCTGTTGGGCATGCCTGTCTTTGCTAAGCTTACAAATATGTGAAATTATTGTGGATCACATCTGTAGAACCTGACTTTCATCTTCAACAGTCACAGGCTAAGTATGTAACCCTTGACATTGCCGAGTGTGTTGGCCAGGAGAGCAGGCATTTCCCAACTGACAGCTCCTTACACAGTAGTCCAGTTGTGGCCACAGAAATGTGAGTCTGTTACTGCTCCAAGTTAAGTGGTTTTATCCTGCCATAATCTCTGGAAGTCCACGGTTCAGTTCCTCACATCAGCTCAGAAAACCCTCATGTGAGCACTGCCTGCACAGGTGCTCTCTTGTCGGCTGCATTTATAGAACAATTTTTCTTTCCGGTTGCCCTTTATGCTGCGAGTTCAGACAATTATGCAATTGAGGGACAAAGTGATGGAAGATGTGGCTTAGAACTGCTGTGCGTGCCACAGAAGTTGAACTTTATTTGAGATGAATTTGGGGTACGTTTACCTTAGTATTGTCCTTGTAGCTGTCTGCAGCACGCTCTGGAAAGCTAGGTGGGTGTAAGAGAGCAAACATTCACTGATTCTGATACAGATTTTCCTTAAAATGAAGGTTTTACCTGACAAAGGTCAGGCTCAGCACTGCTTGTTCAGTTTTCATGTTTGAATTTACACTAATGCTATGCACAATTAGTGGCAATTGCATGAATTTACATTTTTAAGGCAGAGGATTTTCCCAGCACTAAATCTGGTCTTTATATCCAGCTTTTCCAATTACTTTTGTATTATAGTGTTACGTGGCAGTATTCACTTATCTAATTTTAGGGTAGGCTATTTTATGAGTAATCTGATGTATTCATTTATGTCATACATAGAGTGGATGTTATAAAGATGCGCTATTCTTATCACTGCTGCCCATTATTATTTGTCTTGTCTGTGTATTATGTGTCAGATGGCAACATCTCACTGTCCCAGTCAAAATCAGGGTCCCGCTGTAGATAAATGCTCTATTCAAGCATCAAGAACAAAAAGTTTAGGAAAGTGCCACAAGGGGAAAAGGGGACTGTAAGATACAGACTGAAGGATTTGTCAACAGAATGCATTTGATAGTAATCAGCAGTTGCGTCCGTGCCCAGCTAAAGCCAGCGGTAAGACCTGTTCTGTGAATATTACTTCTAGCTCTACTACCAGATTCATTTACAAGTTTTTACTTCAAGCCTTTTTTTACCCTCTGTTCCCAAACTGACTTGTGCACCCATGTGTTTGAAATGATACTCCTGCAAAAGGTATGCCCATTCTGAAGGCTTCCTAAATATTAGTTCCTCAACCCAAACCTGCAGAACATTTGCCTGCACAGGCGGTTAACTTCACGTGCCTCCAGTTAGCCAGGTAACATTGGCATTGTGTCTGGATTGGGGTTTGGATCTTTAAGGTGATGTATTACTTGTGGGTCTGGTTTCATAGTGTAGTGAATGTCACCCCTAGAAACAGGTTATTCTTCCTGCGCCATTCTGTCTTTTTGGCTCACGTGGGAAAGCATCCCATGCCAAGTCCTCTGAGGCCCTCTTTTGCGACACCGCAGGAGTTCCCTATCCACGTACTGACGGCAAACATTCTCAAGTCCTAGGAGGAAACCAGCCTCAGTTATTTTGGCTACAGACACATCAGATGGATTTGAGATTTTTATTAACTTTCTTTTGTTCTTCATTTCTCGTCCAATCTACCCCAGGCTCTGTTGGTAAGTCCATTAGGTTCCGCCTGTAGTTTCCTCTTGCCCTAATCCAATTCATGTTCTGGTTTCCTATTTTTCGTGTTCAAGAAGTTGCAGTATTTCATGTGACAGACAATTACTGTTTCAAGAGAATTCCCCTAACCTTTTGTCAAAAGTTGACTAACCTCAGTCTATCGCCTGAGCTATCCTTTAGTGCCTGCTCTGGCAGGGTACCCTGCTAATTGTGTTGAGCAAAGCATGCTAAAAAGCAGCAGTGCTTGCTCAGTCCAACATTGTCTCTGTTAAATAGCAATCGCAAGCCCTGTGTTTTCAGCCAGTGGAGGTCCATGCGCACCTCTGTCAACGTGAGTCCCCCCAGGGGTTCCCGCGGGGTGGAAGGCAATAACCAGCACCGACAAAAGCTGTGCTCAGCACCGGGCAGCCTGTTCACTGCTCGTTGCTGATCTTTGGTTTATGTAAATCAAAAGCAGCTCAATAGACATTAAAGGATGGGAATCTTTGTGAGCTGATACAATTGGACACACGTTGGATATAATATATAATAATAAATAGTATAAAGAAAACTACAGACCTGATCCTTTCCTTTTCATGTTTCCTTTATGTAGGTGGAATATGATCTGCCCTTTGTGGCTGATATTAATGTCTGTACTTGGGAAACACAAGCCACCGGCATCAAATATCTCCCTGTATTTAGTATCAAAAGCAGTAACTGTTCTGTATCTGCAATTATCTATCGTGATGTAGCAGCTAAAGGCACACACAGTCTGCAATGCTTGTGAGCTTGGCCAGAGGCTTTGACACTGTGGTTTCACTGTGGAGGGGTTTAGTGAGAAATACTTTTCCCTCAAAACAAGTAAATATATAAATAAACGAAGCTCTTCATAGCCCGGAGCAAGATTAATTAAGAGGGGAAAATGCTTAATCTATCTGCTCACCATAGAATTAATGAATAATAGAGAATGTCTTCCCAGCATCTACAGCTAATATGGGTTATGAATATCTGTGCGTGGCAAACCTGCCTGTCTCTGTCTACCTGCAGCTCCCCTCGCCGTGTTGCTCTCTTAGTGCCTTGTCACAGATCCCTTGGTTTTCCCTGTTTTCCTTGTGTTGTACTTCTATTTGTTTTAAGCTGCATATGGCCTCTAAATCAATTGAGATGAAGATCAATAAAAGCAAATTCTGCCACTTGCCTTATGGCAAGCTGTCCCCAATTTTCCGACGGAGAAATTGAAAACCAGAGAAGTTTTGTCATCTGGAACAAGAAACAGCATAACAGTTCTTTAAGCATTCGCATAGTCCAATATAGTCTTAAGTGTTCTTTTCCTACTGACTGGCTCATTTTCAAGTGCGTTTTTAAAAAAAAAAAAAAAAAAAAAAGTCCTCCAAAACTGTTAAATGGGACTTTGTCCTTTACTGGGAATATTTGGGAATTCAACTCAACTAGATGAGTTTTGTCATCCTACTTCCATCTGTTAAGGCTTCTCACTGGCATAGTTTTTAGGATGGAATTTTACCATATATCAGCTTTTATCTTCTTTTTTTTTTTTTTAGGATGATATTTTTTAAAAATACATTGAAGAGTTCAATGCTAGAACTGGTTTGGTTTCTATTTAAATATTCTGAACATCTCTGTTAAAGGCAGATACAAACTGTACTAAATGTTCTTTATTACTCACACATGCACTGTCCCTGTGAAAAACATCATACATCAGAGGCAGCAGTGATTCTTCAGATTTGCCCAGTGACAAGCCGCCGTATAGCTAGTCTTTGCTAAAAATGTCAATGTCAACTTTATTTGCCAAAACATGTTTTCTTCTTTCAAGCTGCCAGTTGTTGTTTCAAAATAAATGGAATCTAAAAATCTCATTATTTTTATTGTTTAAAGCCAGCGTTGGGTGCAGCTCTGAGGGTCAGAAGGTAACAATACTAATTTACCCCTGTGCTGCTGCACTTAGAATATTTAATCTCTTGTGACTTTGACATGATGACTGGTTGTGTTTCTTAATTTTGTTGTGAAGATTTTGCTGGAGGGCCATGCATCTCTTAATAATGTGCATCAAGACAGAGACAAGTAAGTAATGAATATTGTATGAGGCTCTTTTCCTACAAGTGGATCAGCCTGGGCAAATACCTGCAGAAGTCCATGAGCCTGTACCTCATGGCAGAATTGGGCCTGAGACAATGATGGCCAAAGATTAATGTACCCTAATGAATTCAGTGCAATTCCATTAGCGAAATATTTTTCACTGTTCTAAGCCAGTGATAATGTTGAGCTTCTTCATAGGCTTTTGGCTGGATTGGACAGGGAGCAGGGTCCTTCCAGCTGTATTTGCCCCTCTGTTGGGGTCTACTGGCTATTTTAGTGCCAGTAAAGAACTGTAACGTTCAACATCTGCCTGAGAAAGCTCACTTCTTTTTGCCAGTCCTTTCAGTAAACAGACTTCTACCTAAAATCACAGCTGTACTGAAAACATGCCTTAATAATAAAACTTGATCTGGACAGTATTTTCTTCTGAGATAATATTTGATTAAATACTGAATAGGGAGCTGACTTCAAATTCTGTTACCATAAGGTAGCAGAGTAAAGGTTTAAGAATAAAGGTGGAAATGAGACAGACAACTGGATTCCATGGAGGAACTTAGGGTCATAGTCCATAGATGTCAGCTGACAGATAGAGCCAAAGATTGATTTATTCCTGGGATTAGGAACACCATTCATGAAATATTTTTTTAAAAAACAGTACTGTCAGAAAGCAGTCTCTGCTTTAAAGGCTATACAGAGTATGAGAGCAGAGACAGTGATTGCAGCGGAAGATGGAACACAGGGAACCAGAAGACAATACTGGTCAGTATGAAAAGCAGAAGTCTCAGCATGCAATGCCATTGTTTAGGTTTTTGTAAGTTTTCTGGCAGCAGGAATAAGTAAAGGTGGATTTCAAGCAGTATAATGAGGTAATTTCTGTATCTGTAATAGCTGGATATTAAATTACACTTATATATCTCTTGCCCGTATATTTTCTTTAATAGAACTCTCATAAACATAGAAGCTGTCCTTGAAAACTTCCCAAATTTATTTTCAGTGTGTGAGTCTCTATCTCTGTCTTATCACAGTACCTCTGAAATTCCTTACAGCAAGTTCTGATGGTTATCTAAAACATCAGTCTGCAGCCGAGGATCCCAGTGCAGCAGCTGTCAGGCAGGTTCCCACCACCTTCCCCTTTGAAGGCACAGGTGGACTGAGCCCCTCTGCCATTTATGGGAGACGGGGGCCTCAAGTATTTGTTTTCTGTTGTTGCATGGAGTAAATCTAAGACCATGCAAATAATCTTTGATCATGGTGAAGGGTGATAATCCTCTCTTAGCAAACAAGCACCTATTCTGAAATTACAGTAGGCGGTAATAACAGAAAATGGATAGAGGACTATGCAGTTGGATTTTAAAAAGGCAAGAGCTCAAGTCACTCTTATTAAAATTGGTGAGAGCTGTAATGTTTATAAATTAGAACTTTGTAAAATGTAAGCGTGTGGGTTGAATATTTTCATCTTGGCAGTTATTTATATTCTGTTTTTACAATGACAGGTTTATTGGGCTTTTTAATGCATGTTTGGATAATTGTTGGGTTTTATCTGTATGCTATTTACTACAATGTGGTCATCAGCACAATATCACAAGCATGAAAGCAGCAGATCTGCCTGCAGTTGTGCTGTATATTACAAATCCTCTCTGCAGAGTCAACCTGTAGTTGTTTAATACAGTATGAGTAGTAGTTTAATGTAGTGTTTAATACAGTATGAGGAATATATGGGTAGTGCATCTTTGTGTCGCAGCAACAGGTGCTAGGACACAGCGCAGTCGGTACATTAGAAGAACTGTCCCATGTGCAAATGGGAATTGCTGCAGTTTTAGAAGGAAGCAGCCCAAAATTCCATTTAGGAAACTTCTGTGTAACCTTAAGTGAAATAATGATGAGACTAATACTGCCAAAAATTAAAAGGATATCTATCTCTAGATAATTTCTGAAATATGTGTTCAGATTTTAAGGCAGCTCATTTGATTTAGAACCATCCTCAAGATGAAGTTAAAATTCAGCACCTTCAGGCTAATCTTGTGAATACTTAAGCCCTGTGTCGTGCGTACCGCTTTGAGTAGGTCTGCTGGTTATGAATGAGAGTCTTTGCACACTTAATTGTGACCCCACTAATAAACGCTTATGGCATCGGGTCTGTAATAAGCGTAGCAGAGAGGTCCTCTTACTAAAGTAAACACATTTGTCTTGGTTGAAACCCCAGCACATTGCGTTGTCATTCTGCTCTAAGTGGAGTAGACATTGATTATATTCAGGGCTATCCAGTCACCATACACCTTTACTTTCGGAGCCAGCACTTAGTGTTCCCAGCACAGAATCCCTGCATGGAAATCCCTCGTGGCTTTTGGGCTTCCAGCCTTTATAATGCAGTGAGATGGGTACCAGGTTGGGCATTCCTCTCTCTGCCTTACCTGGCCACAGCACTTCTGTGCTAACAATACCAGGCGTTTGGTCAGCTGTGAACATGCTCCAAAGCCTCTACATCAACACGAGCAGAGTGGCAGTTTGAAGCCGTAGGGACCTGGCAGTGTCTTCCTGCGAGAGGAATTGACTATTGGCCTTCTCATGCCACTATAACACCAGCTTGCCATCTTCTCCGAAGCTGCAGCAGAGAAGATAAGAGGCTGGTTGGAAACATCTCAAGTATGAGACAGTTAAGGCTTCCTTATTTGTTTCTCCCCTAACTTGCTAGCTACTTTTGCAAAAAAAAAAACCCTTCATGCAAGAATCGTGTTTGTTCAAATCACTTCTTACAGAGTCTGCTGGAACTGTGGTAAGAAGGTCTGCTCGAGTACTAAATTGCACAATTTGATGGGCTGCAATACCTCTTTGCAACAGGATGAGGGCCTCAGTTCTGTATGTCTGGGTAATTTAACAGAGATCGTAGACTTTGTTGTCTGTTGTCTGGTTTTGTTGCTTTTTTCTTCTAAATAAGTACTAAAAGTAGAAAAATATTAGTCTATACTAAAACTCTAAGTGATGGGCTAGTAAATGCAGTTGGGATTTTATTAGGAAAATGGTAGATGATGTTAGTGTGTGTGAATAACTACAGCTAAAATCTACAATTGCAGATCATCACTGGCATAATATTTTTTCTGTGCTGTTTTTTTTTTCCTTTAAAGTTAGTGTTCAAATACTTTAAACATCAAAGTCTTCCCTTCTACGCATTATTCATTCTTGCAAACGTCTCATATCATGCAGTAGAATGATCAGAAAGGTATGACTCTTTAGATATGGTAAATCAATCTTGTGTCCTTTTGGAAAAGTGGTTGGGAATGATTTTATGGTTATTAACTTGAATTCAATATTTTTTTTTCAACCTAAGCTTTTTAAAATTCAAAAAACTTTCAAGCAACTTTTCAATCATCCTCTCCTCTTCTCACCTCTCCCCAAAAGTAAAATCTTACTTTGTTTCATCAGGATGCCAATTCCTTCATTGCCTTCTAGGGACATCAAAATGAAATCCAACGGAAAACATCTCATTAAAAAACAGAAACTCCTGTTGATTACCTGAGTATGTACCCACCGTACCCAGGACTGTACAACAGAAGGCATGGTGATTGCCGGGGTTCTGCTATAGGGACAGTACTTTGTAGGTCTGACATGGTCTTTTTTTATAACTTTTCCCAGCAACTTTTGGGGAAAATTTGAACTTGGGAAATGTCCAGATGATGGTGGTTATCTTATATTCAGTTGCTGCACAATCTACAGTTTTCATTAGCTAGTAAGGAAAAAAATCTCAGTCCTCTCTATTGGTTGAGGTTGGTAGCTCCAAATGAACCGGGGTCGGGTTGACTTGGACTCTGTTGCCTTGACTAGTTGCACGATGGGCTCTGCAGATAATGGCCATAAGACCGATGCTTTACTAAAGGTTCGTTTCAAAATCTTTGAGTTCAGCATTGTTTGAAGTGAAATTTACTGTCTCTGATCTCAGTAGCTAAGCAGAACAGGATTGTAAATGCAGAAGCAACTGAAGTTTTCCTCTATATCAACATCTTTGTGCCAAGATGGAGTGTTCTGCAGTAACCAAGAGTCAACAGAAACAAAGGTAATTCTTGCAAGATCAACATTGTACAAGACCAAGCACAGTTTCAAGGAGAGACACAGACAATAGCAAGGTTTGGGTTTTTATGCTGTTGTTACCATTGCAGCCTGAGCTATTTGACAGCCCAGTAGCAGCCCAGAAGTGCCCCAAGGCAGTAAACCATCTTTACTACATTAGGGGAGATGCCGGTAACAGATGGCTATTTTAGAGTGCTGACAGATTTTTTAGAGTCTTTACCTCTGGCTACTTAACACCATCTTCATCTTCAGCCAGCTGTCCTTCATCCAGGTGTTTATTCTGGCTGAGCACGGTGATAGAAGAGAGGTGTAAAGAGTATGATCAACTATAGATTGTCATTTGAATACACGGTATCTTGGTGTTTCTTTATAGCAGCTTCCTAATCCATCCTGGATGATATGAGTGAAAACATGAGCCCTATGGAGACGAGTAGGAGTAAAAATCAATAATAGCGAGTAATAGTGAGAGAGAGAGAGAAACTGGATTTGTGATTTGGAATGGGATCCCAGCATTGCCTCTGTTTTTTTTCCATTGCTTTTGGAACAAGTTACCAATGCCTTCCCATGTTCCCCATTTGTACGATGGGTCAGCAATCAGAGCTGATTGGTATGGTTTCAGTAAAAGCAATTTCACTGACATCCAGATGTTGCATATATTGATTTTGATCTAGTTTTCTTTTGGCAATATAAGCCTTTCTGAGGGAAGAAAAATTGGAAGCTGACCCTTTTGGGCAGGAAACAGTGGCTTCAGCTCAGTGCTGTTTGTGTGAAAATATTTCAAATCTTTTTGGCTTTGTTCCAATGCAAAAAGAAAGTACATTTTTTTGACCTTGACATTTTTCCAAAAACACTACTGCCATCCTTCAGTCAGCTCTAATAGTATATGTTCTGTAACTTGCTTTGAGATTTCCAAAAGAACAGTGGTCTATAAGAGCTAGCTATTATTTGCAAGGTGTTAGGTAAGGTTTCAGCCATATAAGCATATTTTCATGTTCTTCTGTACACACTGCAGACTATTTTAAGCTGACCATTTCAGAGCATTTACTTAGCAGAAGGAAACAGCTGTTTGACCTAAGTCAATCATGGATGAAATAATGTCTTTGAAAGAGCCTATTTAAAACTGCAATGATGCAGAAAAAAAAACCCAACATCAAAACTTGGTAAACTCTCTGAGACAGTTGAAGGTGTTTTACAGCTCTTTGACAAACTATATGCTCATGTGTCAGAATCCAAACTGAATTCTAACAGCCAACTTGTGAACTTGAAGTTTGTAATGGAAGTAGTGATCTAACAGACTCTTAACTATATCAAGACCAGCAGGTGTTGCTATAATATATTAAATGCTGTGGAGACATCTAATAAGCTGCACTTGAGCATTAGTTCAATACATTTTCTTCAACCAAATTGCTATTTTTTAGGATAATGCAATGCTATGACAGATTTGCAATAAGAATACTACTAAAATAATCAAAACACTGGAAAATTGCAGGTTCTAAGCTGCTTCTGCTGAGCTGGCTGAGAGTTTTACTACTGCTTCAGTGAAGAACATCTGGCCCTGCATTTAGGTATTACTTGTGTTTAAGAATACAGTACTGTAGGAAGTGACCAAACCTGTACATGTTTCTATATACATTCCTATTTGCAAGAGGTGACACTGCAGAAACCTGTGGTATCTTTTGCCAGGGATAAGATTAGATTATGTTGAAACGCTAGTCTAGGCTTGTTCTGCGCTGCTGATCCTTCCAACACAGGTTTCATTGGTGATCCCCAAAAGACAAGGGCAGAATTCCTCTGAGACAGAAACATGTCTTCTCAAATAAACTGCACCCTCAGGGGCCTTGCAGAAGGCCAACAACAGGAGGGTCAGAGGCGGCCAGCAGTAGAGAGTTTATACCTCAGGAAACCCTGAGCAGACCTTGGCAAGCTACAGTAAATTCAGGGAGGTTGTAACTTTTGCTGGATTTGGAGCTTGGCAGCTCCTGAAATCAAGAAGGAAGGATGAAAGGAAAAAATTTTCCCATAACCAGGATTGTATTATTGTATGCAGTCCTCTAGCTGAGATGGTGTACAAGGGAGGACCACTGTGAATATGAATGGAAAAGCTGCCAGCTGTAAGGGCTTATTTAATGTCCATAGGTATCAAGCTTTGAGATCTTAGTAATTCTTCAGCAGTCACTGGATATGTGTTTGAGAGTAGGGTCTAGGCTGCTTTTCTCCACCTGTGTATGACTCTGTCATAGGAAAGACATCGACCTGCTGGAGCAGGTCCAGAGGAGGGCCACAAAAATGCTCCGAGGGCTGGAGCACCTCTGCAACGAGGACAGGCTGAGAGAGTTGGGGTTGTTCAGCTTGGAGAAGAGAAGGCTCTGGGGAGACCTTATTGTGGCCTTTCAGTACTTAAAGGGGGCCTAAAAGAAACATGGGGACAAACTTTTTCGCAGGGCCTGTTGCGCTGGGACAAGGGGTAATGGCTTTAAACTAAAAGATGGTGGATTTAGAATAAATATGAGGAAGAATTTTTTTACAATGTGTGATGAAACACTGGCACAGGTTGCCCTGAGAGGCGGTTGATGCCCCATCCCTGGAAACATCAAAGGTCAGGTTGGACTGGGATCTGAGCAACCTGATCTAGGTCCCTGCTCATTGCAGAGGGGTTGGACTAGATGACCTTCCAACCCAAACTATTCTATGATTCCATGTATGCTTGGCAAGAACTTCTCTTGCATGCGGACGTGGACCCAGCCATGTCACTTCCAGGTAGGATCACTAGCCAATGTTGTACTTTGGCTGCTGGGAAACCCGTGGAGCCGTGTGTGTCACCAGCTCTCCCTCTTGCTGGGAACATGTCAACTTGTTTCAGCTTGTTTCCAGCGGTGAGGTGGATGGGGCATCATGTCACCTCCAGGGGCTGCACCCGCAGACAAGGACAGTCTTCGTCCTGGCCGTTCTCAGGAGCTGCCTTTAGCGATGCTTGGGCAGGATAAGGACCCTCTAGGTGGGCGAGGGAGAGAAAAGGGCCCTCGGTGTCTTCCGTGGGAGAGAAACACGCCCCTCCCCT
>VZSZ01011371.1:298315-399846 GCA_013398815.1 Ibidorhyncha struthersii | reverse complement strand
CCCATGGCGGTGGCACGGAAAATCAAAACTTTGTTGACGGTGAACATCTTGGTCTTCGTGGGCATCATCCTCTTCTCCGTCTACTGCAGGATCCAGGACCGCTCCCAGGAGCTGGTGCAGATCGTCCGGAGCGCGGACCGCCGGGCAAGGAGCCGCGGCGCCAAGGTGGGCAGCCTGGCCGACAGGGAGTCCATCCTGCAGCGCCTGGACCACCTGGAGGAAGTGGTCTACAACCAGCTAAATGGTACGGAGGGCTGGGAGGGGACGCAGCACCAGTCCCCTGGTGCCCTGTGTCCCGGGAGGGTGCTGCAGAGTGGGGAAGAGCACCCCAAGTGCCGGCCCGCTTGGGAGGGAAGCCCGGGCACTGTACGCACTGACCCCACTGCTGAAGCGCTGAAAACGAAGGGAAAGAGGTGGCTGCAGGGTTTTGCTGGAGGGATTTGTTGAGCCCCTTCCCCGTGGTCCAAAGTCAGGACTTCCTCAATAGACGCAAAGTTAAGGAGGCTGCAGAGCTCGTGGGTTTAATGGCTGGTGGAAGTCCCTACAAACTGTACCAGGTTTTACAGTTTGCCTGGGTATGTTAACTCTGCATGGGTAGGCATTTGTATAGCAAATACACTGTTAGGTTGTAGCTGGAAGTCATGTACTTGGTCTCACAACTACTTTAAAAACATTCTACTGAGTTCTTATGCTGTGTACTTTTAAGGGTCTATTTAAACATAGCACCTGTATGTTTCCTTAATGACTTTGCTATTAAAATTTGATATTATCTTTGGTGACGAAGGGAAGCATCCATCACTTTTTTTTTATGTCTTTCTGTTCAAATTTACCAGCCTTGAAAAATCTTGGTAGGTAAGCAAAGAACCCTTCCATGGTAGTTAGAACAGGCTGAGCCCTAAAAGTTGTTATAAGACGACTAATGTTTTACATAGAAACTAATTCTTCAAAACAAGTGTGTTTGAATTTGCGTAGATTCATAAAGTTCTAAGTGTGGAACATCAAACAAATAAGTATGTGATTAAATACATCAGTGCTTTGGACAAGAAGAGGCTGATGGAGGGAACTTTTACATGAAATTATAATATAAATGTAACATTTAGTGTCTAGCACCGAATAAACCTTCCAGTGTAAATATATTTAAGTATACCAAATGTGCTTCTAGGCTGCTTGTGAAAATCTTACTCGTAACGTTGATTTAACAAAGACTGCTGTAGTCTCAAAATGCAGACAAATAGGAGGTTTAGGATAAAGTATGTATCCTATTACCGCTTTCTGAATGACTGCATAAATCTAAGTAGGTTAGACTGTTATGGTAATACGAGTGGATGCCAGCAAGTGTTACAGAACAGGCGTCCCCTTATGCACTCATCTGTATCAACAGGGAAGAGAGAAGGGGAATGTGGAGTGGGGGTGTTCGTCACAAAAATACGCATTCATGAATTGGAAGGAAAAGTGTCAACAGCTGTGTTTCCTAACCATATTTTGGAGAAGTCTTGAAGAATGTAGGATTTAAGAGGGAAATCCTCTTCCCAAATTTAACAAAGCCATAGACTTCCCAAAATAAATTAGATCAATCCCTGAGCTATATCCATTGTAGCTCAACTGATTGGGTCTTTTGGCCTGAATTGGTTTGTTCTTGGTGTTGTTCATGGGTGAGACTTTGGGTAGCATTTACCTGCTCCGGGTTCATCTCAGTGTAGCATCCCCTGGAGAATCAGCAGGAGCCCTTGATGTACCGGACAAGCACCGTGGCACGTAATGACTGTGGCTTCACAGTAAACAGGAAGTTCTCTGTAAAGTACGCCCCGTTTTGGAGACTTTCTTCGTCTTCTTCTTCTTCTTCTTCTTTAATTTGATTTGTTGGATATAGAACTTCACAGTGAAATTACTTGAACTTAAATGTTACGTTGCTTCTACAGGTCAAAATAACCGCTGTAGGCAGTTTCTTCTTGAAAGTTCTTACATAGGAAAATATAGTTTTTCAAGCAGAGCTATTCAGATTTCCTATTCATTTCCATTTAGTTTCTCTCTGATTCAGTAGGATTTTTTTTTATTACATCAACACAGATTAATGAGTTCATCACTGTGAAAACATACTTTGTCATTTTCTTCTTTCTTTTTTTCCCCCCATCCTGTGGCAGCAAAGGTGACAAGTCCTAAAAAATCAGGAGGTGCTCCGCTGAAATCATCAGAGTTGCATGACTGTAAGTGAAATCAGGATCGAGCATCTGTGTTTGGGTTTAGCTCACTGGTATTCCGTTTTTAATATCATCACTCATTGCTTATGCCATTAATGGACATAATGCTGCTCTGGGAGCATGAGATTCAAGGGAGCCTGTCTGTGACAGTGCTCTACCGTGTCTCACGGCAAGACTGGTGTTACAGAAGCACTCTCTCTGCTCTGGAGCTGTGCAGTTTCATCCTAATGTCGAGCAAGGTTTCTCAGACGTTATCCTGGATACTGCTTTCTCCCAAGGTCAGAGAGCCATCTGAGGCCTTCTTGGATGTTACTTTTTAATGAGGTGGGTCAAGGTCACTTTTATAGGTGGTTAGGTGGATTTTATTCATAAGGAATATGAATTCCTTGCATACCTAGAACTCCTGCGAGCACCAGGAGTTTGAGTCCAGCTCCGTGTTACTGTTGCAGTAGGTCTGACCAGATCAGGATTTCAATTTTCTGCTGCTGGTTCTTTCTATTTTTGACATCAGCAAATTTAGACCCAGCTATTAAATGCCTTATATTTTTGGTAATAAAGTCTCAGTTTTATTTTATTTCATTTTTCTCTTCTATTTATATTAGTCCTAAATGGGCAAGACCTTACCTTGCCTTACCGTTCTGCAAGGAAAAATAAACAGAAGCGGTAACGTTGCAAGTGTATCAAGAGGCAACCTAAAACTGATCACTAGAGAACTCATTAACTTTTCAGCCTGAATAAAAACTGTGCATACAATGCCTGTGGAGGTATGTGTAGGGCACAGGAGGACCATGCACGAAAGTCAGTAGAAAGCTGGCCCTTGCGATTATCTGTGGCAGAACAAGAATTTTTAGAATAGAATGAATGAGAACTGCCACGATGCCCTGCAGAGTCGTACACACATATATCCAAACAATAGTTTTCAGTTGGTTCGTGCTTTGGTTTTCTATCAACTTAGAAAAATAGTATTTTTGAAAGCTTTCTTTATGCTCAGCTGCTGCTCTTTTTGGTGGAAGTAAATGGATGGAGTGGCAAAGGGAAAGGAAAGCAATGAAATGTGTCTGTGGAATTTCCTCGGTGAAACTTTATATTACCTCTTAATATTTGACTTTGGGTATAACATTTATTTTGAAAAAATGAGTTATTCTAGATCTAGTTTATCAGTCTCTATATTTTTTTTTTCATTTTTACTGTGGTATTTCTATTGATGAATATGATTTATTGTCAGTCAACACAGAACTAATGCAGATAGACTTAGTAGCAATTAATGAAATGGCATAATGGTAATACCTTGGTATTTTCTTCCTTTGCCTCTATTTTTTGTAAAGGGGAAAAAATAGAAAAGATTTAATTGACTGATTTTTTCCCCTAATCAGTTTTGCATCTGAGTCTGTTGCTAATGATTTACCATAGAGGATAAAGAATATTTGATGCCCCGACTAGAGCATAACCTTTCATGCCAAAAGCAATTGAAGGGTCAGACTACAATTTCACTGTAATTGCCTTTTTCCCTTTTCACTGTCTCTTTCCAGTAATACACAACAATCAATACAGCATGTAATTAGATTTCATTCAATCTGCAAAGATTAAGAGAGTTTTCATCTTCTCATTATGTATGCTCACATCATGTCTTCCTACCCATGTCTTTTACATTAGACCTCTTTGACCTGTTCTATCGCAGACGTGGAGGGATAAGTTTGGAGTATTCCCTTGAATTTGGCAGATTATCATTCTTTATACATCATAATTTGATTTTGCTCTCTTTGGGAAGATTAAATACAATAGCAATTTCCAGTATGATAAATGGGTTTTATGTCGCATCTGCATTTCATGGAGGAGGCTGGGGAAAAAAGTGGACAATTCACACAATTGCAGCACACGGGCTTAAGATGATGGAAATAGCAGGTCCTAGGTGCAGAGGACTGATTCATGCACACTGCGACTCCTGATTTTTAGAGTGTACTGGAAGCAAAGTGATTGCATTTAAAATTCAGCCTGGCAATCTGCATACTTAAAAGGTACAGCAGTATTTTTAAAAGGACGGTTTATTCTTCATGGGCTTGGGGCTGGTTGAAAATGGTTCCACATTTCCATATCGAAAGTAAAGGTTGGGAACAGGCTGCAAATGAATCATGCGAACATCTACATCAGATTTGTCAAAAAGAAGGTTTTACAGCTGGCAACTTTCAGTTGAAGCATAATTCCTTTGCAGAGAAGAGAGGTAAAGCCCCGTGTGCATGGGGGAAGATGAAGCGCGACTGCCAGCCTTACATTGATGAAACTGCACTTTCTCATACCCAGATTCTCACGTTATAACTATTTCTATTTCACTTGGTTATGGTCTGATGCTAACGTGCATCTGACAAAATTAGCATGTAATTATCTCCAAATTGTCAACCTATTTGTGGGGCCTGCTCTCAGCCATGTGCTTTCCTCCTACTGGTGAGAGGCTTCTTTGTGCGGTCTCATTTTAAGGATTTTTTTTTAAAGAAATGCAGGGTTGGGCCTAGTGATGGCAGGAGTGAAAAATACCAACTACCTTTCCTTTTTTTTCTAAGTTAGGCTGCAGTTTATCTGTTTACCACACAGCATATAATAAGTATTTTCAATTGTTCTGGATTAGTTACTCAGCTTAAGTGAGTGAACGTTGGTACAGGCAACGCAAAGTGATGGGCCACCTCACATTGGCTTTAGCTATGTTAGTCTTGATTTATGTAGCTGAGGAAACTCATAATCAATGATTTCAGGAAGGCCAAGACTTTATTCCCTCAAATAGGGGAAGAAAACATCATGAGTCAGTATTTGGATAGCCCTTATGAAAATATAACATAATATTCGAAATAGTATTACTCTATTTAAGCACTTTAGGAAGAAAAGGTCTAAAGGTTTGGTAGAAAAAAAAAGAGGGTAAATGTCTTTTGTAAAATGGGCAGAATTGCATTCAACTCTTCAAAATATTGGCAAATACAAAAAATATATCTCCATTCCAGCAGCACATCTGTGATTTTGAAGTCTCTCCCTGTACTCTGTGTTTCATATACTGGTAACTATTTTTTTTATGTAATGTTTCTGCTTTTTGGGTTTGGAGCTGGGAAGAAAGCTTATTTTGACAGAAAAAGCATGTGGTAATTTTATCGTTGATTCATTTTTTGTGTAGAACTTGAATCATTGGTACTATATCGGATTAAAAGCAATGATTACAGAGGTGGAAAGAAAATCTTTGACTGATGTTGTTTTTGTTGCCTCTTAGAAGGTATTCTGGTTCAGTTTCTTTCCATTTCTTTTTAGATGTGGCAGAAGTTGGAAAAGCGAATATGGGTCTGTCATCTTTCTAGTAAAGAGCTGCAGTGTGGTGGTTGCACATCTATGACCACCATACGGGTTTAGAGGATTACAAAACCTGGCTTTAACTTTATATCCTTCAGAGTGGGAGATGGGGTTGTTTTATAATTTAGGGGGGGGTGGGTGTGTTTATTTGATTTTTTTAAGTAAACAAAAGCACGTAGTAGTTAAACCAAGAGCATCGTTTAAGAATGCAGTTCCAGCCACTGAGTGCATGGCTGTTCTCCAAGGAAATAATAAGATTTATGAAAGGAAGGAAAAGAAATGAGTCATGTTTAACAAATCTTCCTTTTATTAATGCCCCTCTCTAACCTTACTAATGGGTACTCAGTCTCTCTTTCTCAGTATACTTGGCAAACTTTTTTATTATTGTTATTATTTGTGGGGTTTCACTTGGTAGTCATTTCCATCACTTATTTTAAACTAATAAACTGAAAGGGGAAAAGAAAAGAAAAAGAGCCTGTGATGTTCTGGATAACAGGAAGGAAGAAAGCCAATGACAGCAGAGCAGCTTCCAACCTTGTTGTAGTCCTATTGATCAAAACTGTCCTCTGAAACAAGAGAACTTTCGCTTCTGAGAATGCAAACCAGATAGAGATCCTCCCACTGACCCGAAGTCATCTTCTCCTGAGAACACAGAGCTAAAGGAGCCAAGTGCTAACTGGATGTATATATGACTTGTGTCTGCTTTTCCTAAAACTCACAGCTATGGTGCCATGGGAATGGCTGTGAATATCCAAAAGCCTTGTAGGTGGAGGCAAAACCCATTTCAAGGATGGCGTGGCAGATGCAGACAGATTAAAAATTGTCTTCCTGCCCTATAGTTTTTATCCTTTCAGATGTTGTGGAATATCCAGGTTTCCCAGATAGTTTTGGAGACAAGCTACAGCGCAACTGACACTTGCTGGTTACTCAACTGACACTTGTTGGTTACTCATCGAGTCCTCTAGGCTGTAAAAAGAGCATAAAAATTACCGGTAGCAAGGCTCCCTCCTGAGCCAAGATCTGCTTGACTTGTGGAACAGAAGGGAGTAATCAGGGAGCAGCATGACGCAGCTTGGTCTCAGGTCCTCTCATTTAGCTGGGGTTACTTTGAGTTTAAATGCACAGTAGTACTGCTGGGGAAGAAGGTGACAGTCTTGGTTCTGTAATTTATTTCTGGGTCTAATCTGCTAGGCTTTCGAGTTCTTAATTGCAAACTCTCCAGTACACTGAAGCGTATGGAATTGCACCTGGTGAAGATAGCTTCAAAGCTTGGTAGGCCTCATCTCTTCAGTGTTGGCTTACCTCTGACTTCTGTCCTGTCTGCTTTCATTGCCCACGGTATCCACACTGGTAGCATACAAAAGCATGACACGGACAATCTGTATGACTTCTCTGGCCTTGTTTTTTTGAACTCTGAAGCAATAGGAAAGGGCCTTAATTTGCATCAACAAGAGGTCCTCTAAACCAAAGAGAACTGAGGATGGGATTACTATTTGTGGCAAAATGGTCCTTTCTTCAAATTGAGGTTCACCAGCTGGCTTGCTGAACTGATGTCCCACCCGTGATCTGGTGTAGATCTAAATGGAGCGAGCTGTGTGTGTATATGCAAGTCTGTAGATGTCCAGGAAAGCGTTATTTGGGGGCTGAGCTCTGTTTTCTTATCCCTCTGTTTGACATTCCCCTTCCACGGTGAGGGAAGTGGGCTTGCGCTTCTGTGGTTCTTTGCACTAGCTTTTTATTTCACCTGGTTTCGCTAGCTTGGACTCATCGCTATGCATGGAAAGAGTGCAGCAGCACTTTCTGTGGGAAATCTAGTGGAACATCCAGAGGAGCTCTCACACCAGTTTCCTACACCTCTTACTGCATTTGTCAGGCCATTTCACTTCTGAATAATTGTGTGTGTGCATTTGTTTATGCCTCTTACTGAAATGTGTGTTCAGAGGACTTGCTTCAATGTCTCTAGACAAGTTTGTTGGTCTCGTAGTAAGAGAAAGAAATGGATGTCCTCAGGACAAAGTAAACCCACTTGCTGTTTGCCGTCAGGCTAAGCTACTCTGTGTGCCTTCTGCCCAGTCTTGCAAAGCCATCTTGTGCAGCAGATGTGGCTGCCTGCCTCTCCGTGTATTTTACATGGATGACTCTTGTTCCGAGGGCTCTCTCAAGCCAAGGATGGGCCTGGGACCGCGAATTGTTTTGTATCCTCCGTGAAGGGGAGTCTTTAGTGAAACAATGCAGTAGAAGAGGGCCAGTTCTGGAAATCTCTGACAAATGGCAAAAGGCCTAATACAGGTTCATTAGGTTGGGTTTTTTTTCGAGTATGTCCTTGATTACTGGCTGTGGAGGAGAGTCCAAGGGCAGCTGCAGGGTAGATAGCTGCAGAGACAATAAACTGATTCTGCTTTGTCATCATGAGCAGTGTGGACGCATAGTTTTCGCAGGTGCTGAAGAGTTGTCTAAGTAAATGAGCAAAAAATTTTTAGAAAAGGTGAGAATATAGATTTCTGAATATTTTAAGCCTTGTACCACCTCCTATGGAGCCGTTCTTTAGAAGTCCTTTCACTTGCCACCACAGTCTGATTTATACTTTTAATACTTGAGCTGTAATTTGCATGTCATCCTGGGAGAATGGGCAATGATTATGAAAACTAAACCAAGGAAAAGGTTTTTGAAACAGCTTCTCTAAGCACTGCAGCTGTCGGGCAGAGGTATTTGGTGTCAGAAAGCTACAGGAGAGGGTTGCCTGTTTCACAGCATCATTTGGAAATCACAGCTAAATAACCCAAACTCAGTGGGTGAAATATGCCTAAAATATAAAGGAACATATTTGGCCTCTGGGTTCTTCAGTGCATTTGCTTCAATCTTAATGTCCTGGGCTAAATGTTGGAGCAAATGCCTAAGAGGCTGTTGTAATGCCAGTATCTCCCTGGGGTTGAATACCCACTGTAAAATGGTATAGTGCTGGCAAAACCATGCTGTCCCCCAGAAGGTCCCCCATGCCCCCTTCCTCTCTGCAAGGCCATGTCTGTGGAAAGAAGCTGTTGACGTAAAGGCTTTTGTTATCTGAGTGCTACCGGACTCCACTCCAGGAGGACAATTCCTTGGCTCTACAAACCACAGCTTTCCCCTCTTCAGGCAATTAGCTGCGGCAGGAGGGAGAGGAGAAAATCTGCGCCTGTGTAGGCAAAAGGCAGCCGTGGAACTCAATTATCTACCTTCTACTTACATTTCAGAACTACTTATACAGGCAATCCAGTTGCCTTTACTGGAGTACTCATGAGAATAAGCGCTCACTAGTGTAAGGGTCTCACGTGCTTTATAAGGCATGACTCAGACCAGGTTTGCTAGAGTCGCATTTGAATCACCGCTTGGTACAAGCAGCATAAAAGATCTCCCAACTAGGCTTTAATGTCTGATAAACTGATCAGGGAAGAAAATGGATCCTGCCAGGTCTCTCTCTTCTGTGAAGCTCTTTAAATATTCAGATACTGTGAAACACAAGTACCTACCTACAGAGGTTCACACGGGGCTGTGTTCGGCTATGCGGAGATACCGGTGAGGGGTATCCTCTGTCATAGACTTCATAGGCTCAGGAAGCACAGAGCTGGTCGCTGGGGGATTACCAGCACGGTACTAGTTTTTGTTCCTGGGGTGAACTGATAGAAACCATGTCTGTGATACAGTCAGCAGTCGTGTTGAGTTGGGAATCGATGTCAGGTACAAATCTGACACTGCTTTCTAAGCAGACCGCAGATCCTGCCAACCCCTGTTCTGCTGTCAGCAGTGCATTGTGTGGACAGTGACAGATATGCCGCTCGGATGGGGTGACTCGCTCAGATAGGTTTTTATGCCTGCAGCAATGATCCAAGTTCTCCTCAGCTCACCCGTGCGCTTAGTTCTGTTGAAGTCTGTTGCCTAAATTCATCTGTGCTATTGATCCAGAAGCATCGACACAGCCAGCAGTTGCCGGCATAGTAACTCCAGAAGGAAATTTGGCCAAACGAAGGTACTTCTGCCACAGGATGAACAGTATATTGGCTAGTTATGATGTATATGTAATACAAAGGAGGAATTCATGCCGTGTCCCTGTACTACTTTAGTATGGTCAGGAACAGGATCCTTTGTTGCTGAAGGTTTTGGAGTGATTCCCCTCTCTAGTATAGATCTTGCGAGCTTTGTGTTTCTGCATCTGACCCCTACTAGAGGAGTCTTTGATTGCTTCTGTGTTTGCACTGTTTGACTCCAGTTTGCATTTTGCAAAAAGAAGTACACAGACCAGGAGGTCAGATTAGCAGCCTTATCGTGGCTGCCTTGCTCCTGGTATCTGAGCAAGCTTTGTTCCCAGATTGATTTATCTGTTTCCACAACACTGCACAGTACTATCTACCTACCACGGAGCAATACTGAATCCTCTTCTCAAACCCTGACTGTTACGTGTGCTGCTGGACACAGCCCCCCATGCCTCAGCTCCTGCCTGTGCTCCCATGGACATGGCTCCCCCATCCCTCAGCCACTGCCCGCGTGGTAGAAGCTCTTCACTTTGGACCTTTAAGATCTGCTTCCACCTGTGATCATTTTTGTCTCAGTTTGACATCGCTGGGCAAATTGGTGCCTAACTGAGAGGATCCAAAACTAGACTTTTCCTCGAGATTTGATTGAATAAGTATTTTTAGTGTGCATCCACAATTAAATGCGTACAGGTTATCTGCATCTTAGCTGAATGCTTCAACTGCTAGTATGTTGTTTAAAAAATAAAAACAAAAGCAAGGATCATATAACTTTCCCTTTCCTCAGGTGAAGAACAAGACAGCTGCTGCATTCTTTAGAGCTGTGGGTCTTACGTGGGCAAATGTCTTCAGACTTCAAAGCAAGGATGGGACTTTTCATTCCTGCCTTTTCAGCCTCCTCTGTTGACTAGCTCCGTCCTGAGCCTCAGCCAGAGGTTTGATCTCTCCCTGGAGGTAGAGCAGGTCGTTACTGCAGGTGCTGAGATTGGACCCCAGATGCTGGGACCTAGGTGTTATCCTCAGTGCATTAGAGCACTTTGGAACACATCAAAAACTGGAACGTGTGTGAGGTCACACACGGTCTCTAATTCCCGGTTCCTGCAGCCCAGACTAGCATCCTAGCCAAGGTGCTGCCGTACCATTCGCAAAGCTAAAGGGGCTTTGTTGCACAGGAGCTCATTTTTCTTGGAAGGTATCCACCAAGACAGCTGGAAAGCCCTCTCCTGCAATGCTGGAGAAGTTTGCTTCTCATTTTGTCTCTGTGGCATTTTTGGTGGGGTGATAGGGTTAATTGGTTGTTTTTCATTTGGATTCTTCATGCTGGTTTTGTATTTTATTTGGCAATGGGGCCTTACTGCCCTTTGAGAAATTGAATTTATTTTTTCTACAGCTCTCATATGCCTCTAGGATGTGAAGCTTTTGTAAATAAAAATGCGTTTTTTTTTCTTATATTAACCCATTTTCAAGCAAGCCTTACGTTGTAGAAAAGACTGGTGGTATTCTTTCCTGTGCATACTGAACTGAAGGCAGTGATAAGACTAAAAATATCCCCAATTGCAACAGCATTGTATAACCCAAAGGTTAGCCTTCCTCAGGATTAAAATGTGCAGTCGTTTTATGGATTCCTTGTAAGGCAGATTTCTAGTCATGCAGCCCTGTGTAAAATGAGGCTACGGATAGCTGTGCAATTTTGCATCTGAAAAACTCAATCCCGTTGGTGACTACCACAAGCACAAACCTGCTGATGAGAGATGCTGGTACCCGTTGTGCCGGTGTCATCTGGCCAATGGGGCTTACGTGTTCCTGCAGTGGCTGTGTTACAAGCTCTGTACGGGAGGTGCTGAGCAGGGACGCAGTACTCTTCACACTTCTAATAGGAAAAACAGATTTTGCTGCCCAGAGCTGTTAATCCTAAAACATGATGATAGATTGCAGGTGGCTTCATGTAACAGATGGGAGTGGAGTATGAGGTAAGAGGGAGCTGATCATGTTCAAGTTATTAAACAACCTAATACTAAGCTGCCGAGCTGCTGAAATAGTTGGTGCTTACAACTTACACAAGCAATGAGTGGGTTTGGCTTGGAAAAATGGGTGGCTGCGTGGTTTGGGTGTTAGCCTGTGTTAACCTTGGGTTTGGGAACCACATTTTTTTGGTAGTTCTGTTGCATAATTTCTGTGTCACATGGAGATTCCCCAGAATCCAGGTCTGCAGATTCAGGCTTTTAACTTCCAGCACCATCGCAGGGACGTGGGCAGCCAAAAGCTGCACTGGAGACTGCTTGTGTATTACTGCTTGTGTATTTCTGCTTGTGTATGACCAGTCTTTTCTCCCATTTTTTAACGATCTGCTAGAGTTTGCAGCTCTCAACACTTGAAGAACATCCTTTGTTTATTCACTGCCAGTACTGTAGGGAACAGTGGAAAAAAAATGCGGGTATTAATTAGAAATTTCCCATCTTTCTTCAATTTAATATTTGGCAAACTCACTCTGTATATCCTTCCTGGCATACTCCTTTAGGAGTAGACCTAAACATGTCAGTACCTGCACTGGACACTTTTCTCTCAGCTATTCCAGCTTTGAATACACAACCCCAATAATCTTTGATTATAGACCTGCGTCAGCCTGATCCTCCTCCTGAAATAGATCCATCTGGCTCAATGCGTTTTCATTCAACAGAAAATTAATTCTGGAAGGGAAGCGGCTTTTCCGATGCTCGTATCCAGTGGGGTTATATGTAAAACCTGCTTTACCATACCAGCTTGGTATGGTTCCCATATTCACAGCCATGTTCCCATTTCAGACCTAGAACACCCTAAGCTGGGCTGCAGAGAGCCCTCTTAGATGAGGTCAGGGAACGAAGAATTTCTTCTCTGACTCATTCTGAACCTGATCTGCCTAATTACTGGATTCTTTGTCTCCCTCTTTCTGCCACACGTGAAAAAGCGCACCAAGTGAGATGTTTAAGTCGCCTTCGCACAGTGAGAAGAGTGAACAGAAGCTATGCGGAAATGGAGGAGAAATATTCATGAGAGAACAAAGACATGGCCTAACTTTGAAGCTGGGATGGTGCAGCCCGGCATGCCAACAGACACAGGCTGAGCGATGCAGCCCTCAGAGAAGGCGTTGATCATTGCAGAGGGCATTTTTGCATATGTTACAGGACTGCTTGTTTAGGCGTCTCTCAGCCTTTAATCATACTGACAAGAAGCCGAAGAAAAAATACTGCTGTTTTAGAGAGACAGTGGAGATTGTGGAAGAATGAGACCAGTGAAATACTTTGTAAAGTGCTTCTTATTAAAGTTGCTTATAGTTGATGAAGTAAGGATAGGATTAGTGAATGAATTGGAGTCAGGGTCCATGCACGAGCCACGCTAGGACTGCTCTAGCCCTAAGGAGGAGTGGAGTTCCCCGTCGCAGCACTATATACAACAGGTTACTCTGGTAAAGCCCATAACACAGTGACAATTCACGTTAAGTAGATTGTTGACAGCCATTCTGGACCAGAATTTTAAGTGATGAAAGCTGTCTCTTACACAGCCTACTTATGGCACTGTAGTAGCAAGATCAGAATCAGGCCCAAAGGACAGGACGGCTAATGCGGGATCAGCGCCAATTAGACATGACAAGGCGATGCTCTGTGTGATGATAGGCTGAGAATATCCCCTGTACGCTGTACTATCGGAAAACAAAACTGGATATTTCTGGATAGAAAATTATTTTAGAAAAAGAAGTCAGCGTGTGATCTTCTGGCTTTGTCCCTGAACTGGAAGAAGATGCCTCTAATCTCTTTGATGGGTGATATTGCATGCCTATGGCGTTTCTATGCTAGGTACGAGTGTCTCAGCATATGGTTGTGAAACTAGAGGTTGATCGTTTTCAAAACTATTTTGGTAGATACCGTTAAAAAAAACCAAACAAACCAACAAAAAGATTTTGTTTGATCCTGTGCTGATGAGGCTGTGTGGATTTGGGATCATACCTTGCTTTATATTCCTTTCAAAGGTAGGGAGGAAAAAGCACCCCTACTATAAACAATTGGAAGGGTTAATCTCTTAATAAATGCTAGGGGAAGCAGGCAGAGTTGCATGGAGCGGTGCGTCCTGCTGTCATGGTGCCTCACCTCAGAGTCTGTGTCTCTCCTGTCCTAAGGGAAGAAGTGCTAATTTAGTGAGTCAGACGTTTCCATGTGAATTTTCTTTAACATGGTATCTTTACTGGGAAAATAGTTTTAAATGGGGTCACAGACATACCTCATTATTTCATTAGGAATCCCCTAATCTGTGACCAAAAAGCGTGCTGTTTTATCACTTAACCTGGTTCTCATCATTGCCACTAACACCTGGCAAGAAGCGTGTGTAAGCTCACAGAAACAGGAGCCGGGGGCTACAGGAGCAGCTGCAGTGCTAGCTTTAGAGAAAATATTCAGAGCTGCTGAAATACAAGACCCAGGCTTAGGAGACCCGGGCTTCATTTCCAGGTGTGTCTTTCCTTTGCTCTTTAGCTGTGGTGCCAGCCCACCTCTCTGCTCTTTTTATCCCCTCCCCTTATCCGTGTCCGAGTCCAGACTAGCCTGCGCAGCGTCTTATCTCGTGATATTGTTAATCAATGATATAGATAGCAGCCAGACATTCAACAGACATAGGCATCCAGTAATTACCGTAGTTAATCCTAAAAATAAGTGTTTAGATCCTTGAGCAGGAAAAGCAAGAAAACTGACTTTCTTGTGGGTTGGTATCTAAACGGAGAATTTTTGGGTGGTCTCTAATAGCTCCAACAGGTCTGTTGTATTTGATCTTTCGCTGAACCTCTTCTCTCAGCAGAAACATTTTAGTGCCACTTTCTTCCCAGATGTCGACTTTTGTGACACTTGCAGAAATGTAATTTTTGGAGACCTCTGACTGTCTGCCAAGCTTTGGCAGAAATTAGACACAGTCCTCAAAATCTAACGAGCAGAGGTGAGGCGAGGGTATGAGAGAGGGAAGCAGACTGATAGACAAATGCAGACAGCAAGATCCTGCAAACTGTTTTTTCTCAGCAGTCGAGGCTAAAAATTGTATTGGTGACAAATGGGACTTTTACTCATTTAAAGACAAACACTGAAATCAAGTTCTTAGCTTTTAAAGGCACCAGACTCAGATCTTCACAGTGAATTCCTCTGCTTGTTCTGTTAATTGGCAAGATATTAATGCAAGCATTTTTTTCTCTGCTCTCCTGCTTACGTCAGTTAATAACGAGAGCAACATGAAATTTCCTGACACTACACCACTACTGCAGGAGAGCCTCCTTTATTTTCAGCTTCCAAAAATGGCAGACTTGGGTCCCACTAGCTTGTCTCGTTGCCTTCCAGTAGTGACTGAATAATTAAATTATGCGAGGAGCAGAGAAACGATCCTGTGCGGCTCTTTGCTAGGCAGCGTGAAGCATGCTGTGCTGCTCATCTCGTCAGACACCCTTCATGGCCCAGGGGGCTCAGCACTGGCTTTCACTGGGACCATTTGCTGCTGGAAAGCTCTTTCTGCTTATGGGAAGGCATGGGTCTGAGCTGAAGTTTAAGCGCGACCGGATGGCACATTTGCTTTGTGTCCTTGAGGAGTGATGAGTCCAAGCTGCAAACTCAGATCTCGGTTTTCTGAAATTCAAATTCTGATTCATGCCTGTCTCTTCTCTGAAGCCTCTTCTTCTCCTGTATAAAGGCACCTTCTATCACTGTCTTCATTTCTCTCTTTACTGTGTAATTTAACATCTCATAATGCAGTCATAAGTACAAACCTGAGACACATCAGGGGACAAGAACATTCGTTCTTTTATGGAATTTCCGCATAAAGTAAAGGAAAGCTTGAAGAAAAATTGAGTCTCTGAAAACATGAATTTCTTTTTACATTGCCTTGATGGAAACCAGATAAGCCCTATTGCGGTCAGTGGCATTGGGAAGGTAAATTGGAGAAGTCTGATCCACGATTCCAAAAGCTTGGCCATTGTCTTTATACGTGATCCGAATTCTGTATGTGCGTGATAGCTTTAAACACGCTCTGTGGGTGGAACAAAGCAGCGTGCTGTTACCAAACGCACCCCTCCTTTGTCAAACACAGCCCACTTTGTCTTGCAGGGAGTTTGTCAAGGCCTAAACTAGCCCTCGGTCACAGTCAATTCGTAAAAATACCAGCACGCAATGAAGCCAATCATGTTAATAATGAATCAGGTATTATAGCAGTGCTGGTTTTTAAAGTGCCTGTAACAGTGGATTGTAGCTTTCCCGCTCCTGGAAGTCTGAGTCAATTTATCTTTATATCAACAGTAAACCAGAAAGGGCAGAAATCAAAGTAAGCAATGTTTTTATTACCACTTTTAAATAAAACATTGTGCCAATATTTTTCCCCTAACATTACATCTTTATTTTCTCAAATTTATTGACAATTGCTATTTATCCTCATTTCTCCTTTCTTTTGCAAAACTATCTCATCCTTTGATTTACTTCCTCCAGAGAATATGGTACCTAATTCTTTTTATTTTTCCCTGATAAATCCCTGATTAATTGCATGTTATAAGCTATCCGTGTGGCATTGTGTCTTTCATTTCTAAATAGGCTTTCTTTTATGAATTTCAAGAGGGAACACTTTCCTTTCTAGAACCAAAACCAAATCCAGGCTCAACATTTCCTTAGACAATTGCAAGGCACTTCAAAACCGAGTATGATTCTCAGCACTGTGGACTCCTACTCTGCTCCTCCTCTGTGAGCAGGAGAGGGTCAGACCTTTTGTTGTGGCACATCCTCTAATAGATCTGCTATAAATGTGGCTGCCAATTTATCTCACCAGTTAGGACTCTCTGCATAGCAACTTTCTTCAACCGCTGTAGTTTCAAAACTGCCATAAATTGTTGACTTGTAAGCATTTTGGTTCAGATGCTGGATTCTGGGCTGTATTTTTGCTGTTTCAGGTGTTCTGCGTTTGGTTTTGAGATGACTTTTGACTTGTCCTGCTGGTAGAAAATTAAATCATATGCGTATTAAGTTGATGGAAAGGAGGCACTGCAGCCCGGCGTTGACAAGTAAGGCACAGCTGTAGTGTATGCTGACATGAGATATGAAAATAAAGTGAGGGGAAGAAAAGCAGAGATGCAAGTTCTATCCGAAACCAGATTTCCGAGCCAAACTCCCTGAGAGGTGTCAAAGATGTGCCTGAAAAAGAAGCACACAAACACAATTCAAGAAAAACACACATATCTACAGATGTTAAAATAGGCAGTCTGGCAGGAAAATGAGTATGTTTTAAAGGCAGCCATCAATATTGCTGTGTAATGATGCAAAAGAAAAGTATGTCACCTTTAAAGAGCCTATAAGGCAATATCACACTGAAAGGAAAATGGAGGAATCGGGGCTCTTTCTGGCTCCTGTCAAAACCGATATCCAAATTAACTGATTTTCAAGTGTGGGCCCTTGGAGAGATGTGATGGAAATATTTGAAATCTCGTGTCCTCAATGGCAGCTGATCTCTTCTACCATCTATTCCCAAGGAGAAATGCCTGATGGTAAGATTGAGAGGCACCAGATAGAGAACCAGCACTGCTCTGACAAAACCGGGGACCTTTTCAGATCATTTGATTCTCTCATGGCCAACAAAAAACACCGGACAGTGACTCTTGGAGCACAGAAAGGAAAACAGCGGACATAGCCAGCAGGTCTGTAGGTGTTATGTTGTCTTTTTATTGTAGTTGTATTGCCAGAGGTGAACTTGGTGACTAATCTCACAGCTGTGGAAAATCGAGATCCTACTTTCAAGCACAATGTGATTTTGAGTTCCAGCAGCTACTACGGCGGGGTTTAATGCTCTCATCCTCTGCAGTGTGAAACGGGTTGAACAACCAGGGGCTTTTCAGTCACACAAATGACAAGTGTTGTACGCGACTTATTGGGAAAGCTGCCTGTGTGATTATGTTAGTTTAATTTCATAGCAGACTGTTTAGGTAAATGAGCAGGGAGGCATATGAATGTCTACAAATAATGTGGACCATGATTGCAAATTGATGCTGCAGGAGATGGGCTTGTCTGGCCCTTCTCAAGAGCTCACCAAACACCCTTGAGCAGGGAGAGAAGAGCCTTGCGCAGTCCTGGACGCAATCCCTCGGGATGGAGCGCAGTCCCAAGGGTGCCTGATTGAAACCTGGGCTGAAAGGAAATAATTAGGCAGGCTTGGCAATGTCAGATGTGATACAGCGTTTGGTTAGTTTAGACTGATATCAGCACAATAGAGTAGTAGTGCAAGCCTGCATAGGACCTGAAATTAGACAGATGTGCTTTTTTTAGATTCCTCCTATTTAAAGATAATTTCTTCCTTATGGAACCTATCCCTGTGGGATCTACTGCTGTAGTTGAGCTGGTCTGAGAATAGGCCAGTCAGGGATTTCTCATCCAGAATTACCTCAGAAATCAAAGGGGTATTTTAATGGGGTTAAAGATGTGCAGTCAGCTCAGTAGGTGCAAGAATATGTCATTGTGTCCCACAGCATCTTTTCAGCTGCGGGCTCCATCCTCGGGTCAGAACTCCCTTCCTGCAACGGTCTGCCCCTTCCCTCCCCTAGCTCTGATTCACACAAGCAAAATCCTTGCTTTCCAAAAGATCTTTTCCTCATTTATGAAGTGAAAGCCCTTTAACTTGGCTTGGAGCAGCTTGTTCCTGAATCTAATTAAACAGCCCCAAAGTTTTAGTTCTTGCACCTGGGAGCTCTTCAAGGAGAACTCCCTTTCCCTTTCTCCAGAATGGCTCTGTTATCCTTTTAATGATCACTTTTCCCAGGAGTTCTCACCTCTGTTTCCCTGGAAAAATTAAAGAAAATCTAATATATTGATACAGATGATCCATTTCATGTGAGTCAGTGACACTCTGACTGTGACCGTACCAGAGAATTTGCTGCTGCCGGAGGCCGTTGAATCCAATATTAGTGGCTGAGCTCTTAAAGGGCACTGGGTAGTTTTAAGCCCTATTTCTACCTGTCTGAGTAAAGATAATGAGGGTAATCTAATATTATGCTTCAGGGCTTTAGTTACCTGCCCATGGGGTTCAGAAGGGAACTCTGCTTCCAGGGACTGTGCAGAGTTTAATTGGCCAAGTGCTTTATGCCTTGTGTTTCGTTTCCTCTGAAGCCTCAGGTATTGGCTGCTGCCAGAGGGCAGATACCAAACTGATGACACTCAGATTTTGTCTCATTTTAATATCAGTGGGCTGCTGGGCAGCTACACCAACGTTTCTGCTCCCCCCCCCTCCCAACTCCAGATTTATGCCATCACCAGAGGAGGAGTTTTCTGGCTTTCCTCCACAGCCCCGAAGAGAAAAAATCCTTTTTTATATGTTTCACCAACACAAACCACAAGTCATCTGGGATTTTAAAACTTCTAGAAGAATCTTGGCATCTGTTATTTATTTAAAGAAAACAAATGGATCTTTCTCTGTGAATTATCTTTTTGATCATTAAAGTGAAAATATAAAAAAACTCAGAATCACACATGTATAATTTAAAATTATGCATATGGGGTAGGCTCTTTTTTCTGTTAGTCAAAATTTAAGTTTAAAAATATGTCACATGGATCTCCCTTATTTAAGGATCCCTGCTCTTTAAGGAATTGATTTTGTTTATATCAAGGCTGTGACAAAACTCTGGCATCTCTCTTATTATCTATAGGCTTGGGATCAGTGTCCTACCTCACAAATGAGCCTTTGTCTTCATCTCCAGTGGTCTGTGTAGCTCCTATTTCTTGGTCCTTCCAGTCGTCAATCTGTTTATCTCCTCCTGAATTATCTGCTGTAATTAGAATACATTTTCTCATCTCAAGGGGAAACCAGCTCCAAATGAGTGTTCTATAAAAGCAATTACTTTTGATATTAGATATCTGTACATAAAAACACAGTATTTCTTCCAATTAAAAAGCACTAATGAATTTTGTGTCTAGAGAGGGAGTAGCCTATGCAATGCTACTCTTTCTGCTAAGCCAATGAACCAAAAATTGGGCTGATGAAGCCAGCGGTGGTGTGCCACACCTTTGCGTGGCAGGTCAGGGAGAGGAGATGGCTCTGCAAGGACATATGTTCCTTTATTTCCCCAGCAGACCTATTGTATACATTGGTGGACTTGATCATTCTCTACATTGCGCCAAGACGACTGACACAGGTTTTCCTGCTACGCTCGTCTCCTACCCCCGGCCCTCCGTTACACGTTTTTCTTTGTATTTACTCAGATATTGCTCTCCTCTTCCTCCAAGTCTTAAGTCATGCACTAGGAATCTTGTGTTTGGCATGGAGCAGCTTTACCAGCGATCTCCATGGACTCCTTCCCTCTACAGACACAGGAAGAGTTGTGCTGAGCTTTCTCAGTTAGAAACCTGTCTTACATATATCAGAACTGCCATCTTTCATCATCTCAAAATAACCTGAATGAGTAGGGAGCCTTTACCACAAGCTTTCCTACAAAAGGAATCATTTCAGAAACATCTTGATCATGTTATTTTGGAAAATACTATAAATCCTGTCCCTCGGTTACTTTCCCGTAGGAGTCCGCTCCTTTTCATTCCCAAGAAGCCATCTGTGTATGGGGGCACATTGAAATAGAATCTGTTCAGTGGGGTAGAACAGAAGATCCTCCAGTGGGCTATGAAACAACATATTTTCTTGCTGTTATGGCAAGGATGAATCCACAGGCCACTGTCGCACAGCAAGCTCTGCCTCTCTCGCTAATCTGTGTTCTCTTCTTCCCTGATTATCTTTCTGCATCTGTTTCTTGTCTTCCACATTGATAGCGAGCTCTTTGGGGTAGGAACTGTCTTTCTGGGCTTGTGTAGCATCTGCTACAATGGTGTCCTGAATCTAGACTACGTGCTGTGAAAACACTAAGAAAATAAAGCTGTTCTGGCCAAATTCTGTCCCAGTACAGCTTACTATAAAGGGTTTAAGCATTAATACATCAATGTGGTAGGGGCAGAATGTGTAGGATGGAATAAGGGTCGGCTTCTAGCCCAGATGCCAGTAACAGCCCTGGGCGTTTTTATGGCATTTTCCATCGAATGCGCTTCAAGCACATGACAGATATTCATAGGCTGTGCCTCAGAGTGCTTTCTGCAACCAGGAAATGTCCCCATTTTAAAAAAGAAGAAGAAACACAGGGCAAAGCACATAAGGGATTGGATATTAATCCTCTTGCCAGATAATTTGTCCCGATCTACATCATTTTCAAGGCTCCTGATTCTGAGCTCTCTCTGCCTGACTGGCTTCTGTGGGCAGAAAAGGACCAGCCCTCCTACAGGCAGAGCTGCCAAATCACTTCATCCCTTCACCGCCGTTCAGCAGTCTTCTTGCAGAGAAACGTCTTACAGGATTGTCAGTCATCTGTGGCTGAAGGTTGAGAAACACCGTCTCAGGCTCCCACTTGAACAGAGGGAAGGGTCTGGAGAGATGAGATCAAGGTAAAAAACACACTGCGTCACCTAGTTTCTAGAGCCAAAAAGTTGTACATTAAGTGCTTCAGCTTTACAAGTTATTGCACTTTTTTCCTTTAGAAACCACCAGCCACAGGGTACTGTTTGTCTTCTCCCTGGTATATCTTCAGAGATACTGGGGCTGATACTGGATACTAGGGGATATAAATCTTTCAGGCAAGGATGCAGCAAACTTGATTACAACTATAAAAAATAGGACTGTATTTTGGATATCAGATAAATGGAAGTGCTGGAGTCATTTAAATTGGACGGGATTTTGTTTGTGGCTTTCCTCTGCAGAAAGTTGGAGCCTGGGTCCCCGGGGAGTGTGACTTGGTGAATGTTTCTGTATGTAAAGCTAAATCTCCACATACAGCAGTCCTTCTAGCTCAGAAAGTAAGCACCTTTGATACGGACAAAATTCAGATCAGTTCCCTGGGCAGAAAATCTTATATATTATGTAGGCTTACTGCAGGGTGGTGGCAGGAGAAACTGATTTGGGATATGCAGAAATTAAGGGCTAGGCTCTGTTTAACATTTAGATTGAATCATGAACCAGACAGTACTGACTCCTCATGCTGCATACTACCGTTTGCAAAGTTGACTGAAAATAGTGTCAAATAGTGAAATAGTTCCAAATAAGATTTTTTTTCTGGATATTGTTGATACTCGTGCTTGCAACTGTAAAATGCTTTTACTTTTCCAGGTTTAGTTTTGGTGCACTGAGCTGCTAATGCATTCAGCAAATTTATGCCTGTGGGACAAACCTTTTTTTTTTTTTTTCATATTCTCCAAGGCAACAAATGCAGAGAGCCACTCTTTAGCTGTGGTCATTTCTTCATTAACCATAGTTTGTGCAGTATTTACAGGAGCATTCAGGCGGTCACTGGGTTTGATTTCTGGCTCCACCACCACATCTTGTGCAATCCTGGGGAGTTCCTTAACCTTCCAGCAGGTCGTTTCTGCCCAAAGGTCGGTAGGATGACTCTTTCCAACCTCAAGGGGCATTGGGAGTCCAACCTCACTGGTGTTTGGGAGGCACTGAGATATTTCAGTGACAGTTGCAAAAGAGCTCCAAGTACTGTATCTTTCTGTACAGTGGGGGGCCGCTTTGTATTCAGCAGCCCAGTGAAAGGACCAGCTAGTGTAAAAACATTATCCTGGAGCACCTCAATGGCTAAAGTATCCAAGGTAGGAGGGTTTTGTTTCTTTCTGAAAAAGATATCTTTTTCTGATACTGAATCTCAAGCCCCAAATCCGCTCCTTTTGGAATGTAGTAAATACCTTGGGTGCTTTTTATCAAGAGATTTCAAAGCGTTTTGTAAAAGTAGTTCCTGCCTCCATTTTGTAGCCTCTCTATGTCCCTTCTTTGTCAAACCGTCTGCCTGGTGGCAGTCATCAGCTCAACTTGGAATTGAGGCAAAGCTCATGGCCCCTTTTCTCTCTGCTGTAGCGACTGTGGCCCGTAGGGACTTGCTTAGCCTCCCCAGGGCGTCTCCTCTGGCAGCCGCTCTGGATGACGGACTGAACTGAGCAGCCGACCAGAGCGTCCCTGTGTGAGTGAGAGGCAAGGCACCATTTATGCTGTTGAGCCTTCCCCTGATGTAAACATGTTATTTTGGAAAACTTGTTCCTCTTCGTTATTTTTAGGGATCACTGAAATGGAGCTGTAAACAGCAAGACAACTGGTGAGCTGAGACCTTTTGCTTAGTGTTGAACAGCTCACTCGTATTGCTCTTTCTTCCTCCTCCTCCTCCCAGCTGCTTTTCTTGTGCATCTGCTTTGCTCTAACATGTACCATTAACTCCTGAAGGAGGAAGACTAGTTTTTTTCCTCCATGCCTACAGATATGCCAGTCAGCGCAGTTGTAACCTTCATCTGAAGTTTCTGGTTGCAACAGAACGAGGTTACAAAATTAGCACAATATGGTAATTCAAGATGGAAGCATTAGGGCTGATTCATTAGATTCAAATAGTTTAATACCTGCTTCCAGAAGGGTGGTTTTATACAAAGGTAGCTTAAAAAAATGTTGTAAGCTGAGGGTTGTTTTAGCTGTGTTACTGAACCTATTCTAGAGTCTATGAACCTTTTTCTTTTCTTTCAAAATACATCATTGGAAATTATGAAGATCATATTTTTCAATCTGTGTAGAGTTGCTATTGCCCCTGAATTCTTTTTTTTCTTGGTTAAACTAGGATCTAAAGATTTTTATTGCCTTATAAGGTACACAGGGATGTTTTCAACTAAGAAATCAGAATTGGAAAAGGAAGGAAACAACTGTTTTGTTGATGAGTTTTATGTTTCCCGTTTAAAAGAGAGAAAAGTGTTTCAGGGGTCGCAGGTAAAACTGCTGGGGGAGTATGCCAGGTTTTTTTAGAGGGAAATGGTTTATTTCCTCCTTTTAAGGTGCTAGGAATGGGAATACTTTTATGTAGTTATTCAAGAGTGCAGATGGCCTAAGTGTAGATGAAGCTCGGAAGTTTGGCGTTGGAGCCCTTCCCAACCGAAAACTGAGACAGGGCAGCAAAGGCATTTCAGAGATTTCTCAGCAGTTCTCCCAGTGCTCACCCAGTCTGGTGGCACTGGTGATGGAGATGGCCTTGTGGTTGGGCCCAGCATCCCTGGTACCACCTGGGCAGACTTGATGACAGAGGGATGAGGTGCGGGAGCAGAGCCGCAGCCGCTGCAGGGGCGGTGGCCTTGCCAGAAGTGGCAGGAAGGCCAGGCAAAGGCTAAGAACAGACCCGTGCTATTGTGAATGTGGGTGTATAATTATTCTCAATTGCTTATTTTTATTTTGAATTGTCAAAAGGTTAATTATGTCTGAGAACCTTGGCTGAACCTGATTTACAGCTGCCTGTAATTGTGTTGCAAATAAAAAAAAAAAAAAAGAAAACCACTAAAATAATCACGGATGTAGTTTGATCTTGCTTTTGTCATAGTTTCTCACATAAATCTCTTCCGTAATTTTCCCATTGTGACAGGGTTTATGGTGAAAAATAGAAGGTCTCTTTTCTTCCTAGAAAATTATGCATCCTGCAGAGTAATTAATCTGGTTAAGAAGCTAAAGCTGGTTCATTCTGGGCTCCATTCTCCCAGCAATTTCTGCCTTACACAGAAATCTCTGCAGTGAGAGCAATAAATTTGAAATGAATGACAGACGCTAATTATTTGTGACCTCATTGTCATCTGTGGTATTGGAACTGGGTATAACTGATCCCAGTGTATGGACTGTAGATCTTTTTAGTCTAAAAATGTAAAGGCAGCTTTAAAAATAGCATCTCACCAGGCTTTGCCACTGTTTTTCCCTCTCTCCCCTCTCTGCCCATCACCGTTCCAGAGCTGGCAGCATGTCTTCAATCCTCTGCTCTGACACGAGCCACAGGGTTACCCTGTCAGCAGTGCTGCTGTACCCTGCCCACAGTGGCTTCACAAGCCACGGGAAAATGGGTGAAATCGGTGCTAGTTAGAGACACTGGTAGGCAACTCATATATAAGACGAGGACCTGGAAGTCTGCATCAAGTTTTAAAATAAGAAAATGGAAAAGCCCTCTCATCTGGTCAGCCTTGGTTAAAACAAGGATATATGCTGGAAGTTGAACCAGAAGCACTTCTCCATCTGTCTTTTTCAGGTTTTATACTGCTCCCCATCACTGTAGGACCTGAACACCCAGCAGATAAAGTCGATAGCAATTGTCTCTCTGCTGAGCAGCAGTATTTCCAGAAATGTATCCCTTTCCCTGTTCCAGTAGGCAAGACCTGCGTGAATGAATGCTCCTATGGGCTGTCCCAGGTTTTCGCTGAGCAGAAACCCAAGCGGTAAGGCGCAGATAGCTTGTTCTTTGCTGACTCTCCGTCCTTGGCAGCCCACCTACGTCCTGTGGGAGCACTGCTGTAGAATATTCTCCTTCTCCGTGTCCTCCCAGGTGTTGTTGCCATGTTTGGCATGCTGGAAGGCCTCTGAGGAGATGATTCTGCTCAACGGTTCCAGACTGTGGGACACCCCTTGGATGAGGGCCCAGAGGACATGCTGGAAGGTGTCTCTTGTTCACCAGCAGCCTCAGCCAAACCTGGGGACACTGTCTCCCATTGCCTGCCTCCTGGTCCCATCTTTTAACACTGACCTTTTTGAGAAGATACTGCTGAACTAGAACACCTTTTCTGGTTTGGTTTTTGGTTGGTTGGTTGGGTGGGTGGGTTTTTTTCCACAAAAGGCTGACACAGATATCTGTGGATTTGGGGGTTGGTGAGTTATGATCTTGGCTTAGATAGTCTTGGGGCAAAGCGCTTTGTTGAGGAGACATTTGCTGAAGCAACAGGTAAGCCTTTGAGATGAAAAATGCTATGCAAATGTTGTCCCATGTGAGAAATACTGTGTCTAGCTAACCAACCGAGCGTTGAAGAATGTTGCCTGTAATTGCTGAATTTAACACACACATATATAAAATATACTATATTCATTGTTCCTAAGAACTTCTAGAGACAATTTAGTGCGTTTTTTTGCAGAATGAAGCAATGTGATATCATTCATTTAATTGCTGCTCTATATTGGTCAACGTTACTGCATTGCTATAATAGCTGTCAGTCAGACTAGGCTACAATTTGGGTAATGAATGGGGAAAAAACCTCACAGCAATATGTTCTGAGAGTAAGTCAGACATATGATGACTCTTTCCTAGAACAAGATAAGATTATCAGCATGAAGAGCTAGAATATCAGATTTAGGAAAAAAATATATGAAATAATTGTCATTATGCATGATTTGGAAGGCTAGCTACCTAATTCTCTCATAAGAAAAGTAGCAAACAAAGTGCTTGAAGCTTCCTGTGGGTTGAAAGTTTCATTCTCCTGTTACTTGTGCCATGAAGATGCAAATGTTTTGTTCTGTAAACTACAAGAACACATAGTATAAAGACTAAAGTTTTCAACTACTGGAATTAAATTGTTGCTTAAAGTCAAATGAGCATGCCACATCTTGGGGTCCCTTTCATCAAAGCAGGTCAGTTAACTTTAAGGAAGTCACCTTCAATTTGCTTTGATGTAACATCAGAACCCAGCCCAGGTGATTCTGGATGATCAGCAAATATAAATTTCCACATTGGAGTCTTTCAAGGACATAGACTTTATGAAGTGTCTAGTTGTCTGGATTCTTTAACTTCTAAAGTGCCTAATTTGACTTACCTTTAATAAGGCCTGCTTGTACTTCATTTATTTTTTTTTTGAGGGAACTGCTGACTTTTCTCTGAAACTGAGCCCCCTTTAAGATGCCGTATATTGGGCAAGTAAAGCAGAGGCATGCAGCAGCGCTGCTTGCTATTAGTGTCTTTTAAGTCTAAGACTATATCATGCAGGAAGATTAGGCTGCTGTATGTTTCCTTTTGGGTGGGGAGAGATTTAGAGTTTAGAGAGGAAACATGTAATTTCTGTAATTAATTGAGCAAGGACTGATTGTCAGGCCAGGGATGCCAACGTTAAGCCCTTCTGTTCTATTTTTCCGAAAGGACATAATATTAAATACTAAAGCTGGTCAAAGTGCCCAAGAGCCTTTCATCCTGAATTGGAACAAAAGGGACAAATGTTACAATTTCCTTCGAAATGAAGCTCCCTAAAATATTTTCAGAAATACTGAAGTGCTTCACTTAGTAAAGTAAAAGCATTTCTGTTGTTTGAAATCACTGACTGCAACACAACTCCTGAAGAGTTTTAGTCATGTTTCAACTGAAACTATGACTGTCTTGTTCTCCACTTTTCTTATAGAAAATTGTTAAAAAAATCAAATAGTCCTTCTTAAATACCCCAAATATCACCATATTGCATTCTTTGCTTACAGCTTCCTCCTTTGCCATGACCCAGTTGGAGACATGGTTATATCAGTTCCTAATTGTGAGCCCCCCTTGTGCTAGTTTCTCCCTGTGCCTGCCGCATGCAGAAGCATAGTACCCAGCTGCAGGTTGATCACTGATGCTAACCCCGTTGCTTTATGATGATTTCTGCAAGCAAGAATGGAAAGTTCTCAGACATCTTTGAAGCAGTTTTAGTGGAAGAAAGATTCACAAGGTACATTTCCACAAAAGAATATGAGCGATAAAGAAGAGTACGTTGTGATGTATAAAGTAAATCTGTTCCATTTTGGGGGGAAAAATACTGTTTTTCAAGAGGTCCCGTTGGGCTAATATTAATCATTGAGAGTAGGAACTCTTGGTGTGTTTGTACATTAAAAACAAACTGTAGGCATCACAATATTTGTAATAATTACAATAGAACCTGTCAGGACTGTACTGGGGGATGGCAACCAGTGTCATAAGTCCTATCCAGACTCAGCACACTCAGTTGTGACTCTTAATAAGTAGGAGTTGAACACACAGTGCTGTGTTTTGAATTTATGTCCGAGTGAATTGCTGAGCTAGCTCCTCTTGGCCCAAAGTCTGGACAGCAGAGACACTTACCTGAAAAAAGAGAAATCGGGTTTTCAGCTGGGCAGAGATTCATGTGGCCAGCCTAAGATCACAGGACACTTACCCCCTCTACTTCTGCACAGAGGAGGAGCATGACTGAGCCAAGGATGCAAAGGCTTTCTAAATACTTCTGCACATACCTCAGGAGGGTTTCATGAATTCAGGAATAACATGAGACATGAATGAAAACTATATAGACATTTGAAACAGTTATAATAATATTTGGAAAGCTTTAGCTTGCTTTTTTGCAGTTGTGTTAGGTCCAAATTCTTGGGGATTTAGTGGCTTGTGCTGGTGACGCCTTGTGATTATTTTTTTTTGTTAGTGGGGAGGTGATGAGCAGGAATAGGTGCTCTGCTGTCCTGCTGGGGCTCAACTCAGTCCAGCTGAACTGATTTCTTGCGTTCTCCTCATACATTTTGTCCTGGTTTGAGGTAAAACTGGACCGATTTTGTTCAGTAACTTTGCTTCTTAGCTGGGCCTCTTCTAACTACTGAAATTAAGAGCACATTGTGCAGACAATGTTTGCTCTCTCAGAGTGAAAACCAATGTTTATAGTTGATGCCCAGGCATGGTATGCGGGAGAGGCTCTTGTTTATACTTATCGCTGTAACAGCCAAGGCCAACCAACTTTGTTTTTTGCCACATTGGAAGGTCGGAAGCGGAAAAGCGCAGTGGGGTCCCACCTGCAAGGAGGAGCAGACAGGCCAGGTGACCCAAAACTGACCAACAGGGTATTCCATCCCATCTGCATCATGCTTAGTATAAAAGCTGAGGGTCAGATCCCTCTCGCTCTCTGGCTCTCTCTCTCTTTTTTTTCTGCTCTCTCGCTCTTTCGCTCTCTCGCTCTATTCACTTCAATCGTCTGCCTTTGGTCCCGATCCTGAAGGCAGACCTGGAATCCAGTTCCCGTCTGCCACTGAGTCCAGCCTGGGACTGCCCCAGTGCCAGCCGGTGTCATGATTGTCATCTTGGGAGCTTGATACAGTTGTATATATTTCATTATTTCATTGTCTTTTATTATTAATATCCCATTAAAGTAGTTTAGTTCCTTCTAAACTCTTAAGTCTCTTTTTCCCTCCTCTGCCTCTCTTTTTTTGAAGAGGGGTAGAGGGGAGCATCTGTTGGTCCCATCTGGGGTCTCCCACGTCCCCAGTGGCCAATTTGGCCTAAACCACGACACAGAACAAGAGCACTTTCCTGTTTGTCTTCTGGGTTAGTTCCATACCTTACTAGAGTAAAACGTGTTTGGGAGAGGAAGACAACACAGCTGGCCTGGGAGGAAGAGTAGTCATTAAACATCGGGAGGGCTCTGTTTTGTGTTACCAAATGTTGGGGGATAAGTCATCCAAGATGGTCCAAGATCCGAGTTTGGCAGTGTGAATGACTGAAGAAGAGATACCATGTTCCCTTGCCTTGAGCATACCTTTCATTTTTCCTGGCATTTTGTTTCACTTACAGCTTTGAAGAAGTTCATTATTGATGAAGCATCAGTATCAATCAAAGTAGCTCGATGCTTTCGTCTTTTCTCTCTGTGTACAGTAATACAATACCCTAGAAAAAGATGTTGTTTTGAAGCTTCATCTTTCTACTTTCCTCTCATGGGTGCATGTCCTGTGGAGTTTCTGCTCATGCCTCTCTTCGATCTCCCTTGCTAGTGAGACCTGGAGCTCACCTCCCCTACACGCCTATAATGAGACCATGGCTGTGAGAGCCTCTTGTTTTCCCTTCTTTTCAACAACTCACTAGGCTTGAACGCTTGGAGCTGTCTGAATTTTTCAAAAGCTTGGCCACACCAAGAATGTTTTTCTGTAGGGCGTCCTTTTTTCCCACTTCTGCCCTCCCTCCCCCTGCTAAGAGTCATGATTCACTCTGAGACAGTTGAGCGTTTCAGTGCATGATGATGAGGAACATGAAGAAGACATCAAAGACACAAACACAAACAAGTTCTGTCCTGACTTAGGATCACTGATTGCAGTATGAGGGATGTATTTCTGTAGGCAATGTCTGAAATTCAGTACCAAAAGTCGTGAGTACTGCAGGTACTCAGTCCTTTTATATTCAGACAGATTATTTGTAGTGTTGCTCTTACCCTTAGCACAGGGGTTTCTCAGAAGCACCTACAGCAGAAAATGCTAACTTTACTCTTTCGGACCACTAACGAACCACTGTCTCTGTGTTCTGTCCTGTAATTAAGCAGAGATGATGATGGAGCAATAACAAGCGAGGACAGTGTTAGCAGTCAGGTGCAAGAGATATTCCTTCATGAGGGACTAAACTGTCCCAGACCTTATTGTGACTTGGAGAAGCCAGTCCCAGCTTTGTACTGCCTTGCATGTTTGTTCCTAGCAAAAGGTGACAGTTTCTTTCTGTCTTTCTCTTTAATTATATAGTTGAAATAATGACATTTTCCTCTTGAAAAATTCTTAATTTGAAAAATGTTGAGCAGGTCAAACTCTAATTGTTTTGCTCGGCATTGAAAATGATTTGGAAGATATTTGCACATTTCTGTATGGTATCCCCAAGACTATTATAAATAACCCTTTAGCTTATAATGACTTGTTGATAGTAGGCCTTTTGGAAATGAAAGCTTTGACATTAAAGACAGGATGTTTGAGGAGCTTATTTATGAGAATTCAGCACCAAGTTAAATGCCTGTTGCCATGGAAGAAGTTCTTGGCAATGTGATCATATGGGCATTTTTTATGTTAGTTTAGTTTTGTTTTACATGTATTTTTGAGTTGAGCAGTAATATACCAGTGAATGAAGCCTGTTGATGGGCTAATATCTCATCCCTAAGCAATATGGGGTTAATCATTTTAGCTCAAGTGTGTCCAAACTTTCTGATCCTATAAGCTGTATAGAGCTGAGTATCCTACATAATATACATATTTTATTTGTCAGAGATCTGAAGGACAGAGGAAATCTGGAGTAATTCCCAGGTGAGAGATGGTGTCAGCTCCCTAGCAGTTTTAGCACATCTTTGTGGGAACAGGCCGGGCAAGGTGTACAGTTGAGTCCAAATGACCCATCTGTTGACTCACATAGTGATGTTAGATTTACCCAGTATTTCCCAGCCAGGAGCAGCTGGTGACCAGTCACATAGCTGTATTCCCAGCATGGGAACCAAACCTGAACATTTCAAGAGCTGCAGGTGGTCTTAGAGCCGCAGATCACATGCCTCAGCTCCAACATTTATTCCAGAACTGACATTAATACAGAGATGGCAGATCTCCATGTGGTAGAAATTCAATATTATCTCCCTTAAAATGAATGGAGCTATAATGGGCTATATTGGGAAAGGGCCTGGCCTTCAGTTTGTATGAGGAAAATTTACTTCTTCTCCTTATACTCCTTTTCCGTGTCTCCTGAATATTTGAGCTTCTGCTGGACTTCATGAAGGGATTTAGTATTTACAGTGTTTAGTGATGGTATCTTTCATTTGAGCACCATTAGCAGGTGAGGGCGTCTAACCCACAGAACAGACTATTATGGGAAGTGGGAAGTTTTAGTAAGAGTTCCCTAAGACCTCTTAATCCAAATGTGTTCTGATTTTGTATGTTTTTGTACGTTTTGTATGTAAATTTTGTCCATTTCAAATGCAGACATAGTGAGTTGAAATTAAATTTCTTAAGGATAATTAGGCATTTTGGAAACAAGTTTCCTGTTTCCAGGGATTTACACTGGAAAAAGGAGAAGTTGTGAAAGACGCTAATTGATTCTTTAGAGTTTGCTTATTAATACACATTGATACTACAAGATGGACTCTGGCTGAAAAGCTGAGGATAATTTCCACAGAGCCATGTGGGTTCCAGAGCTGAGTTTCGTGGGAGTTCAGATCTTGTTTATCTAAAAACGTTCTGTGGTCACAGAATAGGTTAGATCCATTTCATTTATATTAATAATTTGATTTTTTTTTGTCTTTTTCATTTAGGTCTGGCAAAGCCTATGGGATTAGTTGAAGGTCCGGGAGGCTTGGGCCAGGGGGGAATGGCTGCTACCCTGAGAGATGATAGCCATGAATCAGAGACTAAGTATGAAGAATATGGTTACAATGCCCAACTCAGTGACAGGATATCACTGGACAGGTCCATCCCTGACTACAGACCAAAAAAGTAAGTTGAATTCCACATTATTATTAAGAGTAAGTGATTGGTGGTTGTTCTGTTGACCCGTGGTGGTGGTGTTCTCTTCACATCCCTTCCTGGTTAGAGTATGACAGCAGTTAGTCGTACATACACCCCTGAGTTTAATGAAAATTGGAAAGACCAACTGCCCTCTCAAGCATGAGGTCTCATGTTAAATGCAGAGCTAATTCTGTGAATAGTGCATTAATATACACATTCAAGGCCGCAGATCAAAAATGACATCAGGATATTGGTGATGGTTCAGTTGGGTTCGGTTCACTGAGAAGAAGCCAGGTAGTGCCAGCTGAGCCCACCGTCAGAGGTGGGAGCCTTAGTCTGTGCTCCTCGTAGTCACGTGCAATGAAAGGTGGGGCAGTGATAACAAACCCTTTGTAGACACTGGTGACTCAAAAACCCCCCATCAAATCAACTGCCTTTAATTGCATTTGATGTTCTTAGAATTGTTTAGTCAGGGTTTATAATGTGCTGAAACATGGACTAAGTGTAATCCATCTGGGTCCTATAATTGCAAGAAGATTTTTTTTTGTCTTTGGAATGTCTGTTTATTTTTATTCTAGTGTTATAGTCTTCACATGCCTGTGCTATGTGTGACATTGCAATTATATGTTTAATATTTGTACTGATTTATTGTATTTTGTATTAAATGTCTTTCAAATCTTTCATATTTATGGAGTTATGTATCTTCCAGATGAGACATCCGCACTGTCATCCTTCGAATGACAATCAGTAATGTCTTAATGCAGAGGAGATCAGCAGCAATGCCTAGTTACTCTCAGGAGGCAGAATTGAAAAGAATACTTAATTAATTTCTAATAATAATCTTCTGTTTTAAAAGACCCACTGGGGCTCCTAGGCAGAACTGAAAGTTAAATAAAAAACTGTCATATTAAGTGGTGAGAAAAGTTTAGCCAAGCAAAACAGCTGTGCTATGTGAGTAGATTGCAATTGAATTAGGATTTTAGGCAGTTCAAGCTGGCAAAAACAAAATCCAGCAAAACAAAACTTCAGCTTATCTACAAATTTCATTAGCTGTGTTACATATTAATCTAATCTCTGAAGTATTGACTCGGCATTTGTTTTCTCAGACGCTTGCTGTACAAAAGAAAACCTAGATAAAAGAAGTGGCAAAGATTAAAAAAATCTACTGCTTGGATATCACATTTGATGCAAGTAAACTGACTTGTCCAATGGTCTCATCTCTCCATCTCTCTTGATGTATCATAAAAATCCATCATGGAATTATTCTGGGGAAAAAGTAGTCTGTAGTTACGCAAATATTTGAATTGTGCATCACATCTGGTCCGAAGACCCTTAAAATCAGCATGAAGTTTTTCAAATGAAAGTCAGTGAGGATTGACCTGGCCTGTTGTTAGCTGCTGTGGTCAGCTGGATAATAAACGAGAATGCTCTACGAGGAAATACAAAAGCGAAGGTTGCTGAGCTGGAATCGAGCTCAGCAGCTGTCAGAAGCATGAGAGCATTTGCAATGCAGTGATGTTTCACTTCAGATTAAACTCTTCCAGTTTTACTTGGCGGCTTTGATGAGTCATTCAGATAAGCTTTTTGACGTGCTCATTTTGGGAATCTCATAAGGCCATGCTGCATGATTAACTGTCTGAGTTACTGGGAGAACTGTCTCCCTTGTGCTGTTTTGACACTTTTGCGGTGGTTCTAGTTAGGTCTAGATGCTGGAATTGAAACACTTGTCCCTAGATACTTATGAGTCACAGGAAAACTCTTCAGATTGAATTTGCCGTGAAAAATGAGTGGAAGTTTGGAGAAGGTAGAAGCTCTTACTATATGAAGAGTTTTAGCCACTTGTATCAAAGGAGCTTTTGGCTGCCATTTTCTATCAGAAATTTCTGCTGTACGCATGAGCAGTATTTTTTGTCTCTAACCTCTTCAAACACACAGCTACTCATGTACAGTCTCTCTTGGGAGCTCTCACTTTAACTCTGAGAGGCAGTTGTCACTCCCAGTCCTATCAACGTCTTCGTACCCACCGTGTGGTACCACGTCTGAATGCTTACCTCACAGGTGATAGTTGTGCATCGTAGCCCTAAGGCAAAGCTGAGCTTGACTTTCTATTTGGTTTAGACACTCTGCTCTAGTTATATGTTGGAGAGAACTAAACCTCTGAATCTTTGAGATAGTCTTTGGGAAAAGCACTCTTGTTTTGTCCAGCTTTGTATGCTGACTCGCTCAATGGTCTCATCTCTCCGTCTCTTGATAATACCTCTCATCGCCGAGCCCTTCTCAGTCTGCGTGTGATTTGTATTCACGTCATTCCCAGAGCTTTTCATTTTTAAAAAGGGAGGACTTCTCATTTTAAAATTGAGAAGCAAGGTAGAATTAATGTCCAAGGCCACGTGCAAAGTCTATGGCCAGTCTATGAATAAAACCACTCATCTGGATTTGTATTCCCAAACTATTAAACCATGTTTTCTCCCCATTCTGGCTTCCACTTAAAATGTTCAGATCTACATATTTGCACACACCAGTAGGTATTAAAGATATGAACCAGGAGAATTTACACTCAAGTCTGCATTACATAGACAAAATTTATGAAAGTAAACATGATTTCACTATGCAAATGTGGGACTTGCATATTCCAGGCTTAGTCTTCTTTCAAAAGAAATTTGATCAGAATTCTGATCAGAATCAGAATCTTTCAGTTCATTTTATCTTTGAACTCCCCCCGTACTGATGTCCAGTATTTTATTCTGGTAGAATCAGCCTTTTGTTCCATCTACTAGCATAGCTTCAGTAAACGTTCAGCAGTTTCATTGCTTTTCAGGAGGTATTTTCATCCTCACACAGCAAATGAAAAAAAAAAGTTACACTAAAGATGTGTACAGTCAGACAGCATGACCATGAAGGCTCGTAAATCGGAGTCACCTCCATGTCCTTTCACTGCGGTAAAGTCTGCAAGCCTGTGTGGCTCATCCAGCTCTCGCGATGGATTTCCCATGTACTCGCACTGTGTTCTCCTTTCCTACTTGCTGGTGCCAGCGCAGACAGTCCTTTTCACTCAGAAGCCTTTTCTTTAAGATGGGAATCACTAAGTCAGTACAGGAGACAACAGCAGATTTTGTGCATGTTGTGTTTGTGTGCCAAATTGAAGCGATGACAGTAAATAGCTTGCTTGCGATTACAATTCACACAGTAATTACAAAATTAATGGGGACTGACCTCTTCTCCCCAGTGACAAGTGACAGGACGAGAGGAAATGGGTTCAAGCTAAGCCAGGCTTTAGATTGGATATTAGGAAAATTTTTTTCACTGAAAGGGTTATACAACATTGGAACAGGCTGCCCAGGGAGGTGGTGTATTCGCCATCCCTGGAGGTGTTTAAAAAAAGGGTAGATGTGGTACTTGGGGGGATACGGTATAGAAGTGGTTTTGTCAGGTTAGGTTAATGGTTGGACTCGATGATCTTAAAGGTCCCTTCCAACCTTAACATTTCTATGATTCTATGATTTCTATGATTCTAGAATTATAGTTTGATCCTAGCGTGGTGTAATAAATACGTCTCTGCTTTTTCTTTTCTGATATTGCACCTCCCACAGCTTGAACGCTTGCCCTGTCTCTGTGTCGAAAGCAGACAACCCTGGGGAAACAGTTCAAAAACATACTGTGAATTGATATTTCAAGCTATGTTGAGTTTCAAGAGACATGTCATATAGAGAAGTTGCAATTTTGTTTTATAAAACAATGCAAAGCCTCCCCAGCAGTTTGTAACTTCATTCCATATGACCTTGGACACTATTTTCATTTCCTGTTGGATTTCACCTAAATCAAACAGGCTGATTTTAAAGTTGTGCTGATGATCTTTTCATAACATATTATAGAAGTCTTAATGGTGACTTTTGCCTTGAAGCAGCTGAGTACAGTGCAGCTGAGTGCTCTGAAAAGACGCAAGGACCGAGTAGCGGGAGTGAAATGTGTTTGAGTTCAACATCAAGCAGAATATTCAGGATTTATTATGACTGATTGATAAGAAATGTTCAGCTAATCATCCTAGTATTGGAGCAACCTGAGATTTAGCTTCACTTACTCAGTGGACAGTGGTCGATATCTTGTTGTGTGTTAAAATACATGAAAATAACTCTAAAATAGTGGTCTGGATAGTACTGTTACTAACTGTCTGAATTCTAGAGGAAATTTTTCAGCACATATGAAATCTACATTAATGCCAAAAGAATTTTGCTGGATTATTGTCATTACAAGGGAATTCAAAATGCTTGTGATGGGATTATTTTCATCCCCTGTCATACAGGCACGTGTCAAGCTTGAAAAACATTTCTCAAATCAAGGGCGAGCCACAAGAAGAAAGGGCAAGGAAATTAGCACAGGTCTCTGCGTGTCCCTGCTGCAGCCCCATCTTTGCTCCCCACTGTGCTGAAGTTTTTCAAGGGCTGTACCACCATGGGAAGTATGTTGCAGAGAGCTCAGGGTGTTTAATGGCCTGATCTTACTCCCCAGCAGTAAAGTATCAGCAGGACTTTCTAGCCCTCACTAACTCACCCTATTCCCTCTGTGCCATGGAAGAAAGAGAAGCTTCTCTTGTAAGGAACAGGTTGTTTTTCCCTTGGAAGCACACGGCTAAGCTAGAACTTTCTTTTTGGTTCTCTGGGGAAAGTGTTATTTAATGGGGAAATGTTATTGGATTAATTTCCACTTATGATGTTCTATATTCAAAATGAGGGTTGTGATCACATGAACCCCAGTGCTTAGTGGAGATAAATCCAGTGCTGGCCAATGACCCTTATGTATACGCGCGGGAAAGCAAAAGCACGTGCATTTGTATCAGTTATCTCTACCGATAGGTGTAGATGTAGAGTAGCCTTGAATCCTGCCCACAGGAATGCTGTGAAATCTTCTGGGCTGTGCGCCTGCCTTTCTTAGCGTAATGTCAAGGGGCCAATGTTTGACTGAATAGTCAAAAATGGATCTGGAGCAACACAGCCAGGAGTCTGATGGAGATCCCACAGTTTGGAGCAGAAGTGCCCCGAGTCAGCCACCTAAACCCCTGCGTAGTCATTTGTCTTCAACTGGCTGAATTTGTTGGGGGTACTGGGAGTAAAGAAAGAGAACAGGTTAAGCTGGGACATGCTGTATTGCTGCAGTAGGTTTCAGGAACGGCAGCAGCTATCCGTCTGCCCTTTTGGGGGAATGACAGCCTTCGCTGCTGCCAGCTGTAGCACAAAATATAGATCTGTGCTCCAGGAGCGAAGGATCAGACTCAATCTTTTCCCGGCCATGCATGAAGCCAGAGGTGCTTCAGTCCCATATGACAGTAGATTTTGACTTTATCAAAGATGAAGAATGCAGAAAAAGTCAAAGCCCTAGGGAATTTCATTCAAAGGTGTGGGGAAAAGGCCCCAAACTTAACAAAAGCTGTTTGTTTTACAGCATGGCATCCTGGAAAATTGGGAAGTGTCAGCTAACCAGATGCTTTCAAACATAAGCATCGTCTCTCAGGATAAGATCAATTCCCCTGTTCTTTCTGGTGCACAGGCTGAGTCGCAAGGGGTTGAATTAAACAGGTTGAACACCTGTAAATCTGGCATTTTCTAACTTTCTATCACTTGACTTTGCAACTTAAATAACTTCTGGGGTTTCTTTTCATGCAGGACACGTCCACACATACGCACACATGCACTTGTCAAAACCACTTGCTGTGATGCATTATGCATACTTTTGAGAAAAGTTAATATGATCCCGGAGCTTCCATAAGGGCTAAATTGGCTTTTACAAGAAATTGTCGCCGCTTGGTGAGGTTCTTTAATTTAACTGATCTTTTTTGTGCAACTTGATGCCGAGTGCATTGTGACAGTTCGGTGATAACAATAATACTAATATATGGGTTCAGTCCGCTGGCTCTATCAGCCAAAGAAGATATTTCTTTGTGTTATGGTCATGGATGTTTGTATTGAGAAAATTCAGCCCTAAAGAACAAACTTATTAATGCTGAGGCAACTCAAGTCTTTAGCCATAAAAAGCAGAGGAATCAAGGTCTCAAGAAAATTGCTTTCATTTATTCAGTTCTTTTATAGAGGCGAGCATTTTCGTTGCTTGCCATAGACATTTCACAATAGCAAAGGAATTGCATCTCTAGGGCTCTGAAGTGTAATTAATGGTTCACTCCACTCTATACCTAAGGAAAAGCTTTTTTAATTACCTATCAAAAAGGATTCTGGAATTGATCAAATAGTGCTATCAAGGGGGCAGACTTGGTAAATAGACCTCTGATTTGTTCATTCAAAGGTTTAATAACAGTAGCTAGTATGAGGCCAGTAGCTAGCAAACTGCCTTTCTGTCCTTCAGTGGCCGATGAGCTCAAACCTTTTGAGAACGCAGGGAGCTCACCTTTAATTTTGACCCTTTCCTTTGGTGGTAGAGCTCTGTGGACTCATTGTGATTTTTTTTTTTTTTTTTGAGGCATCAGACAGCAGCTCTCTTGAGCCAAATCGTCTGTGTGCTTGCAAGTCCTCTGTCAGGAGAGGAGGATCAGCAGTCAGGTCCAATGGCCCCTGCCTGAGGCTGTCGGAGCGGGCAGAGTGGTGGACGTCCCTGCGGGAGCAGGGCAAGAAGGCAGATGGCTTTCAAAGAGCATCAGCTTTAGGATCAGTGGGTTGAAGAGGGCTAGACCTGGAGTTATTTGATTTTCTCCACCTCTGCAGCTTGCTCTGCCTCGTGACCCGCTTTTCCGATCCTCTGGGGACGCTGGGTGTTCTTTGCACCGCTTAGAAAATGGCACAAGAATCTCCAAATTGAAACAGACCCTTGGGATTCTTCCCAGGGTAACCAGAGTGCGACATAATGGGCCCCTTTGCAAGGAACATTTGAACTGGAACAGATCCAGTGCTGTTCAGGAACCAGAATTTCTGATGAACAGAAAAGGGCAACTGAAAAAAAAAAAAGCCTAAAAATATTTTGTGTCAGGCTGAACATCTTCTGTGAAATGATTATTTAAACAAAGTATTTAGACCAACAAAATATTTAATTTCCCATGAAAAAATTAATTTTAAAATAATGAATTTTCTATCACTAGCTTCTACTGAGGCTTTCAGATTAATGTCAGGTCATGGTAAAGTGAAACATCAGTTGAAATTAAGTGTTTCATTTTTTCAGCTGACTGTTTCACAGTCGCACTACAGGCACAATATTTTTATTTCAATTAAGGCTTCTTTTTTAATAGGAAATTTTCTGACTTTTTTTTTGTAGTTTGGGCCACTCTGATTGCACATATGATGTAAGTTAAAGCAGAGAGAAGGAAAAACAAAGACAGAAAATAGAGCAGATGAGAACTACCTCTGGGCAACAGAACTGGGATGGTTTATTGGAGGGAAATTGAGTAAGAGAAGAAAGTAACTGAAGTGTTTTAATTAAACCGCAAATCAATATCCAGATGCAGATTCTGAACAGTGCAAAGCGGGGGTGTGCGTACACGTGCACTGGGACTTGTATAGTTCTCAGTCAGCTTTGCCCAGTTGCACAGGCTGGACGTTTTCCTCGGGTGTGTCCCCTACAAAGAGCGCAGGCGCCTTTGCGCACACGCTGTGTACGCACCATTGGCCGTATGGCTTCACAGAGACGTACTCCAGTTTGAGCCGACTTTCCGTATTGCCCAGGAGCAGAAGGAACTGGTGTGGACTGGGTAAGTCCCTGTGCTGCTTCCTCTGCGGAGAGCTGGGCTCCGACCAGCTGCGTCACGGTGTTTCGTGTTGTCATTCTGACTCAGCTCATTTGGGATACCAGTTGACAAGCTAAATTTGCTCATACCTCTGGGTCAGTTGTGCTTATTTGTGTAACCCTGTGTATGCCGAAGGCTTATCACTGCGTTTTGGGAAGCGTTCCCCATTTGGCTGTAAAGGGTTCAGACTGGAACTGTCTAAAGCCCCCAAAGGAGGGGAAAAATCACCTGCTCCTTTGGCTAGGGAGGGAAACTCCCTGTGAATCGTAGGTACCGCCAGCCAGCCCCCGTGCTCTACACCCGGGGCTCAGTGTTTGCACTGTACCTCTGTAGTTGTCACTGAGACTTGTAGTTGTGATTTGGCCCCGTTTATGAAGGTTCTGTAGGTCTTCTCCCAGCCTCTGCTGGAGCTCTGCTCGCTTTGCATAAATAATGAGATTTTAAGTGGAATGTGGGCTCAAACCTTTGTCTCCAAAATCCCAGGTCACCATTAGGTCTTTGAATATTTAAATAGTTATATAATGTTAAATTGCTCCAATGAGAAGACTGAGAAATAGATTAACACTGTGACCATGTTTCCCAATAATAACAAAAATTACTGAGAACTTTCCAACCAGTTTTTAGTGCCGTCTGGTCATCAGGAAGGTTCTCAGATTGCTCTTCCTTGATCAACAGCAGTAGGGTATGACCATGAGGTAGGACCACAAGACTGCGCAGGTTGCACTGCAGTAATACTCTCCCTTCTGCGCGGTTGTACCTGGGGGTTGGTGACCCCGTAGGCTTTGGGGATGCAGTACCGGAGTTTTTTGTGGGATGTGGCTCCTAAGCAGAGGCTCCCCATGAGCCATACTCCATGCTGTCTCTGCAGTAGAAGTGCTGGACACGTGGCAATATCCTGCAGTTATTTCTGATATTCGACAGTTTTCTCTGGCTTTTCCCATTAGATATGTTATTGATTCCCTTTTGTTTAGTGCTAGCTAGGCTTTCCAATTAAGTCGTGACTTTAATTATACCACAAAGCGTATCACATAGATCTTGATTATTAACACTGGCTTATGAGGTAATGAAAGGAGGACCAGCAAGGCTAAATTAAACAGAATCATAAAAATGAACAACCTTTTCCAAAAACCCACCTTATGTTCAAATGCAGCAATTTCCTCTTGTTACATTTTTGCAGTGACTTTGTGTATATTAGTTGTTGAAGACAAGTTCTGCATGAGTGTCAGCGCTAATAAATGTAGATTTAGTGAAGGCTGAATTTGATTAACTAAGGAGCATGAAAAATAACTGATTGCGATGTAGTGTTTAAATGCAGTAAGACTGGAAGCCATTCCCCGCAGTTTGTCTGCCCCAGAACGTACTCTGGAATACATGGATCGTTTACTAAGGTGAGTTGCATGACATTGACTGAAAATTAGACATCTAACTTAAGGTGATCAACTTGGCTGCCTTTATAGTCAATGGAGGAGAAGAAGACGACACAGCAGCATTGCTTAAGATGTGTGCTGTGTAATGTCCTCTGGAGGTCTCTCCCTCAGGAACCTAGGACAGACGGCTTAAATAGGATTTCAGGTGAATCCAATCCAAAATGTTAAATGCTCCAAGGCATACAGAAACAAAAGGGAAATTCTGTATTAGTAACACACGTTGAAGAATGACCTGCCAGCATGGGCAGCCTGGGTAAGGTCCCCACCCAGCAGCTGTGGAGGCAAAACTGTGCACGTAGCACAGTTTTCAGGTGGGAGGAAAATAAAAGATGATCAAAAAGCTTGTTTGCATCCCTGTTTTTTCTTACGGATCGTAAGACTCAATGTGTCTCGTGTGATCTGTACTTTTACAGGTGCCTTAAACACGGTTGCTTTTTTTTAAAAAAAAAAAAAAAGGTATGAGACTGTAGTAATTTTCTGAACTTGAAAACAGGGAGCCGCAATATTTTTGTAGCAGAAGGAGTGTTTCCTCCTTAAGAAGAGCAATGGTGGGGTGCTGTCTTCAAATTGCGCATGCTATTCTTTCACAGGTAAATATATACCTGTAGTGCAGAAGCAGTGCTGAGATGCAGCCGTGACTTGCAGCTGGCTGCAGCTGTGTGTTGGCATTTTAATATTTCTTTCATTTCCCTCCCCTGGGCCTGTGGCTGATTGTTGCCCGCTATCACTTCCAGGGAGAAAAGGGTATTCCTGTAAATTTCTGAACTGTCATGTTATGTTACACTCCATGATATCACATTACAGGATAAAAAGAAGTAACAGAACAAGTCAGGCAATGAATTCAGGGTGGTATTTCGTTTCCTTTTATGTTTCCTTACATGTATCTCTGTTACACTACACTTGAAATCCTTCTTATGGCTGTCCTGGTTTGAAGGAATTCTTTTAATGGTTTGAGGTGATGGTCCCCTTTTCTTTCATAAAACGTGCATGCAAATTTAGTTCTGCTAACAATGTGAGATATGTATTCTCTCCAAATGCCTTCCTGGTGTAACTTTAAAAATTAGCTAGTTTTGGTTCCTGTTTTATTTGGATAGGTTTCGTAGTATAAGAAAGTCAAGGTTTCAGGTCAAATAACATAAAGGTTTTTTAGTTGTTGTTGTTTGTGTCTTTGTGATAAAAACATGAACAGGCCAAAATGTCAGACAATTTACTCTTCTGCCTGAAATAAAACTGAATTGTGAACTCCAAGTTGATGCAGTGTTTCATTTTAATAGTGTCAGTTCTTGCTTGTTTTGCCCATGTCTCCTGGTTTGAGTGAATTTAGTGCTAATAAAAGTGAGAGACTCTTTAAACTAGCCAGAGCCAGAAGTACCTGACAGTTGCAGGCTGGCAAATGTCACCTCCTTGTCTTGGTTAGCTTGATCTAGATGCTTTCCAAGGTTTTGTTTCCCTGAAACAGCACCTGCCGGTTAAGTTGTTTGATAGTTTTATGATGTTGATGTACGGGGCCTGTATTTTCTGTTCCTCCAGCTTTCTGGAGGCTTCTGTTGTGTAGTTCCCAAACCTTCTGCTGTGGTCTCAAAACCAAACCATAGTCAAAGCAGGTCACCTTGCCGGATGGAACTTCAAAGGAGGTCTGGGGGCAGTTGCTTCCCATGCAGTCTGTGCACTCTTTTCTCTAAATTTCTACCAAACCGACTGGCTGACTTACTAAAAAATAGTTGTGGAGCTGAGTATGTGCAATTTTGGCCTGTATCCTTTTGGCCACAAGAAACCCTGCAGCAGCATATGTTCCCACCTGGAGACTTCTCTTGAAATATGGTGCAAGCCTTGAGGAGCAGGAGCTCCAGGCCTGTGCCTTGATGCCTCCTGTGTAAAGCCAGCACCAGGTTGGTCATTATTGCTTCTATTTCTTGGCTCTCCAGGCACGTTTAAATAACCCTTGTGAAGCAAGCATCATGCAGGATGTGTTACTAAGCCTCAGAACTCCAAGGTGGTGAAAAACCCACTCTGCATATAGCAGAAGGAGATCAGGGTGTCAAATGTGGTGTAAAATCAGATCCCTGATCTCTGTGGTTCTCGGCGATTCCGTGTGTTGAGAGGAATAGTCTTGTGAGCACTGGGGAAAAATCAACTGGGAAATTTAATTTTTCACACAAAATGTGTCTTGGGGCTTTTAACTAGCTGAAGCATTGTAAAGGCAGGGCCACTGGGGAAACGCACGGCACGCTCTGTGTTTCTAGTATATTTTTTTTTCATTCAGTGTGCAAGTAAATGGTCTGTCTTAGACAGACAAGTAGCCAAAGTCTATAATTAATGAATATTTGAGGTAAAGTTACTCTTTGCAAAGATACTTGGTATGGGCTGCAATGTATTAAGTTAAGAATCCTCTGTGTGTTATTGTGACCACCTCTGGTGTATAGATTAGCACATAGATGAAAATAACACTTGGAAAATATTCCAAATCAGTGTTTCCTATCTCCCCTCCCCAGAAAGAAAGCTGGAGGGCCTTTGCTCAGCGGAAGGTTAATAGCAGTGACAGAAGAGGAGCCAACATTATTCCCATTATTTATAATATAGCTGATACATTGTGTAGGGATCACTTAAGCAACGACAATAAGCCTTTCAGTGGAGGAGAACAGCAGAGCTGGCTACCCAGCACAAAGACACAACTCTCCGTATATGCCTGAATTAAGCAGAGAAAATGAGGACAATTGTTAGGTAGACATCAGGAAAAATCCAAATCCCCTTGGTCTAAGAAGTGGACCTACAGTTTTTGGTGGTGGTGGTGTGGCAGGATTTATCGGTGAGGCATTAGGCAGTTTCAAATTGCAGGAGATTTCATCTCTGTGTATTGCTTATGCACAACGCTCCCTGTTTCTCAGCTTCTGGAAACGAAGCCCTCTGGAGCTGTTTCTTACCTGTGTGAGATACCTTCAGGTCGTCAAACAGTTTCTTAGTTAGTTTTTCTTCTTCTTTGCTCCAAGGGATGAGTATATTATTTATCCTACGCTCCCAGACTTTTGTTAGTCTGCATTTATGCATTTTGTCTTCGGGATGCCCTAGCACCGCGCTAGCCTCTCGGGTAGGATGAAGCACACCTCTCTGGCAGAGGCGGTACTTCAGACTTGACTAATGGTAGAATATTAATAGCAGCAATAATAATTAAAACAGTGCACTAAAATACCCTTGGGTGCTGTTGCTAAGTTAGACTGTACCCCTAAAATTCCAGAGGAAAGGCATAAATTTTAGTTATTTCCATCCACAAAGTGAACAGTTGTCTCGTTCAGCAGCTACAGTAAGCTTTCATCCCCTCGGTGGATGTTTCATTAGGACACAGTTCTCCCAGAGGGTCATGGTGCAGTTTACATTAAACTCAAGATAAAAATGACATTGAAGCTTTGCTCCTGTATTTTCTGCACTGCCTGAAAACAAATGCATGACCTGCAGCTAGTTCATTGGCTTGCTGCCTTGGTGTTATTAACTCATGTGTACCCAAGAGGTGGGGAATTTGTGATCTGTTGGCTCATGGAGGAGCACTCGATTCCTTTGCCTGACAGCTCTGGGAGTCTCTGGAAGTAGTGTGTGTGTGGGGGGGAGTTTCCCTAAGTACAGGTTTGAGCAAATAGTCTGGATGAAACAGGTTGAATGTCTGTCTATAGATGAGGGATGAAGAAGGGCATGGTCGTGTTCCCAGCTTCAGTCCGCTGGGCAGACAGTTAATGGGAATAACCTGTTCCCCCCGTGCAGAGCACTCACTTCCAGATTTCTTTCTGATGGCAAATTAATTTCAGTCTGCAAACAGTGAGGATGTGACTTCAAAATGTCTGTGGGCAAGTAGGAAAAAAACACCAAACAACACAGAGTGAAAAAGGAAATGGTTCTCAGCAGGCAGATTTGGGCATGCGTTTTTTGCATGAATGTTGAAGTGCTGCGATGGCCGTAGCTTCCGAGAGGCAGGAAAAGACTGGCTGCGTCCTTGGCTCGCTCAAATTCACAATCATACTTCAGTACGTTGCCTGGTCTAGGATGTGTGCCTAATTTCTGTCAACCTGAGTGAAGAGTAAGCATATGCTGACCTGTTTTTTCTGAATTAGGATAAGAGCTCATAAACACAAAAAAATCCCCATACATCGAAGTGTTTTGCTGCTGTGAAGTGTGTGCCCTAGATACTGGCTTTGTGCTAGACACTAAATGTGGCTGGATTTTTAAAAAAACTTTTTTATTTCTAAACATAACCAAAATTAAATTAAAATGCAAGAGTTTTCTGAAGTGCCTAAAATAATTAGAAGGTAAGAAACTGTTGTTAACATTTAACTTGTAAATGTATGAAATTGTTGAATATTGTGCTGTTCACCTCTAGCTAGCCTTTAATTTAAACAAAAGCTATAAAAGTGCAATTAGGCTCCAGTCCAATGAAGCACTTAAATATGTTCCTAGTTTTAAGTGTATGAGTAACCCCAGTGAAGTTAAGACATGCTTAACTGCTTTACTTGACTAGGACGTTTCATAAAGTAGTTATAATACACAAAGAACATTTATGCAAGTATCATTGGGAAAGATGTAAAGAGGAGTAAGGTCCCGTCTGCACTTCAGGATGTAAAAGCAGTAGCTCTTAGGTTTTCACAAAGCTGGTTTTGCCCAGTGATTTATCCTGCAGGGTCCTGATCCAAAGTCTGTTGAGATCTTTGGATGCGCTCCATCATCGCTTGTTAAAGAGGTTTGGTTTGTTGGGCAGTTTCCTACCCCTGTCTACCGAGGGAAATACATGCGGCGCACGCACCTTCGTTTGTCCTCTCTGCTTGACTTGGCGACGTGCCTTTTTATAACCATGCTGCTACGACCACCAGGCTCTCCGCTCGATCCCATGTGAAGCATCTAAACATCATGAATTTAATACTCCCATTTTCAGTGCTAAATCAATGTTCTTTATGCATTTGTTCTTGGAACACTGCTCTATTTGAACTATAATTCTTCCCACATACCATAAACCTGGTCTGTTTTCACTCTGATAGAAATCGAACGTTTAAAGCAAGAGGAAAAGCCCTGTGACTACTGGTTAAACATTTCAAGGCCGGTGCTGGTTAGTCAAATCAGCTTCTGCATCACCTCAGCACACCAGGTGCTGCGATTGCCAGGAAAACTTTACCTTCCCGGGCTACAACCAGCCTTACAGCTGCTGGGACGGGGCAACATTAAGAGCTTCTCGCTACAGTTTTGGCAGGCAGCGAGGGGGTGCGTTTACTCAGTTTATGACTGACCTCCCATGTGGTTGTTTACTCCTCCAACCATCCTGTATTTCTACATAGGTAGAAAGAAACATTTTGCTGCATAACTGGATTTGACCAGAGATTAAAGCTGGTCTCCGGTGAAATACACTGGAGCCCATTAAAGAAAGGATTGTTTGCCAAACATTGTTGTATGTCCTCCCGAGACCATAAAAAACATTGTTAGCTGAAGTAATAGTAGAAAATGATTGCATTCCTCTGTCCTCCTCCTTACCACCACGCTGCGACGTGACAGCAAACCTGTAATGAAATCCGTGAAGAGCTCTGCAGCAGTTACCTTGAAAACTTTTTTATTGCCCTACATTTCTAGATAACGCTGTGATACGCAGCCTCTGTCCGACCCCAACAGCACCAGCTGAGGGATTGAGATAGTCCAAATTAAACAAAAGTACCTTGAATTTTTAATATTAAATACTTGCAGTAAATTTTTTAATAGCCAAGGATAACTTTTTGTATTTACATATTGTTATCTGAATAACAAATAGCTTCAAGGGTACAGCAAACTGTTCTGTGCAAATGGAAAACGGTGAGTTTACTCTTGTACATTATTTATTGAAAACTATTCCTTTGATTTCCTCCACCTCACTGTTTTTCCCTTATGTCTGGCATGGACTTGGAGGGCAGTGAGAGAGATGTTTCAGAGAAGGTGGTAGCTTAAGATCCATAGTCTGCTTTTGGATACATGGGCTGTTACTTTCTCACTCCCTGCAGACATGCTGGGAATAATTCTTCCTCTGCCATAAAGATCTTTTTTGGGATCTTGATGCGTCAGCTTGAGTGGAAGAGTACTTCTTAATGGGAAATCTGCTAGAAACCACTGTTGGAAATGCAGCTAAATAGCTGACTTCACATTGCTAGCTGGAGAGTAATGACCCTTGGTGGCAGGAACAAGAAGTGGTGCCACAGGGTAGCAGCCAATTTTGTGAATGCACCCAAGAAAACATTCTCTGGCTTCTTGAATGGCTTTTTGTGAACCTTCGCTATTTGAAATATGAGGTCTTAGTTTTGGTGAAGCATTGAGATGAGAGAATATTCTCTCTCCTCCACAGACAGCATAGTTCCCAGAATTAAGTTTCAAGAAGTTGCACAAAAGGTAGCGTTTTCTGAATATATTTTGCTGGTAAGAACTTTGAATCAAAGCACTGCTACAGTGAATTGGCAAAATGCCTTTAGTTTTGCCTTTATTTAGTATCATTTCATTGGTTTCACTGATGTTTATATTTCACTTAACTTCAAGTTCAAAGAGGTTTCCTATCTCAAAGCAGAATTTTGCAAGACCATCTTTATGTTTATTTTTTAAAAGCAACTCTTGTCTACTTTTTACTTTTAAAGGATGCAAGCTAAAAATCCATTTGGAACCAGGGACCAGGATCTTTCAGAAATCTCAAGAATCTCATGACAAATCTAGATAAGCCATTAGTGTTTAATCACCTAAAAATAGGCAGAATACATGCCACTTGGAATTTAGTTGGGCTCTTCCTTAAATTTAAGTGCAGCACCATTAAAAATAAAGTCGCATGGGGGATACATTTTCTTTGGGGGTTTTTGAAAAGCGTTTGAAAGCAGATTTCAGCTTCTCCATTAATTTCCAATCAGCCTAATGCTTTGTGATGCAGCGTGCATACAGCCACAGGCAGATCCGAATGGGCACACTAGGGGATACAGTGGAAATTTCTTACAGATGGTATTTCAAAACATATTAGTGACTCAAGTTAAGGTACCAAAAAAAGGCAAATTCTTTTTACTACAGAAGGATCTGAGCGTGAGCTTTTAGCCATTTTTCATGTTAATAAAGGGGCTTGTTTGAAAAGTGATTGGAACTAGTTTTAGCATTTTTATGTGTATAAATCAATATGAGTATTAGACATGATGGCATGTTTCTGGTATTGTTTGCCTGGAGGAAAGGCAGAAATAGCTCACTGAAACGCAAGGCCTGTTATTTTATGTGTGTGGCACCTACTTCTGAAGAGTCTAATAATCCTGAACGTAAGGGTTAATATTCTTTACAAGTGGTGCCATCTTCATGCTGTGTATGTTAACTATGCATATATATTGTGCTATCAGTCACTGATTGCCAGTTCTGAGGGCTTCCTACCATATACAGAAAATAATTTGTCAAAGAGAAGGGAGGAATTAAGCCAAATACAGCAGCAAGCGTGTTAAAAAAACAAAAGATACAAACGTGTTGGGGTTTTTTTGTGCAGAGATATTAGTTCCAGTTGTACCAACCTGGAATTCAAAAAGAAAGGAAAAAGGACAAAAATGAACGTCTGATTCTCAGGAAACACTTGTCCCATGTGTAGTATTGCAACTCATGGGGAGCTTTAACCTACCTGTGGAACTGCCTGGGTCCCAGCTTGAAAGGGTGCTCTCCTTCCTGGAAGTATTACAGGTCAGAAATTCCTGTAAATTTCTCTTTTCTGTTGGAAATAGGACAGAGAAGAGAGAGTTCTAAGGTATAAAAGACATTTATTTTAAAAAGGCTGCTGCTGTTCTTCATTCTGCAAATCCTACAGGCATGAAGTCCAATTGTTCAGCCTGGGAATGTGGGAAACTCCCAGGAGCAGATGTGTGCTGGTAAACTCATGGCGTATTGCAGTCATTTGTTTCTGGTTGATAATTAAAGGACTCTTTTCCTTGATATGGGAAGTGTTTGAGATTAGCACAGAAACAAGAGTTTGGCCTGATTTCTTTCTTGATGAATGTGGGTGATTTCTTTCCCCATCAGCATCACTGTGTACCAGAAAAGCTGGAGGACAGATTATTTTAGTTGACTTCCCCTGACTCCCCTTTAATATGAAGCACTGAGACGCTGTGGGAGGAGGAACAGACACAGTTTGTACTGAGGAACAGTTGAGGAGGTGTCTTTATTTCAATGAATTTCTCTTTCAGGGATAACTGCTGAGGAGGACACGCTGCAATGGAGTGTGGCCAAAGCCTGGCTTCAAGACTGAAGTCAGGTAGAAGTTAGCCAGGGGACCTGACCGGTTACAGACTGGAAAGTCCTGACAGAGGAGTGTTTTAAATAATGCTCACTGTGAAGATGATCTCTTGAGCAACAGAAGGGGCGGTCGTTTCTTCGGCATTACATTTAGTGCTTGCAAAACTGTCATTCAGTTTGTTCTTTCAAGAAGAATCAGGCAGTAGAGCTCAAAATTGGCTTTTGTTGCTTTGGCAAGTATTTTCTTTGCTGAGACCCAAAAAATGAATGGATACAGGCAGTCACTGTCAATGCTGAATATCCAAATACTGACAGGAATGTTATAGTACTTGCAGAGGTGGAAGGAAAACTATCCAATTTTCTTTAGCAGTTGCTCAGGGGAGGAAATTCACCCACCAAACCCTTTCTTCATCAGTGTTGATGGTTTTTTGGAGCTGCCTAGGCTACCCAACTTACAGCACCAACAAGAATTGCGCTGTGTCTTGTTATCTGCAGTTCCCCAGATAAACTCAGGAAAAAGGAGGTGGTGTTGATTTTTCTTCTGTATGATAAATCAAAGCAGAGGCTGTTCCATAAAGCAACACAAATTGCATAGAAATAGCCATGGTAAATAGGTATCTTCTGGGATCACCATAGTTCCTAGGCTTTTCCTGAAAGCAACTGTCGCTTCTCTTTTTACTTTAGTTGTAAATACATTGGGCTGCTTCTCTCAAGATACATAAAGCATCAGTGTTCTGTACCACCGCTCCCTTGTTCACTGTTGTATTTATATTACTTGATTCTTGGTGAATGCTGTCCTTGAGCTGCAAAACAGGAGAAGAAAGTAAGAGCAAGTCTTGAACTCAAAAATTTACTGTTTTGGTGTTGGTTGGGTTTTTTTTTTCCTTTTGGATAGGGCAGAGAAATCCATCCTTAACAGAAAGAGAATGCTATGGCATAATACCGTTAACACCTTCTATTGAGAAGGAGAAATAATTAGGAAGGAGTTGGAGCCCTCTGCCTGACAAACTCATGATCCATGAAGCTAATCAGTTTTGTAGCCTGTCATTGCTTTTGCCGCGGACTGGTCAGCGGTTGAATCCCATGCTGGGGAAGGAGATGTTTGCAGCTTGACGCATTTTCACTGCTGTGCCGATGCAGAACAAAAGCATAATGCTAGTTTATTTCTGCATCTGAATAGTTACTATTACATCTAGCACTAGCTGCAAAGCCTCAGTAGTTTTCTGGAGAAAGAAATCAGGCATCGAACTAGCCACTAAATTTAGTGATTTAGCTGTTGTAAATCCTCTGCGCCTACAGGAGTCACAGCAGCATTTAGGTGCTAAAGGGTACCCATGTATGTAAGATTACTCTGAGCCTTTGGTTTAACTGGGTTCAAAACACACACTGACCTGGTGATTAAAAGTACTATTTGTTAGTATTAATGAGCAAGGATTCAATGTTCTTTTTAATATTTATCTTTGTGTTTTCATCGACCATGTACCCAATGAAGTGCTGTTCTGCCTCTTTCCCCGGGCTGTGGCTATAAAACCTGAACACAGACCATTCTGCAGCTTTCAAGGTATGGAGCACATTGGGGTTTTTTTTGTGCTAGAACTGCAGAGGAGGTTTCTTCACGCCAAGCAATTTCATCAGGTTTGTGAAGGAGAGAAACCCACAGTCATCTCCATCCCAGTGGTTCATTGGAAAAACATATCTTGTATTAAATACTTTAAAGATTCATGAAGCAGCTTTAATTTTGTTTGCATTTCTTCCTGAAGGGTAAAGCTGTCAGAAATCTCTAAATGCATTGCCTAATCCATTTCCAAACTCAGTATATTAAGGTCTGCAAGCAAAACTCATTTTTGGAGTTTAGCAAGTATGCAGACAGGACAGAAGGCAGGAGAAAGAGAGCAGGAAAGATTTTTCTTTCCTTGGTAAAGCACTGAACGACTCTCATGACTGTAGTGTCAGTCCTTCACAAAAAATTGTGTAACTCAAATGAACCGTAAGACCCGCTCTGATAAATAGGGAACTTCACGTGTTTCCATTGGATCAGATACAAATGGAGTAAATGCAGCTATCAAGGAATGAAGGTTCAGACGAAAGAGAATTTCCTTCCCTGTAGTGCCTCCAAGCTCACAGGGCTGCCACGAGCAGGCTCATGTGCGGCTGAGTAGCTTTTGTTTTCTCATTGTCCCAGTTTCTAATCTATGACCTTTTTTGTGTTAGTACATGATTTTTTTTCCAAGGTTCTGGTCTGCTCCTGTTTTCTTCTGCCTGCACAGGCAGTGCTCACAGCTGGGCTCAGGGGGCTGGCTGGGAAATGTTCATTTAAGGAAGCGGTTCGATGCAAGGGAAAGAATGAGTGAAAATCATCTCTGGAATAGAGAAAAATGATCTGACATCAAGTTCTCTGTCACGTACAAATGAAATACCTCTGGGTTGCCAGCCAAGCTCTGCAGTAGCAAATACAGAGCAAGGACACTTGAAGACTCTTCCCAAGACAACAGCGGGATGCCTCAGGTTTGATGCTTGGCATGTTGTATGAAAGGTGCCTGAAGGGCTGTTTCACATATCAGGTCTAATCCATCCTCAGCTGATCCACGGAAAGGATTAGCCATGGCATCATCAGCCTTCGCTTGGATTCACTAGTCCTGAATGCATCCAGCGGTGTGTTTCTCTACAGCATACCTGTCTGCCCTGGAGAGGTGCACTGCTTCCCAAGCGGACCTGAAGTCTTTTGCTGGTTGGACACCGTGAGACCTGATGACAGTTCATAATACTAATTTAGAATCACAGTAATATTAAATGTGAGCTATGCCTGGCCAGCTGAGGCCATCGTTAGCTACCACAGAGGTCAAATGTATGCTTTAAATTCTGCCCCAACCCAGTAGTGTTAGACAGATGTTAATGAGGTCAAGTTTTATCTATCAATTACTGTAGTTGTCCTCCCTCACCTGGTTGCCACAGTTCATAATGTGATAAGACCTAGTGCAGAGATGTGGGGAGCGTGGTGGTACCCAGGTCCCTCCCCTGGCAGAGTGCTGGTGCTGGGGGCTCCCCAGGCAGGGCAGCCAGGCCCGAGCGGGGCTGCCATACACAGCCGGGCGCTTCCCTGCACGGCATCAGGGCTGCCAGGAATGGCTGATCTCTTAATTTCTAGCCAAAGTCCTTCTGGTGGTAAGGTTGGAGCATATAAGGGTGTGCCTTGCTAGGACACCTTCCTACAGTTTGATGTCTTCACCTTCTGGTTACTTTTCTTCTCAAAAGAAATAATGAAAGTGACTAGTCTCGTGTTAAGCTCCTCTATTGTTAGCTCCTCGGTTTCTTGCCTGATGCTTTCCCTCTGTCTCCAGACTGCTGCTCCAGCCATTTTCTGAGAGGATGGCCTATGCCTTATTGAAAGTCAATAGGCTTGTTATAGCCTTACTTTTTTTCCTGGGACTTCTCTGGAATGAACTCTCTCCTGCTGCCATGCTCCAGGGCCAAAATCAAGGGCTGCACCAAGGAGGACTTCCCGTGTCCTCCTGACCCTCTGACTTTCTCAACCTTGCCTACAGGCACAAGTGACTGAATGTTCCATTGCAGCACGCTCAATCTGCTGTCAGCATCCAGCCAAGAACAAAGCTGCAAAGGCGTTGTAAGGTGGCAGTGGGCACAGTTGTGCTTTGATGGTAGTGTGCGTGACTTGCTAATGTCACTCTTTGGCTCAGAGTGTCAATTGCTGGTTAGAGTTTCTTGGAATGAAGGAAGCATTAACTGTAAATTGCTGTGGCTGGTATCTAATTACAGAATACATTGGGAAGCACTTGGGCGACAATCCAACAAAGCACTTAAGCACCCACTGATTTTTAAGGAAAGGCCCCTTGACTGGGATTGCTTGTGCTCTCAGACATCATCAGAAGTGTTTGTTAGTGGACCAGTACTTTCTCCTGACTACCTCAGCACATCCATCTAATTTTCTGAAGTGACTTGAGGAGTTGGGAGTTCAAGGTTGACTGGAAGTCTGCAGGAAATAAACTCCTAAATCTCTTCTGTACTTTGAAAAGTACTCAGCTGGACAACTTCTTTTGCTGTTCCTCATCCTTGCTGTAATAAATAAAATTATGACAGCTTTTAAACAACTGCTAAATTCCAACGTTTGCCCATGCCCATCTAGATGTTCCAGTTAGTGGGGTTACCAAAGATATTCTCATATGTAATGGTTGGAGCGCTCTTTTCAAATGCAGACATAATGCAGTTTTTCAACTACATCTTTCTAACAGATGGAGAGAGGGAGAAATGACAGAAGGAAGGTTGCAGCGAGAAGCGATAGGAAAGACTTATCCCAGGTGGGATAACAAATTCAAAACAGCCTTTTATCAAAAGCAGTCCATGATGCCCCACAATGTCAATAGTTGTAGAGAACCAAGGCACAAACAGTCTTGTGAACCAGTGAGACCATGGAGTCACACTTAGGATAATAACGCACTGATTTAATATGATGAAGAACAAATAAATCAAAAGTGGAGGTTATGGTTTAGGTGAGCTCGTTTTAAATCTTGATTTAGAAATACTGATTTTCTCAGAACGTATGTGGGAGGATGGAAGAAAAGTGCTGAGGATTAGTCCTACTCAACCTTTCCGTCTGGACAGGAACATGTGGCCACGTGCTGAGGTGTTTCAGTCCACTCACCAAGAAACCAAATACTTTTCACTCCAGAAAAGTTCAGCAAAATTTCTTCATCAGAAGATAAAGCAACCTAATCCACTGAGGTCTTGTACTATTTCCTGTCTTTTCCTGGGCAAAATACTTTGATCCTTCCACACATGCCTCTCTGCTTCTGACATTTGTGTTCATCCTCCCTTTCCTTTGATTGCTTGCCTCTCTACGTTGCAAGTGCTGCTTTGACTGCCCTCTCATTCTTGCTGCGCTTCCTCCTCCTCCTCCTCCGCCACAGCCTCCTTGCTGTCTCCAGACTTCAGCTACACAGCTTCTTTGCTTCCCTTCTTTCCTGCTAGCTCTAGGTGCTGATGCAGGACCCCACCAGGTTGCGTGGCCTGGGGTGGGTTCCCTCCTCTGCCTGACTTCCATCAGCAACGCACCCGCTCCCTGGGTACCACTCCGATTTGCTATGTCCTGCTGATACAAATGAAGCAAATTGCTTCAGATAAAAGGTGTCCCTCATCAAGGGAGACCTTGCAAGGTCCATATATTTAGCTGATGGCTTTTTCCTGTTGGTGAAGTATTGCTGAAGGACTTCTTTGATATGTTGGTGTGGTCAAAAGGAAAATCACATTCAAAAAGAAATTCAGAGAGGAGCCTGTGTCAGAGCATTCACACCTCCTATAAATCTCTGTCCTTCTTCTGAGTTTATTTTTAGACTGTGCAAGAATGCTTCTTAGCCAGGAGTTTCACACGCTGGTCCTCTGTATGGTTCAGGCCACCAGCAGGCTGCCAGTAATAGCTATGGTAACACTGTAATCAATGACAAGTACTCAGGTCTCTGAGCAAATAGTGCTGGGATGAGTAGGAATTATGAATAATTGCACTTTACTAGAATTCAGAACTGATCTCCAGAGGTTACCCGACAGTCAAGCATTTGTCGCCCTCCCCATCCCCATACCTGCTGATAGTGGGGAAAAGAAGCGATTGTTATGCCAAAGTAATGAGCAGAGAGGTCAGAAAGTTTGATAAGAGCAGGAAAAGTCATTTCCTGTGATATCATTAGCACTGTTTTAGAGAGCAGGTTCAGTAATTGCTATGGTAATTCTGAATGGCTTTTGACTGTGAGAACACGGAGGTAATTTTTTAAAGTTAGCATCTTTGCTAGTGGGAGAGAATTCCACTAAAATAAGGCAGTGTGGTGTTAGAGAGGGGCATGGGCTGGGGGCTTGGGAAGCAGAGGGTCTGCTCCGTGCTGTGTGACATCTCCAGGCTTCAGGTTTTCTTCTCAAAATGGTCTATGGTAACATATATGCATCAGTGAGCAAACGCAAAAGGAAATGGTGAACCTCAGGACGCAGCTGCCTGGCAAAGTGACGCCTCAGATGGAGCAGATCCATTTTGCAAATATTTCAGCGAGTGCATGCCGGTACAACATGCACTTGGTGTTGCTGCACAAACTGCAAAATCGGAAAGGGTGGCAAGTGCTCTTTGTATGAGCAAATGCAAAATTTGCTTGAGTGGGTCCTGGTTTTAAAAGTATGAGATCTAGTTATGGGTTAACAGGTGACCTTCCGATGGTTCCCCTGGGAGCACAGACAGGCTGTAGTCTTGGGGGCCTTCTCCGGGTTGTTTTTGAGCAAAGTCACTGATGTTGCTTTGGTTTTCAAGAGACGCTTTTAACCTTCCAGAGACTGAGAGCCGCTACAAGTCTGTGTGCGTGCAGATACACTTCGGTTTTCACCGAGTTGATGGAAAGTTTGCCGCTCCCAGCTATGTCGCTTCTTTTGAGCGCTTACCACATCTTTGGGGTTAGAAAGAACAAAGTCCCTATATGCTGGAGGGCAGCGAGGAGAGGACACTCTTCAGTGTATTTTACCTCCCAGTGGCTGTTTGGGTTTTAATTCTTTCTTTCTTCTCTCCAGGTGTAAACAGATGACCTACCCAGACGACCTGCCCCAGATCTCTGTGGTTTTTATATTTGTAAACGAGGCGCTTTCGGTCATCCTGCGCTCTGTGCACAGCGTGGTGAATCACACCCCATCCCACTTGCTCAAGGAGATCATTCTGGTGGATGACAACAGTGACAATGGTGAACACACGTAACTTTTCCTCTAAGTACTGTATCCTGCGTGCTTAAGGGACATGAAATGTAAATCAAAGAGAGTTTGATCACTACTAGCTGAAATGCTTTTTTTTTTTTTTTTTTTACTGTTGGGATGAGACAGCATTGAGTTTTTCTGCAGTTAAATAGCTGGGGAAGGAAGGTCATACGTGCCACCACTGATTTACGGCTAATAAGCTAGATCATAAGTTGGTGTAAATTAATGTACTTCTATTGAAGTCAGTAGAACTTACAAGAGTTTGTGTTTGTTGATGAGAGGGTTGATTGAGCCACTCGCACAAAGCTGTGAGTAAATATTAACTATTTGTATAATAAATAAACAGTATGTAGATAAATGCTGCTGATTTCATTGAAATCCTCACAGGATGAATGACATCGGTGCAGGCAATCTTAATATAGAAATGACACTTTTATGCAGATTTTCAAGTCCAGAGGAATATCATCATTAATAAATTGAAAGTTTAAATTCTTTTTCCAAGGAAAAGTGGGACTCCAGATTCTCCTTAAAGATAGTTTCTACTCTTTTACGTGGCAGCACACTCTGCTTCTCCATGGTTTAAGCAGCTGCTGATAATACCAGATTTTGAATCTGATTCGTTTTTCCTTGAGGCAGGGAGTAAATTAGACTATGAGAATGAAAGAGAATGGGCACAAAGCACATGCAACTTTCAGGTAATCTGGTTCTTTAATGTAAAAATAACACATCCGTGATAGCAGTCAAAACTCAAAATATTGGTGAGCTTATAGGGTGCTGTTGATCAACATGTTTCACAGGACGGTTGAGTTTGAAGAACGTTTAGGCTACAGGTGGTGTTGTGTTTTAAGTTGTTATACCTTAGACTTCTAGAACTGTCGCACCTTCTTAAATCGTATTTGTTAAAATAAGGCTCAAGTTTAGCATTTCCTCCACAGATCAACAGCTTTAAAACATTCAGTTTTAAGTTGCTGTTCCTCTTCAAGGTCCCCAAAGACAAAGGAGGGTTGAGAGAACAAATTGCTAAACCAAAAATAAGTTCCAAAACTTATAGATTTAAGAAACCTTTTGACCAATTCTGCTTTCAATTACAGCAGTGTAACCTATGGAGTAATTATGTGAGATTGCAAAGTGTTTGAGTCAATGTAATACAGAGGAGAATTGGACTCAGTGTTTCTCAGTGAACTCTTATATGGCTTTTCTCTGTCGTTCTTCTAGATAACTGGAGATTTATCAGGTCTTTGATTCTGATGATAATGGTTCTACTGTGTAATATAGTTCAGAAGAATGAGGCCTCTAATGTCCTGGAAGCTTCTACTAGGTTTTCTAATAAATATGTTTGAGTAAAAGCCTCATTATGAATAAGTTGCAGTGTAAATGAATTACCAAACTAGATTGATTTAAAAAAATAGAGGGACCATTTTGGTAATGTGCTTGTTTATAAGCCTGTTGAAATGAAGCTGAATAAAGGAGTTGAATGAGTTCTGCTCTGTTTGTGGTTGAATGCCTGAAAATGAACAAAAGAGAAGCAGTCTGTTTGAAATCTTCAATATCCATTTAGTTCAACGGGGAAGAAGCCTGGTATTGAGGAGTCTTAATTATATTCAGGGGAAAACCCTTAAAATTAAGGGAAATTAATTGTGATCTGAATTAGGTCTTGACCCAAAATCCATTGAGGTTATTTTTCAAACTCTTACTGAAAAGCATAAATCAGAAAAAAAAATCACCAACCTCCCGTGTTATGCTGCTGTAAGGTCAGAATTGCTCCTCCAGAGGCCAGTTGTAACCTAATGCAAATCATCAGAGAATTAGAATAGTAATTATTTTAAAATATTTAGACAAACTACCTCTTCAAAACAATGCTCAAATCCCTCAGGCCATATGAAGCGTGTGCAAATATCTGATGTGTAGAGATTTTCTCTGAGCTGATATCCCTGGAACTGGTCCATGCCACAACTGTGGTACTTTGTTTTGTGTCTGTGAGACTGACTAAGGGTTTAGGAATCTTTAAGGAGTTCTTTCCCTTCCTATTGCAGAATAAATCAAAGTAAAACATAATGTTGCAGGGCTCTTCTCATTCCGAATATTTGTGTGGGTTTTTTGTCCTGCAGTTGAGCTAAAATTTAATCTGGACCAGTATGTCAATAAAAGATACCCAGGTCTGGTGAAAATAGTGCGCAATAACAAACGAGAAGGACTGATTCGAGCCAGAATCCAAGGCTGGAAAGCAGCAACCTCTCCTGTCGTCGGCTTCTTTGATGCTCACGTTGAGTTCAACATTGGCTGGTAAGTTGTTGGTGGTTCCCCCAGGGAGAGCGGGACTGTTACACACTGCCCTATGTCTTAAAGGCCGCGAACGAGATTTGCTCGGCAACGGGGAAGCTGAAAACCTGTAGGGATGAGGTGGCTGCAGGCCGGTTTTATCACATTAGCTTATCACTTCTGAATAATATTCTTGATTATTGCAACATTACTGACAATCTTCTGCAATGGCTGCAAGAGCCATAAAAAAGCTGTTGTGCCTGCTCTAGTAGAGCTCAGTGGAGAAAGAAGTAATTTAAACCACAAAGAATACGAAACCTCCAAAGCAGTCAAATGGGGAGACACCATTAAGGAGGCTCTGGGCTGGAGGCAGATGCATGCTTTCAAATACTTTTTAAAATCTGCTTGTCATTTTCTATCATTTCTTCTTAGAAACTTGAATACCAATCTGGTTTCCTCATAAATTTTTCTTGCATTTACATTTGAGAGAAACACTGAATTATTTCCTGCATTTTTAATAGGGCTTGAAATTAGCACGCCTTTCTTCATCCCCTTAGTTTTGCAAGGGAGCAGTGTTGACTGTGGCAAGCACGGTTTGTGGCTTAATGGGTCAGATCTGCAGTTGGAGTAAAACTTTGTAGCACCACTTAGTGGCCAATATTTGGCACTATTGGAAGTCGGGACTGAAGGAACTGATATGTACAGTCAGCTGAAAAGTGCTGCTGGGACCTTCAGTATGTAAAATGTGTATTTTCCAAAGATGGGCTGGTATTTGATAATGATGATGCAGGGTTATGGTGGAGCTGATTATGCTCTGCAGTTCTGGGAGATATCCCCAAATTAAAACTAAAAATAGCTGTACTTAAACCAGAGAGAAACTTAATTGCAAAGGAGTGGAGTGTTTATTTTTATATGTTCACAAATTTCTTTATAAAATGGAAGATGCAATAAAATAAGTCTTGTAGTGCACCCAGTTTATGTTCACCCCTTTTTTTTTCCCTAGGGCCATGAAAGACTGTAATAGCAGTTGTAGTAATTTTCTAGAAGCTTAAGAGCTGGTTTAATTTATTTATTTACTTTTAAAACAACTAGGTCTTTCAAATCATTGCAAATGTTTGCATAGGGTAATATCAGCTACTGGACAGAATCAGGGGCTGGGGCGAGCATGCCCTGGGGGGTGTTCCCAGTGCTTGTCCTGCCCAAGCTGCAGTTTTCTAAGCCTTGCGGAGAACTTTGTTATCACTTCTATAAAAGGCATCGAGATCTTACTGATGAAGTCTTCCCAGAGAAGCTAAGCAATGGTGTCAGTAACCAGGAAAGGGTTTTGTGGTTGCTTTTGGGTTTGTTTGGGGTGGGGTTTTTTTAACCTTACTGCTTTCATTAAAGTCAGAAAGGGTTGAAATCAGCATAGCGAGAACATGGACTGCTCAGTAAATGAGAGTGTGTGGATAACTGAGATAAAGTGTTTGCGTTTACTGCATCCTCCCTGGTGTACTCTCCTTTCAACAAGTGTGCTTAAGTCTCAGTAATACTGCTGAGGCAGTCTGTGCAGCTGCTTTGAGACCACTTGGCTTCTGGAGTAGCCGCAGAGGGTGAACGAGAATAGCAAATGTGCACCAGAAGCATCACGTATCCCGTTGTTTCTGAGCCTCACGTGGAGGCTCAGAGCGTTCCCTTCTGGTGCTTCTCCTGTTGTTCCCCCCAACCTCTGGGGCTGCCGACAGCCATCTCAAACCTTGCTCTACCTGTTTCCTCCTAGTTTTAATTCTGTCCACCTGTGCACATGCGATTGCCTGTCATCTCAGTTTTCATCTCATCTTCTTTTACTAGAAGGGACTGGAAGTCCTTCCATCTGGACTGCTTTATTTTTTCCCACTAGGTTAACATTACCCCTACTCCGTAACCATATAAACTTGGGAGTCATGCGGGAGTATCTTGTTAAAGTATTGCTGTTCTGTTCTCCTAGTAAGTCTTGTCTTGCGTAAATATTCCCCCCCCCATTTTCAATGTATATTCATGTATTCAGAGGCCACATGGATTGCTCCCACTCAAGGCTGTCTATGGATTATTTGTGAGGCAATTAAAAAGAAGCCAATTCCTTTACCACAGGAAAGAGCATTAGCTTTCTGTTTGGTTTGTGTTCCATCTAAAAGTCAAGTAACTGCAGTGCAATTTTAGTCTTCCAATCTGTGGCTGCTTTACCTGCCTAATCAGTTGGCAGATTAATTCATAAGGAGTCAGAGAAAGACTTCATCACTTTCTCATGAAACATGCAGGACTCTGACAACAAAAAAAAACTTTTATTTAAACAATAGTTGGCCCATTTATGGGAGAGATTTTGCTTTATATTACGCTGTAGCATTTTACGGGCTCTCACAGCATTACTCTCCAGGGACGCTTCTTCTAAACTAAAATGCAATCTGGTAGGGTATAAAAAAAAGCCCTCCACAACCTGGCAGGTCAAATTAACTATTGAATTATTTATTTTTCTGTGCTTAATTGCTGCTTTTTTGCATCTCAGGTGTTGAAATGTATTAGTGCAGAGCAGAGATTTTTCTACGGACCTGTTCCCCTTAAGGCTTTGGATAGTGTGAGCCAATATTGCTGCTGTGAGAGCAAAAGTGGAGAGGACTAGCAGAAAGGGAGGCCCTTACTATTAATTCTCAAATGGAAATTTAAATTAAAATTATATGATAACGTATGTGTACGGTTCATATGTAAAATTCCATCTGTCCTGCAGTAGAACCTTGTCTGTGTTTAATGGTTATTAATGTCAATAGGAGTCAGCATCTAGAGTCAGCAACCCAGCAGAATGGACAGGTGTGAAAAGCTCCTGTACATTCCTTTCTGAGGGTATATTTTGGCTTGTATAGTTCAGTTTTCCCTTCAGTCCTCCAAAGATTTCAGCATTCCTGCTTTGACTTCTGTATTAGGTCCACCCACTGCATTAAGCAATGCGCAGTAACACTGAGTACAGACCATGGCATCCTGGCTGCTAATTGTGTTGCAGAAGATATAAGGAATTATATAGACTCCTGTCTTTGAGAGATGGGAAAGAATAGCATGACAAGGAGAAGAGAACTTCACTACATTACATCTGGGAGCAGGAAAGAGAGATAGCAGAGATGGGGTGTTAATTCTCTGGGTGAGAAAAAGGACACATTGAGTGAAGGAGAGCAGAAATCAGTAAGTGAAAGGCAGAGACCAGAATATATTAGCAGCCATAAAGAGGGTGCTAGGAGCCATAAAAAAAAGACATAATGATAGAGTATTATACTTGCATTCTATCTTTAGGAATTGCTTTTGCTCCTGTCACAGAGGTAGTATCAGAGCACTGAATGGAGTTATGCAGTACTGTAGTAATTAAAATTTTGCCAGACAGAGGGGGAGTATCAGTAAGGAAGCAGTGGAGTAAGAGGATTTAATCAAAAGATTTCAATATACCGGAGAGACAGAGACAGCCCGACATGAGAAAGAGGACCTGAAATATAAGCCGAGTATCCATCAGGTTGTGCCACACACATCCCATCGTTATGGATTATCCCTGAAGTTGGCAGTGTCTTAAAAATATGGAAAACTGGTATTTTAATGAAGTAAGAAGAAGAGCTAAAGATCAAGATCCCCAGGTCTACAGATGGTACTTTGCAGATGCTATTTTATACTGTAATATGTAGTGCAATTTGCCATAGCGGCCATAAGCAATGGGTTCTCGAGAAAGTGTGTAAAGGAAAAATGAAGCTGATTTCCTCCTAATCCTCTCTTGGCTTTGGTTATCCCAAGTACTCTGTAACAGAGACGTGGTTATGCTTCTGTAGGGCAAACCCATGTGGTCTTTGCCCCCCTGAAAGCTCCCTTGTCAATATTTTCATACAATGTACTGGAAGCCAATCTGTACCAGCAGTTAAACTCCCCATCCCCCCTGTTCAAGCTCAGGTGGCTCTTCGGGGACCTGGCAAGGTCCAGGTGGTTCTGTCCTTCTAGAGAGAGAAGTGCTGAAGGTGAAATTAAGTTTGCAGTCCTTCTCCTGTGCGGTCCCTCCCCTGTGGAGGGTTCACACCCATCACTCCTGCTCAGGACATGGTTCATTGCAGGTACTCCCTGGTACCATGTGGAGTTAGACCTGGGAAGTTTTATTTATGCAAATGCAAAGGAAAGGACATGTGTTTATTAAGGGAGGGTTTTTTTTCTCATCCAAAGCCTCTACCATCACTTAGGATCAATTTAGTAACTTTATGGAGAACACGTTTTGGATAGCAAAAGTGAACTAATATTATCTAAGTGAAGAGGGAAGCGCGCAACATAAGCGATGTGGGCCTTTCAGATTTGTGGGACACTGCCAGCTTACATGCAGAGGACATGCCAGAAAAGCAACTTCAACTATTCATCTACCTAAACAACCAAGAGCGTTCATTGAAGCATCCTCGTTGCTTTTCAGTGGTGCAGAAAAGTGCTATTCAGATTTGGCATCCAAAGAGCTGATCTTTAACTCTCCAGCAGGCGTTGATGTTGCGTTCGCTCTGTTCTGGCTGGGGGCTGCAGGTCTGAAACCTCCCCGGGCACGCAGGGATGCTGATAGAGATGTCAGGTAGAATAGACGGGGAAATTCTCTCTCCTCTTAAGAGACTGAGGAAGAAAGTATGAATTTTTATATTTTTTTTTAGTTCTCAGAACACTTATTTACAGGAAAGGCATTCAGCATGACATATTCCTCGGTTGGCCTCAGTGAAGAATTATGTATGTCAGTAGATCTGCTTGTCTGCATCTGATAAATGTATATTGTCAGTGAAATGTGAGGTAGCGTATAAAATCACATGCAAAATAAGCTTTCAGTTTACACAGATTTTTTTTCTGACATTTCTGTGTTAAGTTTTTACTTCATGGTCCCTGACAGTGGTACAGCCAGAGTAAAATACAGCGTTAAACCCACTGAGCCAAAAAATCTAGTGGATGAGACCATGTTGTCTTGCATTTATGTCACATAAGGACTCTTCCTTAAGTCGTTGCAAGGAAAAAAATAAAAGAAATTCAGATTTGTGAAGGAGGGGGAAAGGTTGGATCTTTTAATGTTAGTTCATTTTTTATGGGAGTACAAATAAGAATAGCGATGGTGGAAAGGACAAAAAGACATGAATGTTTATCTCAAAAGAACCCGGAGATTAGGGTATTTGGGTATCCACTTGAGATGGGGCAGAATTTGAGAGAGACATTTCCCAGCGCAATTCCTGTCATTTAGGAAAGAATTTAGTTTTGGACAAATTCAGAAAAAGTGACATTGGAGGGGGGCGTGGAACAAGGGAGTTACTGACAAATGCTTTGTACAATCATTCTAATTAAGAGCTGCAAAGTATTCTGGGTTCGCTCCTCAGATGATGCACGTTAGCAAAGCACCCTTGAAGTTGTGAAGTCCATTGAAGTAGAAGAGTTGGACAGCAGAGGACCTGCCCTGAAGCATGCATGTGGCTTCTCTTAGATCGCGGGCATTTATTCCGATGCTGTGCCTTTTTAAAAGTCTGCTTGAAGTCAGCAGGTGTTTTTACATATTTAAAAAGGTGAATTATATAACCATGTGTGCTGAGGAGCTCATTACTGACTTGTTTTTATCTGTTTTTTTATCTGGAAGAAGCTGTTCTTTGTAGCGTTGTGAAAAATCAGACTTCCCCATTGGCATGAAGTCTCCGGCAATCTGATAAGGATGTAAGACAGCATACAATTTTTGTTTGCTGTGGTTTCCTGTGGGGTTTGAGCTGCTCTGAATTGGCCCAATATTAACCACAGAATGCATATATGTTCAGAGATAGACTTACAATGGGATTAGAGAAGCCCGTGTGATCGCACCATGACCCCTGCCTTTGCTCTCAATCTTCTCACAGGCTTATTCATACTCTGGGTTAAATCCTGCCTTCCAACTCTTTTCCTAACTCTAATGTTTATCTTGGGAGCACTTAGTCTTTGCCCACAGTACTGGCATTGCTGGAGCTCCCACTGAAGTCATCGTGGGTGCTCAACACCTTGGAAAATCCAGTGTTAATCCGGAAATTGACCCACTGGTAGGCAAAAGCATTAAATGCGTGAAATGCACGTGCTATGTTTAGTGAAATGCTCATCAGTCTTTGACAAATCCTTTTATTGTGAATTTGCTCCTAATCAGAGATTCCTTCCACAAATTCCCCGGGAGAGCTTCTGTAAGGAGGAGTCACTTACCAAAGCACCTGCCATGGGTGTTCCTCCCAGCACATCCTTGTGCCCGTGGGAAGCCCACCAAAATTGCGGGACAGCCATATGCTGTGTGGAGTTTCAACCAAGCACTGTCAATGGCAGGGCTGAGTCCTGGGAATGAGGCTTCAGCAGTGCGTTACTGTATTTCTGGAACTGCTTCAGAGAAATAAAACCCAAGTCAAAATACCCTTTAGCCTAGTGGAGTCCGTAAGAGAACTAAATTTACTGCCCTTTTTTTCTGCCTTTAGCCATTCACCAGCAATCTGTGCAGAGTGAGAGGAGGACACTGACAAATATGTATTTTTAGAGAGGATAGAAGGGAGGAACTTCTTCTGTCACTCAAATTCCAGCCCAAATTGTCTGCTTTGTTTTTATTAGGTGGGAAAAAGAACTAGATGATGTGAAGCCCCACCTTTAAAGCTGAATCTTTTGATTATATTTAGTTTACTGAAATCCATCACATCTGTGAAAATGCCTGGGAGAATTTTTCTTCTTGCTTCAGTAAATAACTTGTTAACCATATATGCTACTCTGTGCCCATAAAGTACGTTGACTCAGATACAAACTAGAAACCTGATAGTTTTGCGTCTGTGAAAAATAGAGATGAATCTCAAAATTCTCGTCTGGCTTATGGTCCTGATCAGGCAGGGCTGAATCCTCCCTGACTGCCAGCAGCGGCCACGCGGAAAGGAAATACTCAAACAACATACTGCAGCTCATCAGCATAGTGTGTTAAACAGACTTGGACTTCAGCAACCTCTTCCACTCTGTCCGTTTAGTCCCGGGAGCTGCCAGGAGCACCTGACTTCTGCAGCTGCACAGTGGAAAAAACAGGACAAGGGAGGGGAAAAAACAGGGAAAGAACGAACAGTGGTATCTATAAAGAGGATAAGTAAATCTACCTAATAATGTAGCAGCTTAAAATTAGGGGGAAAAAAAATTACTAGGAAAGATTTAATCACAATCCTTTCAAAAACCTGCAGCAATTAGACAAAGCCAGAATTACCAGCGAAGCTGACAAAGGATTTGATGAATGTGCAGCTCGGCTTACAGAGACAAAGGCACTGTGTAAGTCCATTGAGCCTACTAGAGCCACTCCGAGGCTGGACTTTGCTAACCTAAGATAAGCAATGTAAACACAGTCCGTTACCCAGTCCTGTTGAAAATCATAGTCCTTCATTGGGCATTACCAAGGGATCTTGGCAGGCAGGAGAACGGAGCACAAGCAGTGTCGCTGGGGCAGAGGGCATTGGCAGAACCCGGGATGTGAATGTTCCCGTCGATCTCACCGAGATGAGCTAGGGCTTGGCGTCTCAATCCCCCATTGCTATTTCTGCTGTCCCTGATCGGGGGAGACAAGCTGTGAAATCTCACAGGTGTGCAATGTTTAATTAAAAGGCTCTCTATTCGGAGTTTTGCTAAGTAACAGAGAACAACTCGGCACTGGATTTTCTCTTTCCATCTGTGAGTCAGAGCCTGCTCTCTTACTTGTGGGTGTGAACATATTTTGGAAGTTAGATAAATGCGCGGTCTGTCCAGATACTGAACCTTTCCTGTTCCTAATACCTGCAGGGATGTGATTTGCACGTGTGTGGATACAGAGAGAGGAAGAAAGTCACCTCCTTTGGGGGGGATGGGAGGTTGCAAAAATGAAGTTCCAGCGGTTGCTTTCATACCAGTTCACTCCATAACCTTGGCACGGCGTTTTACTTCATCTGTTTTACTTCAGAGATATCAACACGTGTGGAAGTAGTAATGTCTCCAACATTTACATTTCTTGACTGCAGGGGACAGAAACGGAACTTCCATCGCATGGACAGCTTTCAGACGCCTCAGATTTCAAGAAAGTTCAAAATCTGAGATTTCAAATTAATAGATTGATAGAGAGTAATTAAATTTCATCATGTATTTTGATCCAACCATTGTATTACACTCCAGAGATCCCTCCTTGTGCCATTCAGATGCAAAGCACCGAGTCGGGTGGTAATAAAGGTAAACCATACAACTGGAAAAACACAGGAATTCAGTCAACTGTAGAGTGTCGGGAGTAGTTTGGTGATGGCTGGTGTGACAGCGGCACCAGAGCTGGGAATGGATTGTTCTTCTTGTTATGAAGAAAATGAGGACCCAGATTAGCATTGTCAAGACACAAGTATCAGATGATCACAGTCACAGATATGGTTGAGGGCTGAAAATCAGAATGACTGTTAAATATTTTTGCTTCACATTCTTGCCCTAACTATTATTGGGGATGCATTTCAACAGTCCACTGTTAAGCTGTCTTGCAAAGTAGCAGGCTAATTCCCTTTATATTCAAAAGAGGCTCCTCTGGAACGTTATTAGCACTATTAATCTCACCTATTTTCAGTGTCTACATTATTATGAGAAGCATCTTACTATGAAAATGCCAGCCTCTGCCTCTCTCTGCTGAGAATGAAAGTTTGAGGCAATTACTTTGGATGCAGAGGGGTTTATTGCAGATATCTGACGTTAAGGGAGAAGAATTCCTTATCTCTTTTAGCTTTTTCTTTACATGATCTTAATCTACCCTTCAAAGTAAAATACTTGCAAAATGAGCACACAAGGAGGAACTGTAGAAGCAACATGGAAACTTCAGGATAGTTTTAAGTATGATGGTTAAATGGTCTTAATTTGTATCAACATAAACATCCCAATAATTGAGGACTTGACAATTTGGTGACCAAAGAACTCTAACCAAGAGAGATCAAAATAGTTTTAAAATCTCCCAGTCTTTCCTTGCTTGTCAAAGACCTGTTTCCAGAATCAGACGGTAGTGAGTAAGAATGACAGAACATGATTCTTACAAAGGAAACGCGTTTACCGATTTCTGCTTTGGAAGGCAGGCAAGCAGTTTTCCTGCTTTGCAGGGCAGCTCTGCAAATCAGACCCAAACATAATAAATTTGTGCGTGCTGTGGGAGTCACTGGGTGCGACTGTGTCCTCTGATGTGCACCAGATCTCACTGGAGGACGTAAACCCTCTGCTCTCTGATTCCCCCACTGCACCAAATCTGCTGAAGCAATGCCCAAGGGCTTCAGGATTTCTGCATGCTTCCCTGCTTTATTGGAGTTGCAAGAGTTTTTCTGCCGTCCACCCACTGTTTTTTAAAACACTTAATCTCGTAAATATAATCTTGTATTAATAACTGAAGTGGCTTATCCTGATTTGGTAGGTCACGTTGGCTCTTCATGTGGGCGCATCATGGTGTGGCCTAACGACCATGCAAATTCGCATTCTGAATCATGTACTGCGCTGTCCTGAACCTCTCTCAGTTGGTTCTTGTCTCTCCTACAGAAAAAATATCTCCTTTGAGTCTGGGGTACAGTTCTTTAAATGCCATGCAAAAAAAAGGGGCAAAAGAAACAACGTATGATCTTCCCGACTAAGGAAATGTTTCAAAGCCAAAAAGGTCTGATGCACTTTTGTGCTTCTGTGGGGGTCTTTGGTACCTTGCAGGACTGGCCTTTGACAATAGGAGGACTGCACCAAAAATGGCAGATAGCAGGCAGTAGTAAGAGCGACCTCAGACCATTCCAGTCATTCCAGATTTATTCCCAGAATAAATCAATGCATGCCAGATTTATTCCCAGAATACATATAGTAGAGGAACAAAACAATACATGTTGTACATGAGATGAATGTCTATTTCATAACCTTCCGGCCAGGGGGAGTTTCTGCAACTTGCAGTGTCGTCCTTCTCTTCCCACCGTGCTTGAGATCATCCTTTTTATTAAAACTTCCATGCTTTGTGTTACTGGCATCCAGCTGATAAATTCACATGTCATTTTTCTAGAGGAATCCAAATAAAACTAGCTTAATTCTCTTTGAATTCTCTCCAAATGAAATGCTGTGACAACTTGTCTTTTTGTTGGTTATGCTCTTATTTTACGTTGTTTTGCGATGGTTTATTTGCAGTAAGTAGCTCATCATCAATACTCAAGGATTTCACTGAATCTATGTCTCTTTTTACTGATGTGGGAGGAGTAAAAAGGAGAGAAAGCAGTACACGCCCTCACGTAAGCAATACGGAGCCTGTGTATGTAAAAGACCATATTGACCGTATTCAAGTACAGAAACAATGCTGGTTTCTTGCAGAAGAGATCAGAAAATTTATGGTAGTTCAGATTGAGGCAGTGAAGACTGAAAATAGCGGTTGAATTAATTTCATAACTTGTCCATTTCTTGGCCTACACAAGAAAATACATGGTAACAAACTAAATATAAGACAACAAACAAAATAAAAGGTAACAAACTTGAAACCACAGAGGAACCTTTGTTGCCTTGTAACCACCAACAAAAGAATAATGAGAAAAGATCAGTGTTCAGATCCTACTGCCTCTGTGAATTGCAGCAAACCGCCATTCCCTTAAAGACACACGTGAGAGCTCTGCAAAATCCTCAAAGCTTGTTTCAAGGCAAAACACAGTTACAAAGGAGTGAACCGGTGGCTGTTTCTAATAGCGCTTTGAGAAGTGCTTTCCACCCTCCTCTAAGTCCGCTACCACTTTGGAGCAGTTTCTCTGTAAATTCACAGCAACTTCAGGCTACCTTGGTCAAAAATGAATGTTTGCACTGAAGCTTTTTACTTTACTGAAACACTTTGGGGTATAGCTTCTGTTGAAAGCGCATTGATGTTTGAAAGCCGTTTTAAAGCCTTTTGAAACGATGGCACATTTCCTGCAGCTCGCTGCTTTTGCACCATCTGGCAATTGAAATCTTCTCATCACCAAAGAGGTTTTAGAAGGCGTAATGCAGCCAGACTTGTCATTCAAACTAGATCCAATGGGGTCAGTCCTTAGGAAACAAGATTAAAACCTTTGGGTAACCTTCAGATTCATTCGTTCCCTGGTGCGCGTTTTGTTCTTTAGGCCTTGTCAGCCAGAGCAGGTATTTGATTGCTACCCGGCAGCCTGGTGGGGTGACCGTTAGGGGACCATTTGGTTACTCTTGGTGATAGTGTCTCTCAACGCTTGCCCGTTGCAAAATGAAATTACAGCCTCCAGGACTCAGAAAAAGTGTTTGGTAAAATTTTGTGGTGTTAAACTCTGGTACAGCTTCATAAAGGCAATAATTTGTGTGCTGTTGCTATGTGAAGTATTCCACACCAAGCCCCAGCCCCGTCAGCGTGTGACGGTGACCCGCTTGGGATCCCGCTACGCCGTGTTATGGGCTGCCGTCTCCCTGGGTTACTGCTCACTATTAGAGAACTCGGTTTTATCAGCCTGCAGAGCGGGACCTGGGGTTATCGCATGGCTGTAAAACATTTTGCTGTTTTTATTGTTCTCAGGGTGGAACCTGCACTTACCCGGATCAAAGAAGATCGAAAGCGGATCATCTTACCAGCAATTGACAATATCAAGTACAACACTTTTGAAGTGCAGCAATACGCCAACGCAGCCCACGGCTATAACTGGGGCCTCTGGTGCATGTACATAATCCCACCGCAGGACTGGCTCGATAAAGGGGATGAGTCAGCTCCCATCAGGTAAATCTCCCATGTGCTGTCATTTTGGTACTAGCAATGTTTCCATCTCAGCTGTCTGCCGAGGGGGAATTTAAACGAAGCAAGGCTAGAGGCTTTGTACAGGGATAGCAAAATGAAACTGGGGAAAGCAGATGGCTCTGCGAAGCTGCGGATGCACGTGTCGCATCTCAGAGCTGCACCACAGCGTGCACAGGAGTGTATGTGCTCTGGCTGTGAATGTGTGCTTTAAGTTCACATTGTAGCCTTTAGTAGGATAGCAGGATCTTTTTCATCTATGCTTTTATTTTCCAGTGGACTCTGTCATGAGTAATAAGCCAGTGAAATGTTATGCATACGGGAAACAAAGGTATTTCGTATGTGATTGCAAAGAGGCTGGCTTCACTTTTGCTCTGTAGGCAGCACTCTTGGCCATCAGCCCAAACCAGAGCTTCCCAGCAGCACTAGTAGGAGATGTGTTAGCCTTGTCTTGCTCGAGAGTTGCTCTTTTTTTTTTGAGAACTTCGTGCATGTTCTGAGTTTTCCTACTGGATGAATTTTAAAATGAAACCGGACCACGTAGTCAGCGTGTCATCTTATTTTTCTCTATAAGGGAACATTTTACCTTATAGAAGTGGAATTTTCTAAGGAAATGCTGTTTTGAGAATTGTGATAGTGTTTTGGAGAATTGTTACAGTGGAAAATGATAAGATAAAATGAACTAATAAAAAAGAGCCTTTCTTTCCCCTTCCTTTGAAAATTCTCATCTCCTTGCCCTTCATCTGCAGTGCAGATGCCTGTCTAACAGCTCCTCTGAGGCGTACTGTGCTGGGTGAAGGGTACTGTTGTTAGCAACTGTTGAAACAGATGCCAAAACAAATGAAGCCCAGGTATGCACTTAAGGCTGCTCTGCCCTATTTTTGAGATTTCTTAGGAAGGACACAAAATACCACCTTAGAGTCATCTTTGCTTTGATGTATATCAGCTTCATCCTAAAGCTAAAACTCTGTTGTATGGTCCCAACGTAGGCTCTGGCAGAGAAGCTGGTGTTCTTCCTTTCCGGTGTAAAGCTTGAGTTATCAGGTCCTGAGAAATCCATCCAAGCACTTCAAACAACATACCCAACTGAAAGGATCCAAGTGCTCTTTTGGAAGTGAAAGGACTCGGACGAACTGATCCCATTTCTAGGTGATGGGTTGGATGGGGCCATCTCGCAGGATCCATCCTTCACACAGAGAAATCAATCCATATTTGAGCAAGTGTTGCAAGTTGCAGTCAGGTTCATCCTCATGCCCTGTGACTGCAAAACGGAGCCGTACAGTAACATTAACCTTATTTACTACAAGACAGTGCAGTCCTTCATCACTGACCCTTTGCTCAGCTTGAAACCTCAATAAGCAGGAAAGTAATTACTTAGGAAATCAGTTCTCCTGGATAACGTGCCCCACTCTCCTCACATTGTTTTAAAAGTGCAGATGTTTTATATCTATTTCACTCAGCTCTGAGAAATAGTTTATTGATGAAGGAAAATTAATCAGCCAAAGCTTTCACTCCTGAAATCAGGGTTTCAGTCTTTTATTCCTGAAAGGTTTTACACACTTCATTACTTCCAGTTTATATGTGAAATCGCCGTATTAATTTTCACATGAGTTGTTCTAGTATTTGAGTATCTTCTGTTCTGGAGGCAACGATCACATATCAGGTAAGACCGAGCTAAGATGTTAAACCTCAGCAAGTTCTTGGACATGATTTTCAGTGGTGGTAGCTCGTGCACCTCCCTGAAGTATGGAAGCTGCATCTGCAAAACACTTCTGGAGATTCAACTACAGATCTTTTTAACAGAGAATAGGGAATCTCATCCCTGTAATGCTGGGATAAGAGGGGATTTTTAACAATACACGGCCTGACTTACCGTGGTCTTTCCTCAGGTTTATGTTCAGGCTCTTGCTGGAGTTATACTGGCACTGAGCTGGACTGACACAGAAGTGAATAAGGGCCAAACTCAACCACGGAGTAGTGTTGAAATCAGATGCACCTAAGTAGCTGGCTCCTGAGAGCAGCGATTTTATTCTGAACCCGAGTGAAGAAACCCTTCAATTCAACAGTGCATGAACTGCCCAGAGACAGATGAGACAAGCAGCACAAGGAGGAGAGCGCCCGGCCCTTGCTGACAAATATCAGGAGCACCGAGACGTTGTGATTGCATAACTATCTCTCCTGCAAATTATGAATTACGTGCCCTAAAAATGCAGAGACATCAACGTCGAACCGTGAACACTTACCTGTCTCTCTGGGAACGTGTGCTTTGCAGGCAGTGATCTAGGAGAGCGGAGCATCCACTTTAGAGCCACGCTGCACTGATTTCTGATGGGCCTCCGAAGCAGCAGCGCCTGGACGGATTTGCTAAAGCATTTGGCTGTGCTGTTGTGTTATGCCTGCCTATAGAAAGATAATGCCATTTTGTGGCTTTTAAGTGATATGCCAGCGTAATTATGGTAATGGAAAGAGTGAATGTGCACGTGTTATTGATGAAAAGGATCGGGAAGTCTGTACTTGGAATTGAGATTTGCAAGCACCCATGGTGGGAACTTAGTAGCTGTAGAAAATTTAAGGTATATTTTCAAAAGGAAGGGGAAGTCAGACTAGTGAGCAAACTTTTTCAGAAATCTCTGTTGGTTTGGTACGGATTTGGGGTTTGTAACCAGCTTTCCAAACCAGGTACTGCAACCGTGATTTCTGTTTCAGTCCAGTTTGCAAGGCATGCAGACTGGTCCGCATTGATGGTGTTTGGATCTGGTGTCTGTTCAGTGCATTCGTAAGATTGCAGGACTGTTCATCAGCATGACAACTGCAAGTTCATTTTGTCCTTGCTGACAATGTCCCTCTTAAGGCTTCCTTTGACACTGCCTTCAGCGAACAGTGGGTTTGTTGTGTGTCTCTCTGTGTGTTTTGTAAGAGAAAAGGCTTATAACTAATAACCCCATGAGTGGTTTTGTGGCTGGTGTTGCTGAATACTTCCTCCCGGATCTCCAAAGGGATTAAAGATTTTCAGTGTTAAAAAAAATGCATACCCTGGTATCAGTGAGGATCAGAGCCCGGGCATTTCTGATGTTTGCATTGGATGAATTAATATCATCGCTGTGCACAACTGGGTGAGGCATTTAGAAAGTAGAGTCCAATTCCTGATTTCTTCTGGGATTATACAACAGATGTGCTTACTTCTTTCCTCAGAAGTTTTCTGTTTGAAGCCTGATCCTCTGCTTTCTTGAGCGCTAACAGTGGTGTGATCCTACCCAGAGCCTTGCTGGGAAGAAGCAGGAACTGTCCCTCAAGTCAGTGGGACACCGTATCAGCAGTCATGTCCAGTGCCACCATAAAATGTCAGATGGGCTGTTGTGGTCCAAGTGACAAAGGGGATGTAGCCTTGAAGTGCAGACAAAGGTAAAGAAAGAGCAAGAACAAAGTGTCAGATTTTGTAAAGATTTCAGATACAGTTTAAAGTTGGTTCTTCTTTTTTTTTTCGATGTTAATACTCTGAAATTCAGAACAATTGATGTTCCCCGAATCGGCTTCTGCAGGCAATCCATTTTGCATGTTTGACATTTGAGATGTAAGATGTCTCTAACGTGAAGATTTAAATGAGGATTGTTATTTTGACACGCTGTGTCCATCACGTCATTTCCCATTTGTGTTCCTGAGAACACACTGCCCAAAAATGTCCTTATCATCTGGCAACAAACTGTGTAACAAAGGATCCTGTTTCAGAGGGTTTCTAATGAATTTGACTGTGCATTGAAACAAGCTGGGTTTTTTTTCTGTATGCAGAAGATACTACTGGGTTTTGGAACAGCAAGGAAGGTCCCTGGTATCCTGAGCTGTGGCTCTGGCTCGTCTTCTCTCACCTGCCGTGATTATGATGGACTATTCTGTGTTTGATTTCTTGATCAGCAGCCACTAACATTAGAGTCATTAGTCAGCCTCACTCAGCCAAGCGCTGCACAGCTTTCCATTTTATCTTCCTCCAGCAGCAGTGGTGCATTTCATTGGTGCATATGTTCTCACTTACTACTTTAATATGCCAGAGCTTGGGACCAGTAGGAATGTGTATGTACGTGCACTGAGTCAGCCACTCCAGAAGGGGCTTGTGTCTCGCCCATGTATATAAATTAGCATCTGATATGCCCCCAGCGAAGTGGTTTGTGCTGCCTGCTTTAGCTGGGAGTGCGTGTGCCCATCCCACACGCAAGTCGGGCCCCGTGCTGGTCTGTCACGGTGATGGCGATGCAGCCGAGTTGGGTCTTTGCTGCTCCGGGAAGAAATCCGTCTGTGTACCTGAGCTTAGGGAGGGGCTTATCTGTGAAGTCTTTCAGGATAAACCGTGCTGTCATGTGGTAACAAAACTGGTGACTGTTTATTGATGGCCATCTTTTCAGTGGCTGGTTCATAGGTGCCTATAACAGAGCAGTTTCTTTTTTATTTGTCCAGGTTCTGATGGGTATCCTGCCCAGTCCAAAAGATAGGCTTCTGTGGGGCATCAGAGAGTTACTCTACATCGCTATTGCCCTGCCTTTCCTAGCCAAGCATTCTGGGTTGCTTTTCTTCACATGCTACAGCTCTCCAAAGGGCTTAACAAACCTTCCCATCATTAAGCTTGTCATTTTTTTCCCTGTAGCTCCTGAGCAGCAAATCTGTCCTTGAGTTCTGTTCTCACAGCCTGGTGTGACTCTTTCTTGCAGAAGACCCAAGTTATAAGACAAAATAAATGCTTACACAGATACCATGCAGGATTCCCCGCTTATCTGTCAGGCCAGGGGTGAGGGAACCCTGAGGAAACCTGAATCAAAGAAACATTCTGCCAGGAAAGGTGAAAAACTCAAAGATATGGGGTGTGATGTGTCATTCAAATCTCATTCTCTCTCTTCTTATCTCCGTGTATGTACGTTTCTGTGTATGTATTTATTTGTAGTTATATTTGTGTTTGTATTTATGTCGTTGTGTGTGATTGTTTGTAGGTCAGTCGTCCTGGAAATTAGACTTCTTGTATGCTCTGACAACTGTTTCAAGTGTGACCTGATTGCATGTATACTGATCTTAGGGCGGGAGAGAAAGATGCATAAGGGAAAGGAAGACTTACTGTATCACGTGCAGGATGTCGGTCTAGTGCTCATCCCTTTCTCCTTCACTTGTTCCCAACGAAGCCCTCAGGCAGCATCCTTCCGTTGTCTGTAAAGGGAAGGAGGGGGATGCACCTGGCTGGAGAAATGGGTATCGGCGCCCTGGAGTTTTGCCGACTGTGCTCCTGGAGATCTCGCTGAAATGATGAAATAGTCGTGACTCAGACCTACAGCAAGAGGCCTTTGTCTCTGGCCAATGTGTCCTCTGTTGCTGGTACCCCATCCCATAGCAGGCCGTGCCTTCTCCGTACAGTGCCCCTCTTCCCCCGTAGCCACCCGCACTGTACCTGCGGTGGCAGCAGGTGGGGAGGGAGGGAGGGAGGGAGGGAGTGTTTGCCACCATGAAGCGCTGCTCTCTGCATCCTCCCTTTCCCCAGGGTATTACCCCGAGTAATGTCTCTCTCATCTCTCCCTTGCTGCAGCCATGCCATCGGGTAATTTCCACAAATTGGCTATGGTATATCTTTCTCCAGTGCAGAATCGATACTACTCTATGCTGCATTTTAAGGTTTTAGCTGCAAAAGCCACTTTGCTGTGTTTCCCACATCATCCTTTGAGTGCTGCTGTTGATTATAATTAATGCTGATAACATCCTTGGTTGTGTCAAAGAATATTCCACAGATAATTAAGTTTCCCCACACCTTTGAGGTGTTGGTAAAAAATAGTACACCTCTAATTGCTATTTTGTGATACCTTCCTTCTAAAAATGTCACTGTTTTACTAGAAAGTCCATGACTTAAGGAAAAACGTCCTTTTATATAAAGCAGGTGTAGTTTAAGTTAACATATTTTACTCTGAAGCTGTGAAGTGCTAAGAGCGTGCACCTTCTCATTTGCTGCCCGGTGGCTAGCGAACAGTGTTTAAGATATGCTAACACAGTTGCTTTTGCTCATATATCCATTTCTGACTTTCAAGGGAAATCTTTAATGCACTGTACTAAAAGTGGTAGATATGCTGGAGTTTTTCAGGTACTGGAAAAACCCAAGGATTACAGCCAAGCGAGGGTCTCATGCTTTGGGGGGGGGCCAGGGTTTTTTTAAAGTGTTTGCAATATGTCAATGTAACACTGTAGTCCAGCATAAAATTGTCCACCTATATGCTTAAAGCGATTTTAGAAGTGTATCTCAGGCTTTCGAGCTGCTGAAGCAGTTCTCAGACTTGTCCCCGGTATTTTACGTGTGCTTCACGGATGGAGAAAGAGAGGCAGAGGGAAGTGACTCACTGAAGACCAGGTGAATGACAGAGCTGGGGAGAAAGTCCGGGTCCCCTGGCTCGCAGCGCTGTTACCAGCTCACTGGGCTGTGCAATCGCATTACATTTGGTTTACAGTTGGGTCAGTCAAAGCACGGGGAAGTTAAGGGCCTGGGCTCAATGAGGACTGAATGCCCAAAACTCCGGTTGAACCTGATGGAAGTGCAGAACGTGCAGTATGCAGAAAATTCAACATCGTGCATCGTAGGCAAGTTCTTCCATCGCGTCAGGATGCGGCCAGGGCAGAGCCACGGGCTGCTCACTTCAGCCTCCGGGGTTGCAGCCGTGCTGCTGTGCGGGAGCGCGGTGGCTGCAGGCAGCCAAATTCAGGTAGAGAAAGGCACTGCCAGTGACGATTTTTGACTGGCTTCTCTGAAAAGCTGGATGTGATTCCCTCTGCCATTGCACTGCTGTGGTTGCTCACTCCTGAAAACATTATTTTTTTTCCTGAATAAGCCGTGAAGGCTTGTGGCGTCTGTGTTTGAATATATGTAATGAGAAGAAACAAAACCTAGCAGAGAGAGAGGGAGTTGCAAAGGCATTGCTCTGGCATTCATCTGTGAGTGATGATTATGTAGTTGCATCTAAAATGTATTTCCCACCCCCATTCAATTAACTAGTCGCTGTTTTAATGGACAGAGCCGACAGCTGCAAAAATCCACCCCCCAGAGAGAGAGATTCCAGCACCTGAGAGCAGTCTGCAAAGCCGAACGGTACCGTTCCTCATTAGGAAGGAAGGAGAAATGTCCTCATGGGAGCATCCTACCGCTGGAAGGAGCTGCCTCCAGAGGATTTGGGGGGAGCTGGAAAGAGAATGAGTCTAAGCCCAAACTAGCAGCACAGTTTTGCAAAGCAGTGATGCTCTAGCCTTCATGCAGTTAAGCCTGTGTTTAGCTTTAAATACATAAAAAGGAAAATGAAGAAAGTGGCGTGTGTTTCTTCCCCCCCACCTCCTTCCCTTTTTTGTCATGGTTAACACTTAAGAGTTACCTAAATATTTCCTCAAAGGCTTATTTCATTTCAGAGCTACTGAATTCCCTTTCCTTGGTCATGTCCTTCCTTTATTTCAGTTTCTAGACCAAACTTATTCCTTAGTAGCCTAAAGTGTGATTGTCAGTGATACGGGACGTGACAGTGGAGCATATACAGGATTTATCTGGTCCTGTGTACAGGAGAGCTCTCAGCCTTTTTAAGCAAGTCTGTCTCCAGGCATGGCTCTAGGAACTACAGGCAGGAAGATGCATTTTACCAAATAACCTGAATTTATAAATGCCACCCATCTTGCAAAGATCCTGGTGTATAAATGTATGCATCAACAGAAGATGGATGTGTCCAGCCAGGAGTACCCAGGACCATGCGTGGTTTTTGTAGAGCTCTAAGACCACTTCTGACTAGAGACTGATTCAACAGAAAGTCTTTACGAATAACGGCACCAAACAGAGAAGCGCTGGAATTTTTTGCACACACAACAGGCGGACTGTGGGGCGTGGGAGAGCTCCAAGCACTGAGGGTGCTGGTGGCGACCCTGCTGCAGTTTCTTTGTAAGGTTTGTGACATCTGGCCTCAGTTTCCCCCAGCGTTCTTGACTGAATGGGTGCAGGGATCTGGCTGAGAGCCCCACTTCGGTCCGTAGTCATCTGTGAAATCCAGGTGTTTGCCTTTGTAAGCGCCATTGAGTGTTGACCCCCCCAGCTCATGATCAAGGGAATGCATCTCACTCTGCAAGGGTGGAACAGGAGAGTTAATCAAGCTATTTCAACTCCTTTGTCAGAAACAGTGCCGATCAAATGTGTTTCTATCAACAGCTGCCTTTTTCAATTATGCAGAGAAAACATGAGAGGGATACCGTGCACTGCAGTGTAGGCTTGTAATGATCTGAGAGGTTGCAATGGCTTTCAAACTGAGAAAAAGTGTAAGGGAGAGATGCTGAAGCAGTACCAGTAATGTGAGTGCTACGGCAGAGTCCATTACAGATAAGTAACTGCAGCGCTTCAGCAAATGAACCTTTTCAAGGCTACCGAATAGTTCCTGCCATAGGTTGGGCTGCGTTCTGCAATGTTGGGATATGCATTAGGCCCAGGAGCGAAGAATTGTTTTATCTAACCATTTCTTGGCTGTTTGTTTGAAGCCTTTTTAACCTCCTGCTGTAGAAATGGTGAACTGCTGATGAGAAGAAAGACCTGATGTGATAACACCATTGCAGCAGCCGCCTGCTGCTACGGGTGGGATCCACCAATACACGGGTAAAAAATGTGTTCATTTTCCCAGCCAGGGCAGTTTTTCACATGGGTAAGAAACTGCCTCGTGAATATGTTTCTCAGATGTCATGGGCAGATATCCTGTGAATAACTTTCTGTACAAATTGGAGAAACATGCAGGTATCTGGGACAAGAGAGACTTCACAGTGACAGTATAACATTAGTGCCTTACAAAGGAGACTTCTTAAAATAGGTTTTAGGCCTTTTCCATCATCTTTGTTTCTATAGGGCGTTTTCATGGTGTGTATATAAGCTTGGGCAATAGACAAAGCGTTCTCTGTTCTAATAGAAAATAGAAAATTGACATAAACTGGAATTTTCCTGATGTCTTTTTACAATAGCACTGTTAGGAATGATGTCGTATCTGGCAGATGGTCCAAAATTGCCTCCCTTTCAGTTGAAGAGGGAGCACAGCTCATTCTTCTAGGTCAGCTCCAAAAGTGTTCAGTTTCTCAAATGATTTTACAGTTTTCCTGATTCAGCAGTCTGGTCTGTCGGGATCCCACTAAAATGGGGGGGTGGGGTGTCTGTCCGCAGGGCCTGGACACATCCTGTAGGTGAGACTGCAGGATGCCCACCCATGACCTTGCAGTAGGCACTTATGTAACCTGCAGCTGAATTGCGGGTCAAACATAGAGCTGCAGACTCTTGTTGGTTTTCCACCTTAAAGTTAGTCAAGTTTGCATTTTTAAGTTGTGGGCTATAGTAGCAAAACTCAGCTCCTACCTTGAATTTTAAAGAGGCAGGTGTTGCAACCAGTACAGAGATGCAGAGGAAGTGTGGACAAATGAAACTAGTGAATGTCACTAGCTTGTATTGCATTGAAATAACGTTGGCGTTCATGTGGTAAATGATCTCAACATTTGTTGTCGTGTAGTGCTGCTGGGTGACAGGGTTCAGATTGCTTTGTAAAGGAGAGCAGAACTGTAGTTTTACACAGAAAAGAAATTGATGCTCAGAGAAGGGAAATGATTTATCTGAAATCACCCAGTCAGTCAGCGGCACATCTGAGGGCAGAGTCTTTTCCTCTCAAAATTTTTCCTTTTCTAAAGACTGACCTCAGCAAACATAGAAATGTTAATCACGGAACAGCTTCACAAAGGCTGAAATGTATCTGCTAGAGCTGACTGCAGGAAGTGCCTGGCCAAACTTCACACCATGATTGATCCGTGGCTCTTGATGTGTGCTTCCTTTTAATATGTGGGTAAGGGTACTCCCCATTTCTGAAAAAGCTTATGGGATTTCTTTGGATATCAATCTTCAAATAAAGTGTTGTCTGGTTCTTGTGCTACTCTGTATGGTGGTGAACTTCAGCTCCAGCACAGAGGTTGTCTCTATGAAACAACGGAAAAACAGCCGGATGCGTCACTTACATGCATGGAGTACTTGGCTTCTCGTCTTGCGTCTGTCTCACAGACAGCCGGTCGAGGTGTGTCTGGCAGTGTGCTAGTTGTCTGGGTGGCTGTGGTCCCACAAGGTCCTCTGTCCGTTGGGGGATGAAGTGCCATGTGATTGCACACTAATAGATAAATTTAAAATATACATTTGAAGATGAAGAACTGTTTTGCCTATGTAAATTTATTATGAGGTGGGTTCTGGAGTAGCTAATAAATAACTCAATTTTTTGCTTTAATCTCTCTGTGCAGGACACCAGCCATGATTGGATGCTCATTTGTAGTGGACCGGGAGTATTTTGGTGAGATTGGCTTGCTTGACCCTGGCATGGAGGTCTACGGAGGAGAAAACATCGAATTAGGCATGAGGGTGAGTAACAGAGAGGAGACTTTGTGCCATGCCCATTTGCAAAGACAGGGAGCCTGTGGCCCAGCAGAACTGCTGTCTGACTGATGGGCTATTATGCTGAAGTAATTGATATTGCAACACTATCTGGAACTGACAGTCCTACTAAATGAATGTTGCTGGCCTTACTGGCCTTGAGAGAACTGATAACGGTCAGAAATATGGTTTATTGGTTCCTTCTGTCAGTGTCTAAACCCGACGAGACAGATTTTCCCCTTTCCCAGTAGCTCTGCTTGTGCAAACAGCTACACTAAGTCTTCATGTGCTCGTTGCTCCTAGATGATATTTTTTGCCTGTGGCCTAGCAGGTGCCGTACCAACAGAACACTGAGGCCAGGCTGATAGAAGCCAGTTGTAGTATTCTACATACCACACATGGTGCGGTATTTTAAAACTTTAAGGGTCCTCCTTATAGAATAAAAACTACCGGGTACAGGTATTTGATCCCATCGGAGAGGTCGGTGCAAAGTGTGGACAGATGACTTCGGGACGGCATCAGTGTTCTAGTGCTCCTAGACCGATAGGACATTTGATAATTGTGATCCATTGCCCTTGTTTTCAAGGTGGTGCTTGCCAGCAAGTCCTTCTGAAGTCCAAGGAACGTGTCTTTGCTTAGCACTTGAAAATTAGGCCACTTAATGTTGCATGAGCACAGCTTCCTCGTTATAAAGCTGACTGTTTAATTATTTTCCCCTTACTCTTTATTCCCTGCTTCACAGTAACACGTCCCTGGTGCATGTAATGTGCTCATTAAAGCATATATTCTGCTTATGGTGAAACACTGAACGTCAAATTAGTCCATTCTTTATCCGACTCTTTTTTTCTAAAATGGCTACAGACTCCTTCACACCAGTGGGTTGAGGAAGAAGGTCATTGCAGCAAGAGTTTGTTTTCACATACGGGTGTGTATGTGTTATTCCAGCATTGCAAGAGGGATAGGGTTTGTAACGGGACTGTGTGACTACACTGCTTATACTTTAAGGTTCAGAATTCACATAGGGGACAGAAAAACTGCTACCACAAATCATCCAATTTTCCTTAAGAGGGTCAGGCTATTACCAGGATTGTGCGAGCTTTCCTTTATCATTGTGCAGAGCTTTGAGCTGTTTGAAACTTTTTCCACATGGCTGCTCCCAGAATAGATTGAACGCTCTGGCAAAACTCTGGCGTAGCTGATGAATAAGCCTCCTAAGAAATCTGAAAGCTGTCACTATTCCTTAGACGAGAAGAACTTGCTGAGTACGATTAGGGCTCCTGGTAAACAGAGGCAAAGGTTTTAATAGGATTATGAAATGGCACTTGCTTGAAGAGACAAGGATTTGAAGTGAGCGAGGACAGGTTTTCAGGGGTAGGGAACCTGTTAAAGTCTGCGGAAACGTAAGATCTAGCTCTCATTCTTTGGGTTGTTTTTTTTTTATTACTTCGGGGTTTTTTGCCGTATAAAGAATAATTAACTCTACTGTTTGAAAAAGGCTTTATAAAGGAGTATGAGTGAGTTCATTCTGAAGTAAGCTGTATGTCCATAGCATGGATCTGTTACTCTATGTTTTCAGCCTGGATCTAGCACGGTAAGTAATATATAGTGTCTGCCTCCTAATTTGCAAGTCCTACGTGTGATCCCCTCCTGTGTGTCTTTCAGAGCTGTCAGAGACTAGCAGCATGAAAATGCACAGGAACCTTCTCCCTTCCTTCTAGGATATTTATAAAATCACTGTGAATTTACAAAGTTGGTTTGTTTGGTTCTTTTTTTAACTCCCAAACCTCAAAGTAAGTTGCAAAAATCATTCCTTTCCCAAGGCCTGGTGCACTGACCCATGTAGGGATATTTGGCATATCCACTTCGCCTGCACAGAAGGATCATCGAGTCATAGAATACCAGGTTGGAAGGGATCATCTGGTCCAACCTTTCTTGGCAAAAGTGCGGCCTAGACAAGATGACCCAGCACCCTGCCCAGCTGAATCTTAAGTGTCCAATGTTGGGGAAACCACCGCTTACCTGGGGAGATTATTCCAATGGCTGATTGTTCTCACTGTACAAAATCTTCCTCGTGTCCAATTGGAATCTCCCCAGGAGTAACTTGTAGCCGTTACGCTGTGTCTTTACCATGTGACTTCTTGTAAAAAGCAAGTCTCCATCTTCTTTGTAGCCACCCTTTAAATATCAGAACATGGTGATAAGGTCTCCCCTAAGCCTTCTTTTCTCAAGGCTGGACAAAGCCATTGCTCTCAGCCATTCCTCCTATGGCAGGCTTCCCAGTCCTTTGGTCATCTTGGTGGTGCTTCTCTGGACCCTTTCCAGCCCCCCCACATCTTTTTTGCATAGCAGGGACCAAAACTGAACACAGGATTCCAGGTGTGGCCCGGCAAGCGCTGAGTAGAGTGGGATAATGACTTCTCTATCTCTGCTGGTGATGCCCTTGTTGATGCAACCCAGCATCCTGTTGGCTTTCTTTGCCGCAGCAGCGCACTGCTCATTCATATCAGGCTTGCTGTCCACCAGGACCCCCGGGTCCCTTTCCGCAGAGCTGCTCCCAGCCAGGTAGATCCCAGCCTGTGCTGCACTCCTGGATTATGTTTGCCCAGGTGCAAGACCTTACCCTGGTCCTTGTTGAACTTCATAAGGTTCCTGTTAGCCCACTCTTCCAGCCTATCCAGGTCTTCCTGCAGGGTTGCTCTCCCTTCCGAAGTGTCCACTTCCCCACTCATTTGGGTGTCATCAGCAAACTTCGTCAGGGTACACCTGATCCCATCATCTAGATCACTTATGAAGATATTAAACAGTGTTGGGCCCAGTATCGATCCCTGGGGGACCCCACTTGTGACAGGTTGCCAGTTTGAAAAGGAGCTATTGACCACCACCCTCTGGGTGGGACCTGTCAGCCAGTTCCCCACCCACCGCACAGACCGCTTGGCTAGACCTAGCACATCAGCTTCTCCAGGAGGAGGCTGTGGGGAACCGTGTCCAAAGTCCGTTGCCCACGTGTCACTCTGCTTGTGTGGAGCAATGAAAGACAGAAAAGGGAAGGAATAAATGAAGGAATGAGTAAAGAGCAGGAAATAATATAATAATAAATAATAAAATGGTGGGGAAGTGGTGGCACGTGTTTGGCTGAAAACAGTCCCTATTTAAAATAGCTGTAACAATAATCCTTTAAACTTTTTTGCAAACTATTATCGTGTTACTGCTAAAAGAAAAGGGATTAGGCTTGGAGTGTCTGAATTAGATTACATTGCATCTAATGAACCCTCATTTAAATTGTTTTATTAAAGTGAAATAGGGGAAGTCAGTGAAACTAATGAGCTGATTTGGGAGGATATTGTTTGATAACCCAGCTAATCCCCCTTAAATCTATTGTTTATTAAAAAATCATCATCTTGGGTATTCCACTATTGGCTTTTCCCTTTTCTAAATTCCATAGATGGAAATATTTAAATAATTAACCTAAGTGATTTTTTGCATTGAGTAAGCAGTGCATAAAGTGATGGGGGCTACCACATCTATTGCAAATACTTAGGTCTCTGCAGCTCTTTTTTTAATTCATGTTATTTTTTGTGTAAACTTCATATCGGTTAGAGCTGTGACACTCGCTCTCCTGATGGGTTAGCTCTGCAGTGGAGCCAGCGTCTGTTTGCCAAGCTAGGGAGATTTTTGTTTGGTTGAGAAAAAGCACCAGCTGTTCTGGGAAATAAAAGGGAGATGGACACGATTGCAGGCTTGTGATAGTAAGGAAATAGATTAACACTTATATAACGTTATCTTGTACTATATTTTTCAAAGAGTACAGTTTCACCGCAAGATGGATAAATACAGGACTGAATTCTGTTATGGACAAATGGTGCTATTCTCTAACGTTCACCAACCAGCTCGTGAAGCTGATGGGAATTGTCTGTGGGCACCTAAAACCAGATTTTGGGCAGGAATTTACAAAGTCAAATCGTGGCTGACTCCTATGTGGATGAGGTGCCCTTCACAAGCCCGGGCAGCTTGGCTTGTTAGCTGCATTCAGGTGAGCACCACACCACTGCTCTGCCCCCTTCTGTCCACGTGGATCCAGTGAGTGGTAGATAGCCCTGTTTTCATTTCAGCTGCGGTTCGGCTGTCCTTTTCCCAACCTGGAGGCAGAGATAAAGAAAAATAATGGTACTTTCTCCTGCAGCAAAGCTGTGGGCGTGTCTGTGCCTGAAGAAGACACCCTAAACTCAGGGTAGATATGTTCATCTTTGCTGCTCCTGGACATGAAATGGTCTCTCTGACCTGTAGTACAGAGGGATGTCCCAGCAGTAAAAGAAATCCAAGGAATGTTTAAATGTAGAGAGACAGGGATCCCTGTAACTGAGGGTCCCCAGTTACGACCCTGTAAGAAACTGCGTGGTTTGCAAGCATCCTGTAAGTTCCCTTCTTAGTGGGAGCTACAGACACAATTATTTAGAAAGGGATCCTATAAACATTACAAGCCTAGTTTATGATTTGACCTAATACAAGTAGTTTATGATGCATCTTTTTATAGTGAGTCATTAATCATTGCATTAAGGATCTCTCTCTTCCTCTGGTGACCCAGTGATAAGGTGAATGAATTGCTGTTCTTTTTATTTTGTACCCATCAACTGTAATAGTGGGTGGGAAGAGATCAAGCATTTATTTTAAAGGATTCTCTAGTACAAATTCAATTCTGCTTCCACCATTAAGAATCAGAACAAATTAAATAAAAAATGTGTTGCCACACTGACAACTGAAAGCAAAACTTTTTCTTTTACCACCAGCATCAACTGGCCAGACTATTTTATTGTCAATAGCACTGTAATGTACCTCAAAGGAGGGAATCTGCATCAATTGCTGAATTCTTAGAGGTGCTAACTCAGAGATTTGAAAAAAAAAAAACAACCCAAAACATAAACNTAAGAGGCCCCAGCCAGAGAAAGCAATTAGAGATGTACGTAGGTACCAGTGTGACAAATTAACTCTATGGTGACTTCAAGTGATGCAGCAGAGCTTAGCTGGATGCTTAAGGTTGTGACCGTTGCTCGTGCAGATGCGTGACAGGTAATTTTGGCCAGTTTTGGCTACTGCAACGGCATAGCCCAGGGAACAACACAGTTCATCAGGATCAAAAATAATTGTCCTGAAAGCAGGATAAAAGCTGAGATCATTTGTGCTCTCTGCTGTTGCCATTGCATTGCTAATGGTGGCCAAGCTGCGTAGCTGAAATCGAGCCTGGGTTATGTATATCGAAATGCAGTCCCACCTCGGGGCTTTGCAGAAATACTGTGTGTACTGTAAAAAAAATCATGATGCAGATTCACTGAAATCTCTTTATGACAAAATAAAACTCCTTACCCAATGGACTTTCATACCCAAGCAAATCATTATAGTTTGCAAACGTATGCTCTATGACCCAGCTTTACTTTCTTCAAAAACAGATGAACTACATTTTCTCTGAACAGAAATGCAAATGGCAGATTATTGAGTGGTGAATTCTTGACCTGATTTTATTACCTTCAGGTAAGGAGATTTAGATTCCTTTGAGCAGTCAGTGTTTTAAACGCAGATTCTAGGCTGGTGTGCTGTAATAAAAATGCCACAAGGTTTATGTATGGCAAACTTTAATTCTGATTTCTGGACAATGCTTTTCACCCTGTGTGATTCACGAGCCCAGGCCCCTAGTCTTAAAGCTAAGAGATAAGTAGGAACCCCATTCAGGAGAGTTTCTTAAAATTTCAGCAATTTACATGCTGTGGTAAAATACAAGTGAAAATTGTACAAAAATACAGGTTAATCAAAATGTCTTATTTCGGTGAATCCAAAAAAATTTCATTTTTGTTTTGACCTTTCCCAAGCTGTAATTTTTGGTAGGAATTAATTCAGTTTCAAATGAAAAGTTTTTAAAAAAGACCTTTCAGTTTGAAGACATTTAATCACTTAAATGATGTTAACAAAAGTTCACAATTGCTGGCATCTGAAATGTAGTGTCTAAGTGTCCTTAGACATGCCATTCGCATCGGATTGTGGTAAATCAGCATTTTCAGCATGAAGTTAAATGCTATTAAAATGTTTCTAACCAATTCTACGCTGAACTCTGCACTCTCTGAGCAAAATCCTAATAAGTGATGTAATCTACTGTTATTGGAAGTTACTCCGTTGCATAGATTGCAAAGATCTCGGTGATAAATTTCCTAGGTCTCACCCTCCAGATAAGCCATGTAAGTAGAGGTAGGCATTTCCTAGAGGAAAAGACTGTTAAGCTTCTGAAGTCAAGCATTAAGAAATCATGAAAGGATTGAATTCATGGTGCCTGGATTACATTAATTCGCAGCTCCTTTCCCTCTTCAAAATAAGGATTGGAATAGTCTGTTCTATGGTGAAGTGCGTCTACGATGAGCCAGGTCCTCAGCCCATCTAAACGTCCAGCGTCTTTTAATTCCAGTGGAGTTCCATTGGTTCAAACGGGATGAGATTAAGCTTGACATTTGTATGTAGCAGTAACGCATTCTGTCTGGGAAAGGAGTCAGACTTAGCTGTAAGTGAAGACACTCGTGCAGGCATTAAATCCCAGGCTGCTGAGCCCTGGAGTGCCCGAAGTCCCCACGGATCCCCCCCATTGCCACAGTGGACAACTGCCCATCCCGATGGGCTACGTGGGGTGATAGCTCTATCCACAGCTTGGAGAAAGCTGTTAGCAGCCCGCGTTACTCCGGTCTTGGCGCTGTGGTTGTATCTTCCCGGTAACTGGTGCTCGTGCCTCCGTGCAGTGAAACGCTGAGATGCAGCAAATGAGAGAACCATGAAAGAGCAGGTGAAGAGGACAGGCGGAATTCCAGTGTGACAGCCGGCGCCTGGAGCCAGGTCTCAAATGTCTGACTCCTTTCAAACTAGAGGATTTTCCGTGTAAAGGGTCTTCCCACACAAGAAAGAGAGGGGTGCAAAAACAGCGTAAAGCAAAGCCAAAGAGCTAAAAGATGGCCCTTGGCCTGTTCCGACTAAGTTAGTATACTGGGGGTTTCCTCCTATGAGATCATTTATATAGTCTTAATTGTACTCTAAATGGGATGCACGATCTTCTTTCTGGGGAGAGAATCCAACTCCCTGTCTGCAATTTCTTTGAACCACAGTGTCCTTTTTTTTTATCTTTTTTTTTTCTTTTTATTAAATTGAAGATAACTGTAACCTTGAATGGAAAACAGTGTTTTCATCAGGACATAGCGCAATGGTGCTCTAGCATGAAATTGCCAGCAAACTACAGGACTAGAGCTTGTGAATACCGTTAAAAACACTCTCTAAAGTGGGAGCATTGGAAATAGCTCAGAAAAGAGCATCTGGCCATTTGGCTTCAATATCACATCATGCTCCATCGAGTGTAACATTTTATGTTACAAACTCTTTCATGTACTAGGACATTATAAAAGCACAGGGCTGGAAATTTCAGAGAGAGATCAACAGTGAAAGAACTGAAGAAAGAAAATGCTTCCTTAGTCTTTGCCGCTTTCTTCTCAGCCGCTTTCCTGCGAGTTTAATCTAAAGCTAACACAGGTTCCTCTGCAGTGGCAAGTGTGAACTGAATGAGAGAAGAAAAATGCAGAGAAGTCGAGCATGCTAATTGTGTTGGGATTGAAATAGCTTTCACTTGCTTAATGATGAGACTCAACCAAAAGCGTAGAGATGAGCTACAGCTGGTCAGAAACTTTCTGATACAACATATTTTCTATTGCAAAATAACAACTCATCCAGAACTCCAAACGTTCTGTAGAACTCTGAATTTTGATGCTGATTACCGAAAGCCTGGCTTGGGCTGTTGTGTACCCAGAGGTGCCCAGCTGTCAGTCCGTAGCTGCGTGCCCAGTACACCTGGCAAAGGTTTCTTTGAGTTTTTTGGAACCATTTTGAATCTCTCAGAACTCTTAAAAAAAAATAAATATATATATGTGTATATATATATATATATCAGTGCTGTGGAAAACATCTTTCCACTCAAAAAAAAAGAAATGCAAAAGTGTTTCAGGATACCAGCTGTTCCCAGAGCAGGGAGATGCCCATTTTCTAATTGACCTTCTGATTAGCTCCCCAGGTGGTTCTTGTTTTTCTGGGGATGAGAGGTTTAATCTGAGCCTCTAGGAAGCACAGAGGGCTCTTAGGAGGGCAGGAGACCTTTCAGCATGATCTTCTGCAGTCGGAGCAAAGCCTTGGTTTGGGCTAGGGTTCTGTGTGGAGGTCCCTGACCCAGATCAGCAGCTGGGGTAAGTCCTGGAAGAGCAGCCATGGGCTGTGAGACAAACAGCTCTGGCTGTGGCCAGGGCTCCTGTGGGTGGTTGTGTTGCCGAAAGGGTTTTCCCAGGCACTGTCCTCCAGGCAAACCATCTCACTTGGGAAAACGTGCCTCAGCCTTAGAGGTGAGCTGTCAGCTTTACAGGACTCTCCAGTCTCGAGGGCAGTGTCTGGAGGTGGGATTGTGGGCATTGAAATGTGTAACTTGTCGTCTGTCGCTGAGGTGTTACCCTTGCAGGAAAATTCAAGTCACTGTTATTTATGATGTTAAACAGAGGCATATAAATCCTTACAGCTGGTGAGCAGAAGCGCTTTTGTCACGTGAGCACGAAGAAGTCAGAGCTGATCTTTGAGTTGTGGGTTTGGAGCAGGGAAGTGTTGTGGGGTTTATGTTTCTTTGGTTTTGTTTTAATTCTGCCTGGAAAACTTTGGGAGGTAACATGACATTTTTTTACCATTATCTTTTGCAGTCTGCTAACAAAATGTCTACCTGACTAATAATTATCCTTGCAATAGTGTTGCCTGAATAGTGCAAAGCATGTTGAGCTGACCTGTGTGACAGATACCTCTGAGCTGAGGAGCAGGATCAGGGAAGGAATAATGCGTGTCCCTGTGTTGTTGAATAAAGGTTCACACCTCGGTGCTAAAAAATTATATCATTATCTGCGTTGTGTGTAATACACAGAAAAAACAACTTAACACTGTAAAGAAATGATGAAAGAGGCAAACTATTTTCTGTTGAAGGCAGCAGATTAGCCACCAATGAGAAATTTCTAATGCAGGTCTTCTCTAAGTTTGGTTTTAATGGCCTGCATAGTGCAATGGGAATATTCACAAGAAAGGAGCCCCTGGACAGGGTGGCTGTGCTGTACAGCAGGTCAAGCACTTGACTGGGGAATACTCACCAGCTGCATGGTCTTGAGGAGTCTGTTTCCCACCCTTCCTCTTCGGTTTGCCCATCTGCAAATGGCAATGGTAATATTCACTGTATAGTGGGCAGAAGAGCACAGGGAATGGTGAAGCTGTCATCTCTAAAGTGGTAGAAAACGTCCTCTGGAAGGAGTGCAGATGAGCTCTTATTATTTGTTTTGCAGTTAATGTTTCAGAAAGGTGCTATCGGCCAGGCACCTTGCAGGAAGGTGGCAGGGAGAAACAGTTTCTCCCCCTGAGAGCTCACAGAGGAACGATACCTGGCACAGAGGTGCCGGAACAGGGCACAGAGCAGGGAAACGGATCCCTGCTCAGCTGAGCACAGACAGAAAATACACAGGTGTGAGGGTCCCTGGGCACGGCGGCAGACCCGGGCACAGACTCTAAATGGTGAGCAAATGAGAAGTTCATCTGTTGCCACCTGATCTTCCTCTTGAAAGTAAACCCTAAAATATTTTCCCAAGGTTGCTTCGGTTCTATGATCTCTTTCTTTTTGGTACTGGTGGAGATGAGCATTTGCTTGCGTGATGTTGTAGGAGAACACCAGTCATCAATTGTCCTCAAAAGACACAAAAAATTGCTCAGTCTGCAGAGGTATATCATTTCCTTCCTTTCAGTGTCCTTTAAAGGCTTTCGGGGAATGTTTCATGACAATATTTTGGGACATGATGTGTGCAGTAATGTTTAGATCATATTGGCTGTCAGGGGTTGGGAACTTGATGACACCCATTTGCCACAGCTGTGCTGTACTTTTTTTCATCATTACTGTGGAGCTGAATTCTTGCTTTGTTCCTGCACAAATAAATTAAGTAATTTCAGTACAAAAGGAAGGAAATGAAAAAAAAAAAGTTCCAATAAAATATTTAAAGTCTTCCTTAAAGATTTCAAAGATTCTCTTTCTCAAATTTTGTTTCCTACATAGGAAAAACAAGGAAACCAATCAAGGTTGGCTGAAATGCTTTGATAGCACATTTGTTGTAACTTATGCAGCTCCATATGTAGTTTCACTGCTTGCATACTGCAGCTAGCCTAGGTCCGTACAGCCAAATTACCTTTGCATCCTCATATGTCATTGTTTCTCTTCCGTGAACATCAGATTAGATTGCATGGCAACGTTAAGACATATATATATAACGTGCACAAACACATTGGTCAAAATGCCAATTGTTTTCCATTGGTAACTTTCTTCCAACGTAATGGAAAGGTGTTAGCTATTTAAAAGGAAGGAAAAACAAACACAAAATGGCATGTCTGTCATTGCTGTTTGTATTCTACGCTTAGAAAAGGCAGATCTCACTGAAAAAGCGTATTTAATATGACATACAGAATTTATAGCAGAAGAAAGGCAGCCAAGGAGAACCCAGAGAAGCATCAAAGTACGTCTGCAAAGTCTGTGTTAGGTGCAACTGTGTATTGCATATTCAAGTGTCATGACTGTAATAAAATAATCTATTTGCATGTTTCAGTAAAACGGTATCTGCATATTTCTACCTAAATGCCACTTAGATTTCCTCTGCGTCTCTAATAGTGTGTCATTTATACAAATATCTTCCTATCAGCAGAAAAACAAACAATTCAATAACTTCAAAGCATGTCATGCCCATAATTCCTAGCATGTTCTGGGGCAGCAGGTAAATATGTATGCCCCCATTTAACCAAGGGAAACTGAGGCAGAAGGCTATAAAAGTGTCCTCATGGGATGTTAGAGCGTCATTTGATGGCAGAAGACAAGTTGGAACTATTTTAATAGACTTTATTGTATTCCCTTACTAATTGTTCTGAATTCAAAGCCTGAAATGATTCCTGGAGGTTACAGCACACACATGCGTTAGAGGAACTGCACATAAAATTCCTGTGTTCTTTAGGGCGTGATTGACTGAGGAGAGGACAAGGGGGATGGACTTCAAAAAGAATAAGCAAATTCTAAAGCCTGTTCCTGAGTAGGAGCGTGAGAGCACATTGAAAGCAATTCTGTTGAGATCTGGTTTGTCTGTTCCTGCTTCCAGCTGATCTTGCCGTGTTGTGCTGGCAGGTACCTGGTGGGTTGCGGAGTTTCTGATAGATCTCCTGCATTGCCCTCTGTGGCTGGATGACCATCCGCTCTCTGTGTTCCCCCCACCCCTGGGAGGGAAGGTGGCCTTATTTTCTGTCTCTTCCTTTGCCACCACTTGACTCACCGTGAGTGGCCCACCGGGGGCCAGCCTGGCAGCGGTCTGCTGGGGACAACTTAGGATGTCCTGCTTGTGCTGCTGCGGGCACAAATATGTCATATTCCTTCTTCGCTCCTTTCCCTCGCCCTTTTTACCCCTCGGCGAGAAATTCATCCACTCCTGAAGAGCTGCGCCGTGGGAACAGGCAGGTACAAGCTACACGCACTGCATGTGCTGGATCGACGGGTGGCTCTGTGACCGCTGTGGGGTCAGTGGTGCCATTTTCCCTGGTCCCCTACCCCTCTGTTTGTGGCTCAGCCTTTTGTGCATGCGGTCCGAGCATTTGTAGCCCTGACGTTGTGCCTTTAGCCCAGAGGTGCCGATCTGCCAGACCCAGTGAGCCTCAGAGAGCTGCTGACAAGTTCAGCTCCAGTTAGCTGTAGTTCAAGGTCAAATGGGACTTTAAAATATGAATAAATGTCAGGGTTTGCTGGCACATCGATCTCAGTCTTTTTGATTACTGCCAGATCGCATGAATAAATTAGCCTTGACAGGTGCGATAAATTGTATAGACTACTGATCTCGAACAGCAAATGTTAAAGAAGGACGTGGGCGGCGTGGAGAGGAAAATACCCTCTGCAGATGCTTGTATTAAATGAGGTGAGTTTTGATACAGTGCTCCAGGGGTGTTCTTCAGGCAGGAGAAGGCCTTTTGTTCATTTGAGATTCTGTGCCAAGCTGGGGCACGTCTCCTACTGAAGTATTGATTTCCTTTGTCAGAAGGAGTTTGGGTTCCCGCGCGTTGTGAAGCGAGAGAGCTTCAGCTGCCTTTTCCACCAGCTGCCCTACCCATCCAGGGTGGATTTCAAGCGGCTTGGTCTCGGCTCTTCTGGTTTCCAAGAGTGCACGTAGACAAACAGGTCTCTTAACTAAAATGAAACAAAAGTAGAGGACGTTGGAAGTTGCTCTTCATATGCTGTAATACTCTACTGAACACTGTCAAGCCATGATTTGTTTGCCTGTCACATCTTTGCTGTGCAGGGACGTTTTACTTGGAAATCAATGCAGAAATTCAAAGAAACTACATGACTTATAGTAGGTGTTTTCTTCTCTGTGATTTCCTGTATGATGTAACTGAGATTCTTAATTTTCCTCCTATGCGTGAACTTTAGCAATATCCATCACCGCTAAATTATTTTTTTTTAAATAAGGAATTGTTATCTTTTGTTGACTGCTAAATAAGCATTTGAGGATAAAAAGAACTTGAGGATAGGGTGGTTTTGCCCTGATACTACTTCATGTGTCTCTAAGAACTTCCAGTTTTCTTAAATCTAGAATCAAATATTGCAATGGTCTGCAAAATAAGACATATCAGAAAGCCAGACTTTTTGTCACAGACATTTAGAGTTGTTCTTTTCTATGCAGTTATCCCCTTAATTAAGCATGCCCTCCCTCTGCAGCATCATGCACACGTTCTGTTTCACCATCTTGATAACTCATCTGTGTGTTTGTGTACATAAGTCTGGGTATACATATTTATATGTATGTAGAGGTCACGGACTAGTGCTCATTTTGGGCCATTTCTCCTCTCTGGGCTTCTGTGAAATAGTTGGATTTATGCCGAAACACTGAACTTCATAATACAGTTAATCAAAAATGCACAATTTCAAATACACAGGCATCTTTTTTTCTCCAAAACCAGAAATGTATGGGAGTGCTATATTTTGCAACAAAAAAATTAAAGGGGAAAGACTTTGTTTTGGCTTAAGTCAATTGTGCAAAATGAAAGCAGAACAGTCTTTGAATTGAGTGGATTTTAAATTTTCATTGTGAACATTCTGCATCAGTCCAATTGCCTTAACTATAAATATACGACCATCACTTTTTCACATGAATTGTCCCATTAATATACACAATCAATAGCATATGTATAATTTAAAAGGGACTATTATAAATCTGATGTTTATATACCAAACTGTTTGAGTGCTGTGATGAACTGATACACCCTCAATATATGCGTAGTGTTAGAATGGAAGGGGTTACAAAAAAGGATTTTTACTTATATAGAAATGCCTTTATTTATGTAGAAATATGGTAATGTACACAGAGGTTGAGAGAGAAGGCTCAAAAGAGAACAGGGCTTTTCCCATTACAAGTGCCTCCCCAGATGGATGGTATCTGACACACACGGTGCGTGTGATCAGGGTGTTAAGAACAGCGATGAGAAAAAGAAGGTAAAATGGGGTGGGTTGACGGAAAGAAGGGTCAGCCGCGGTGCTGAGTGCTAAGAAGCAAATTGCCTAATAAGAAGGATTTTGAGAATGGTATAGAAGCTCTTGAAAGATTAGCCAAAGCAGGCAGGTGGCTCCAAGCCTCAAAATGTGTGCTTTTCTGATTACTGGTATTATAGGGGGAAAAAAAAATGTTTACAAAGTGGCCGGGAAGAGGATGAAGATTATATTTTTGAGGGCCAGGGCAGTACTGTGCTAGACTTAGGAATCAGGCAAAGAAGCTGTTAAAGCAAATAGATAAGAGAAAAGCGTTAGTATTTCAAGAATTGGGGCTGCTTGAACACAGGCCAGATGAAATGAGGAGGGATTTGCTCATAAGGGTCAAAGCATCTTCAGCCTAAAAGGCTTCACAGATTATTAAGGATTTTTTTTTTGCATGCCTACTAAAGCGCTTCTCAGTATTTCTGCTCACAATGTCTGTTGTTTTCAGATCATGTAAACATTAATTCTCAAATGGTAAACTTTTAAAGCTTCAGAGTAAGCCAAAAGATGAAGCCTTAGGGGCTTTACTTTGTGCCATACAATATCCTATTGTGGGAATGGATTCCCATGATAAATTACAGCTGTGTGATTTGCATATATTGCACTGCTCCACTCCCTCCTCAGTAATCCACCTGTCCAACCAAAATGCCACTTTCTCCATAAACTTATATTTCACTTACATTTAATTTTTGCCTTCTAAAGCATTTTGCCAGTTGTTGTTCTGTGGCACTGGGAGGAGGCTGGACTTTTTGCAGACTTTCCTACAATACAAAACAAATAGCTTGCCCTTTTAGCACCCTGATGAATTCTTTAAAGCATCCACAGAAATAATATATCCTTATCCTCATTGGTGATGCAGTATTTTATTTTTTTTTTTACTCCTTTATAGTAAATATAAAGAGATCAGAATTTATTACTTCAAAAAAGGCACACCAGTCTGAAAAAGCATTCCCTCCATCAAATGAACTTCCAGACCAGGAAAGACAACTGAATTTTTCTCTCAGCTTGCATATTATCCACCTGGTACAGAAACTTGATTACTGAAACGTTGTCCTCTGATATAACAGAGGCGTTGGCAATTCATGCATATCTGTTAAGTACGTGATGATCCTCTATGGATTTTTATTAAAATATCACCTTCAGTAACTAATGCCTCTAAAGCTCTAGATCTAATTGTATCAGCTATCAAATATAGTTTATGCAGTCAGGTGTCAGCTCTCTAATGGACATATGCAAAATCTCTGTCAGCGGTTCATTCTTAAAGATTTAGTTTCACCTAGCAATTAGAAACTGGTTATCATATAGTATGTCTTGAAATTTTTTAGTTAAAATTAGACTCCAAATTCTCAAGGCAAAATGCCCTTAAGTAAAGACAACACCCCCAGAAAACAACATGCGGGAATGGAAATTCAGAAAGCAAATCAGGTTGTTTTATACTCAGCTACTTGTTGAAGGCATCACTGCCCTAAGTTTTAGCATAAATCCATGTTTGTTCGCAAAGATGAGCAGTCACTTTAAGATCTGCTGTGTGTAGAGCTGGATATAGCACCCACCTCCAAAGTCATCCCTCTGGGAAGAGGCTACAGGTCTTGGAATGTTTTTCTTTGTCAGACTGACATTTTACCTGGTGCCTGGAGTTCTGTAGTTGGGGTTCAGCGTGTCCAGCAAGCTGCCAATAATGCATTTATTTTCTCAGTCAACTGTAATAAACTGTTGTGTGTTGAACTTATAGTACAATATTATTTAAGCTGCTTCCATCATCGCAGAAGTTTTGTTAGCTGATTACTCGGTTCACTGACTGTGCTGCTTTCCCTTGTGTCGCCTCCCCTGATGTTCATGAGATATGGATTATGAGGGGGGAAAATAAAGCATGGTGAGGCTTAACCTATAAAAAGAAGAGAAGAAAATGGCTGATAGAAATCTCAAAAAAAAAAAGCTCTAGGTGAGAAACCACAGAAGGGAGTGAGATAAAGCAAAGAAGCCTTACGGGGGTACGGAGTAAGACAGGCAGCTGTGGACTGAGAGGAACTGAAATGTGGGCATTTCACAAAGGGCCAGAAGGCAATTTAGTGATGTCCAGGGCACTGTAATTAATAGTTTTATTGGGGAGGAGGAGGAGAAAGGGGCATGTAGAACCAAACTTTGACAGACATCTCCTGAAAGAAGAGGACAGGCCTTGGTAGAGTCAGTTTTGAAACTACCTGTAGTTGTACCAGTTGGTTCAAATGAACCTGACCTGTCCCTGGAGGGAGAAAGAGGTATGGATAATAGATCATGGACCCAAGCCCTGAGTCTTCTGCACTGAGCACCCAAAATGTTAGGCCAGACCTGGTATAAACTGAGTCAGTGCCTTAACTTCCCTACCTTGCCTTGCAAGCAACATAGGCGTTCTGCTGGCTCCTTCCCAGGACGCCTTTTAAGTTGAGGTCATTGCGTTTTGCTTCTAGAGTCATGCTGAGGTATTCTCCTCTGGGTTGCAGCAGGAGAAGGAAGTGAGTTTTAGAAAGCAGAATTTGGACCCAGGTTTGTGTCACCCCGTGCCCGGCAGCAGCAGCTCTTCGCGTTGTATGCACTTTCTTTTACACAGGTTACTCACGGCTGTCTTCAGCAGGAACCACAGCATAAATAATTGCTAAGGGAAATGTGGTTCACTTCTCGTGTTCCTCGTTAATCTGTATTCAGTATCTCTTCAGGAGGATATAGTGATGTGCAAATGTGGTATAAGTTACTTTCTCTCCCTTTCCATTCCCGCTGCCTGTTCTAATTAAGCATAGCCTGTTGTCCATCTTACTGAAGCAACATTTCCTGTCATGTCAAATGTCAAAGGCAGTTTTTACATGGAAAAAATAGCAAATTCTAGCACTTATTAAGATGTTTCTTAGACCTTCACACAACACTTTCATTCTGCATACTTTGGGGGGGTCTGATCCTTTTTCTTTTTTTCCCTTTAGCAAAGAAAGCAAATAGGGAAGGACAGTGCAATCTGGCATTTTAAGTTTAAAATTTAGCGATGGGTCAAGACACAGATAAAGTAAGAAATTGAGGCGAATGTGACAGCAAGAGAGAGGAGGAGTGATGCTATGGTGACCTGAGCAAATTGCATCTCAAAAGGTAGAGATCCCATAATCTTTTCCCTTTGATAAGTCAAGGCAGGGAGAGACCCTCCTTCAGGGGCATTAGCTAAATGTCCGCACCCTCTTAGATATGAAGAAGGTGCTGTGATTTAGCAAAACAGAGAACCCTTAAATAACGAACTGGGATCCATGAGCCTGCTAGAGAGTGCATGATAAATCTTTCAACCTGCAGCATATCGATCTCCTTAAATTGTGATATACAGCAAAATGGAGTACCCAACCCAGTTGGAAAGGTGTTTACACCTTCCTGCTGCACAGGGTGGGGGTGGGATGGATTTCTGCTCGAGTGCAGAGGCACAGCAGCCACTGATTTTAGTTTACCGTAGATCTGAATGGAACCTGTTTTCAAAACAACTGTGGTAAATCCAGTGTTGTTTTGCACTTGCTACCACATTAGTAAAGATCTAACTTACTAACCCTTTCATGCCTTAATTTCTGCTTCTGTTGCTGTGAGGGCTTCATGCAGTATTTCCACATTAACATAGACTCATTAGGTCTTCAATAAAGACTATTTCTATCCTATTTTTTTACCGCTGGTGCTGGTATCCCCTGCCCAAAGCAGGTAATGAGGCATGAAGAGTCTAGATGTGAATGGCTGTTAACCATGTCCCTATTTATCTCTAGATGCTTCCGCAACAATCTCCAGGCTAAACAACAGACCCACTGTCAGTTCTGCCTTATAGTTTTCCAATGTACGGAACCAAACCAGGAGCAAGGAAGGTGTAAATGTAACTGCGCTGGTTGTATGTCAGGCCCCAGGGCGAGAACCATGTGAGTGAGATGCAGAGGGAGGTACATGTTTGACCTTGGTGCTCAGTTTTCAACCCTGGAAGGCAGGTGTGGTATGCAAGCAGCACTCACTGCATCTTCCCTGAGAAAAGGGCACTCTTTGGGGTCTGAACATCTTTTGCATTCTGTGCATGGAGCTGGCAGCAGAGGAAGTGTTTTATGGGGGCAGCGGAGATGAGCTGCTACTCAAGCACATGAGACAAATTGACGGGACCAAGCAGTCTTGAGCTGTGCAGGGAGGAGATTGAAAATTCAGATTATTTTCCCGCCTTGGTTCAGCTTTTCTTCCTAATTCCTTTCTTTCTGGCAAGTCTTTAGACCTTTTCTCCACCTTCTGGTTCCTGCCTTTGCCAATATGTCTTATTCTCTTTCATCTCTCTCCCATCCCTCCACCTTTCCTGGCGCAGCTCCACCAGGCCTTAATGTTCCACGCTCTCATCTAGCTGCGCCAGTGACTTATGAGCTCAGTGCTGCTGCGGACACCAGACCTCTTAAGTACCTAAGCAACTCCCAGGAAACCTCATAAATGTCTTTCACAATGGATGTTTAAAGTAAGAGAAGCATTAGAAGTTTGAGGACTTTCTTGCTTAAGAGAAGCCTAGACTAGATGAGAAGGAGAAAACCTTTTACTGAGGGTAGGGAAAATAAAAAAGCCTTTTTAATAGCAAGAACAATTAACCAGAGGTCCCCTCTGTGAGATGAAATGATACTGTAAAGGAAACATTTTAGTTTGAACAGAAATTAATTCAGAGGAAAAGTAGAAGGGGCTTATGTTTTGTAGGGAAATTAGCCTTTGTTGATCTTCAAGCTTTCTTTTGACTTCATCTCTGACTGCAGATAGATGATGGAGTAAAGACTTCTAGAGATGATATGCATTTGAAAGAAAGATTTGAAGGGTGCAACAGTGACCTCAGGAATTGAACCCAGAGGTGGATGCAAATAAAATCAGATTAATGGGTCAAAGCAGGGCCAGAGTCGGATGCATATGGAGAAGTCTGAAATCTTCAAGGCCTTAAAAATTAATCCTGCTGTTCTGCAGTTTGCCTACCACATATATCCCTTACCCCTCTGTTATTTCCTGCCTGATTGACTCTTCTACTTCTTTGGTCTCTTTTTCTCTGTGTGGTCACTTGTTTTCAGTGCTGCCTTCTTTCTTTTCATGCATTCATCCCCCTAGGTATTTGGACAAAGTAGCTAGAAATTGTGTCATGCTAATGGGAATTCAATGTTGCCTTTCACCAGCCTGATGAAAAAAGACCTTGAGGCACCACGCTACACAAGGATCGGATTGCCTCATGTGGACGCAGTTGTAATATAAAAACAGTTGTAGGGTGTAGAAGTGGAACAGAAAACAGTATTTGAAATTCATACAGTACCCTTATATGTGTCCATAAATCCTGGATATTGTCAGAGATGGGCTAGATGGATCCCTTATCATATCCATTACAGCCACACTGCTTAGGGATGGTCTTAATGCTAATAACTGCTAGATATTATAGACAGGTTGATTTGGTTGATTAATGTGGATGTTTCAGTTTATGTGCGTGCATATTCCCATTCCTAGTCAGGTTTTTTTGCAACAACTTGGCTGTGGTGGCAGCAAGCAGTGGCTGACACTAACTGTGCCAATTTACAGTTTTTGATCCAGTCAGTCTTTTCTCTAACTTTGAACTGAATCATCAAAGGATTTTCTTGTTGGTTTTTGGTTTGAAGGGGTTTTTTTAAGCAGTCACTTATGAGTTTGTATTGGTTTGCATCAGTAAAATGTTACCGAAGAGCGTCTTAGGGACCACTTCCTCTGGGTGTTCAGCATAATAGGATTTGGACACCTTAACAAATAGATGTGCACAGACTGATTGCCTGTGCATAAATTGGTTTTTTTTCCCCCTGAGCGGTCATGTTTGTTGTTAAATGAGTGAGTCTCTGTGCTCATTGTGATACTGCTGACATTCAATAGTTCTCATTTCCCTGTGCGAAGAGTTTTATCCAGTTGATCAGGGCGTAGATGCAGTTCTGTATGACTTTGGCCCATATCAAACTGTTTAATGATTAGTCACGGTCACATGTTAACAATAAATAGGAAGAAACTTAATTATCAGCAATGCATGAATTTGTGAAAATGCTGCTCAATTTGTGAATTACTTGTAAATTGGAAAACAGACAAATCTATTCTAGATGATTGGTACCATCAATCTGAGACACAGTAATACTTGCAGCTATCCTTTTGTTTCATGTGTATTTAAAAGGTGACTCTTTTGAGTGTCTGTCTTAATGGACCTCAGTTTCCATAAAACATAAACCTTGCATTTCAGGGGAAATTTAACTCTTTGTCAGCTTGGCTGCCCAACAATAGGAGCACTCTGTCACCAGTGTTTCCTAGTGATTGGCAGTCAGTAAGGCACTCTAGAGTGACAACTTAATATTTTTCTACGTATCCTTTAGATAGGTTTGAGTGACATTCATGTATTGGCTTTTCATGCCAAACACTCCAGAAAGTCATTTATAAGACTCTGTCTACATCTCAGACTAGTGCAAAATGAAGCGTTAGATGTCATTAACCGTGACAATGTGGTATCTAGACTTCCAGCCCAAATTTTAGACTTCTATATGTAGTGTACATTCTGCTAAATGGGGGCATCAGGAATTAAGGAGGCTGATTAATTGCTGTTGGGGTTCATTTTCAGACTAGTGTCTGGCAATGTAGCTGGGCAATTCCCATTAATATTAATAGGAATTTAGCAGATAAATCTCCTTGAATGACTTTTAGAAAATTTACCCTTAATGTGCCTTACATTTCAATAGGCTGAGCTGTGTTTTGAAATTCCATTTGAGAAGGGTAATATCATAGATATAATAACGAGGGATGTGCAAAAACCATAGGATGCATATTTCTACGTGACCCTGGAAGCTTACAGTACTACTAAATCAGAGCATCCTAGAATACTATTAATGAAATCCCCTTTAACCTTAAGGGGTAATTTTTTCTAAGTGATCCATGGGGGATTTGGCTGTTAAATTTCCATTAACAGTAATGGGATTCACAATATTACAAAGCAAGTTCACCACTAGCCATGCTGAAATTCTACCCCCTGCGGCAATTAATCATGCCCATTGGGCTCGTTAATGGAAATATGAAGCAAATTATCTGGCTAATCATGATACGTGATCAATTGGCTCTCCTGCAATAATTGATTGCTGGCTAGTTAAAGCCAACTCACAGTTTTAGGATTGTGTAGCTGAGTGACGAAAGATGGGGCGTCCCCATCATGCTCGTAAATGCCAAGGCACCTGCAGCTCACGGATAGCGTGTACAAAGGTTTGCAAGTGGGAAGTGCTCCTTGTATTTTCCTGTTTTCCCTCTCCCGGTGAAACATTTTTCCAGTTTCCCTCTGACTCGCATCCCTCATTTCAGGTCCTGCAGGCCCTCCCCACAAGAAGCGTTCTTCCCCCGTTTCATTTACCAGGGTGTCACTGATGTCCTGCCGGGTTTCTGCACTTTCTCATTCTGCCCAAGCCCCAGGGACCTTTTTCTGCCTCCCCGCTTTCTCTTCTGGGGATCTGCGATTTCATGCTGTGTTATGAAAATGGATAAGCTAGTCTGAACAGTGTGGTTGTGCTGGAGTGTGTTCGCAGCAGCCTTGGCTCTGTCCTTTAACCTCTGATTCTGCTACGCGATAGCATAGACTCATTTACCCTATTCTGCATGAACTGTTTTGCAAGGAGCATTCTCTGAGGTTCTGGGCTGGTTGGATGTAGCATGCCAAGGTCATCCCTCAAATTGCTGGAAAGAGAAGAACTACTTCAGCGTATCAGCTAAAGAGTTCGCTCCTCACTGTGGTTCTACTTGTATGTTAAGGACAGGTAGATACAAAATTTGCCCCCCC